>CM050431.1:22348939-22691439 GCA_027564155.1 Gymnocypris eckloni scoliostomus
AAGCGTGTAATTATCACACTGGTCAAACCGCGTTATTGCAGGCACTTAAATTAGGTCAAATGGAATCAAATGATAATAAAAAAATAAGCAAAGATTGTTTCAGGCCTAGTTGAGTCAAGTGAAAATGAATCTGTATTGTACCTAATCTGTTTTCATTACTGTTATCATTACAATTCATTGAATGAACTGTAAACTGTGTTTCGTATTCCGCACAATTATGTAAGTGTTCTTTGGTTTTGCAAAAGAATTTCCCTTTTTAATAACTTGCAATTATTATTTGGAAGCATTTCAAGGAAGATGTTTGTCAGAGCCGAATGATTCTTGAGGTTTCTGCTTTCTGCCTCGACCTGCTCATGTGCTCATAACTTTTTTATCAGTTCTTACGCAAATGATTATGGTGCTTGTTAAGGCAAGCCGCTGCGTTACAATCGACCATGTTGTGTGTTAAACCCTTTAATCCTGAGTATTAAACTTTAGCACGTAACTCAGACTTGAATGAATTCTTAAGTCTTCCACGCAAGAAAGAAAGTTTGACTGTTTCTGCAGAAGTAAGAGTTGTTTTCTACATGAGCTTCAACTTGAGCAACAGAAACTCAGTCTTTACTACAACCATCACAATAAAAGTATGGTTTAACTTGATGAAATTATGATAGATAGATAAAGTAATAATAAAAGAAGGATAGTACAGTTTATAAAACATTATTTTTAAAGAAATATCATACATTTTTGTTGGTGTTTTAATTTATAAAATACATCTCTGTTGTGCAGAACTAGAAATGAAAGGAATTATTTATTTTGATTCAATTTTAAAAGATGAAATAAGTTGTTTTAATGCATTCATTTGATATTGATAATAAATCTTTATTAAATAATAAAACCCAGAATCCAGAAATATTAAAACTGAGCATGTCTGAATAATAGAGCACACTTCAAAGGGCATTATTACAGTATTGCATTTTTTTCATTTTTAAGAACTAAATTAATCGGAACATTTTTAATTATTAAAATTTAACTACAATTTAATCTGGAAAATTTAAATGGAAAACACAGAATTTAAATAAATAAATACATACGTACACATTTCCTAGGGCACTGTTAATGTTACAAATGTAATAAATTATTTTACTTGTTAAAGATGTATGAATTAAACTGATTGAATCAATGTTGGTTATTACAATTAAAGTAATCCCATAAAACGGAATCCAGAAATATTAAAATGGAAAACACAGAATAAAAAATAAAAAAAAGATTTCACAGGGCATTATTATATTTAAAAATATAAGAAATTATTAAATTGTTCAAATCCAAATTTTTGATTATTACACTTTCAAAACCATTAAAATGAGTCCATATCCATAAAATCTGGAAACGGAGAACACAGAATCAAAACAGATTTTATAGAGCTCTTCTGGAAGACAGTGTACTCAGTGTGAAATATTTGCTCCCAACATACTATAAACCCACACGGTGAAGACGTCTGAAGGAGAGAGAGTATTAGAGATAAATCACAGCATGTGAATGTGTGCGTGATTAGACTGCTGTGAATGAGCGCAGAAGATCTGTTCTGTCCTGTGAATCTCAGGTTAATCATACAGACCCTGCAGATTTCCTGCAATCGCTTGCTCTTCATTTCTTCACATGCAGCATTATTTCAGCTGGTCAAAACACACTTGAATAAATTGAGTCGCAGAAGAACATGTCAGGGGACAGGTTGATCTCTTTAAAGCGTTTAAGCTGCACACGATGTGCTCTCATCCCAGTTGGTATAGGGCTATAAAACTGCAAGACCATTAGGAAATGGCTTTTATAGCATGGACATTTGTAGATGCAAACAGCTGGCTATAAACATTTTCCCTCTCATATACAAGATATTAGCATATGCACGTGTCATATTTGAATATAAGTAAGTGCCCCTGTGAAATTACTGTTTTGGCAATTGCATTTCCCCAATTGTAAGACACTTTGGATAAAAGCGTCTGCAAAATGACTAAATGTAAAATAAAGGGAAACAAGAGGCAAATCATGAATCCATTTGCTGCTTTATCTCTGTACTTTATCATGTTTGAGCTGCCATAAAGAAGGATGGGAAATATAGTTTGGTCACATCAGTATGTCTCATATTCATGAGTAGTATAACCAAAGTCATAAATCAGTGACTGATGAACTCAAACACACTATATATAGGCCATCAGTTACATTTAAGTTTATTCATTTATGTTAAAATGGTGTAATCCAAATGGATGGAAATTGTATGTTAATTTAAAATCCTATATTTAGGCCTAAGAGCAGTGAGATTAACCGAGACATTTTTGTGACACCGAATCATATTTATAAAGCATGTGGTCATCAGTAGCCAGATATCTGTGCGGTCTGTTACCGTCTGTCCTTGTAAGGTCTATATTAGCCTCTCAAACGAACAGAAAACCGGTCCAGCTCTGCTTATGGGGTTTGGGAGGGAACTGGTTCTCTTGTTGTATTTCCTGAGATTATGTGCGACGGTCTTGCATCATTCATTGGTCTGACTACGGTCAGACTTATAATATCAAAAACTGCCATACTGGCGAGCTGACTTTTCCTCTTTATTTACAATTTCCTCGTCGCTGCGGCACTCATTTTCTGCTTATGAAAAGGAATCCAGCAGACCAGCACGAGACAACGATGGAGCAACCAAACCTGATACTGTTACATGATTGGCTGTTATCGTGTCACTCCTCGTTGCTAGGTTACCAGAGAGCGAGTGCCTTTGTTAATGCAACCAAACTTGCTTCATAACCTCTGTTTTCTTCCGAAGAAGAATACAAAATATCGAACGCTTTATCGAACAAATTTTTTTATTGATATCGATCACGTGTCTATCGCGATACATATCGTTATCGTTTTATCGCCCAGCCCTAATACACATACTGATGAAAAATGAATAGCCTGAATGCACTGTAAGTTGCTTTGGATAAAAGCGTCTGCTAAATGCAGAAATGCAAATGTTCATGTTTTTAAATAGACTTTAGTTTACATAAACGCCTGCCAAAAGCATGAGTTGCTTCTTGCTACTGCTGTGTTTTTGGTCCATGGTCAGAAGCAAAAGACTGTACTATTTAAATGCACAGTACCAGTCTCTTATGTTCAATAAAGGGTGCATTAATTTGATCAAAAATACAGTAATGTGAAATATTATTGCAATTCATATTACGTGTTTTCTATGTAATTATATGTTCAAATGTAATTTATTCCTGTGATCAAAGCTGGATTGTTAGCATCATTACTCCAGTCTTCAGTGTCACACGATCCTTCAGAAATCATTCAAATATGCTGATTTGCTGCTCAAGAAACATTTATTGATGGTGGACTATTTTTGCTATTGCAACACTGCAGTTTCTGCCCATGAAGGAAAAAAAATAAAATGCTATATTCATACTTTTAAATATCCATGAGCTTAATTACTAATTGTAATGACAGTAAGAATTCATAATTATGTATTCTAATGACAGTAAGACTCTCTTTACCCTATACAAATGTCCAGACTGTGATCAGATTGTGTCCTTCTGTCCTCTTCATCGCTGCTAACAATGCCCTGCATCCAGCAGGAAGTGATGCGCTGTGCTGTGATTGGCTGATGCAGCTGATGAACTCCAGTGACCTGCAGAGCTCTGCAGCAGTGATTCACACACCAGCACTTTAGGAACAACGTTCAATCAGTATCAGACACAGAGAGAGAGAGAGAGTTCGATTCTGGTTCGATTACATTTCACTTCTAATTATACCCTGTATAACTATTATGTGACAAATAAAGAAACCTTGAACCTTGAGAGAGAGAGAGAGAGAGAGAGAGAGAGAGAGACAGAGAGAGAGAGAGAGAGAGAGAGAGACTGACTAGCGGTAGAGTCACATATTGGACTGTACGGAAGGTTAGCAGGTTATTGGGCTACGATAGATGGATGAATGGATAGAAAAAATGACCACGGATTTACTACAAAAAAAACAGTTACAATAATTAAAACCATGGTAACCACAAATGAACCATGGTTTTGCTACACTAACCATAGTTTAACCGTGGTATTTGTTGTAAAACTGTGGTTGTAAAAATGTAATCAATGTGCCAAAAGACATGGTTTCTACAGTTTTACTGTAAAACCAATGGATATATAAAGCATAGATGAATTAATTAATTCATAGACAGGATGGATTAAGAAATGGATGGATGAATTAATATATAAAGATAGAATGATGATTGAATGGATGGATGGATGGATATATTTTAAATGGATAAAATGATGAATGGAGGAACAGAAAATAGATGGATAGAGTGATGATGAAGGATGGAAAGATGGATGGATTAGATGGATAGAATAATAGATAGATGGATAGATACAGTCCTGGTCAGAATTGTTGGTACCCTTGGTAAATATGATCAAAAAAGGCTGTGAAAATAAATCTGTATTGTTTATCCATATGATCTTTCATTTAAAAACAAATCTAAGCTTTAATTGAAGTAAAAAAATGAAAGGAGGGCGGGGGTTACATTGTGAAATATATATATTTTTCTAATACACAATGGACACAGTTATTTGTACCCTTAGAAATTCTTATAAGGAAAAGTATATTTACATTCATATTTACATTTTTTAGCACACCAGGAAGGAACATGAAATTAGTTTCATTCACTTGAGATTCTCAAGTGCCCTAATTAGTATGCTGACATCACATGGCTCTGTGTTCTTTATAGACCTGTGTCTCATTCAGAAGCACTGCGGATCGAGTGTGTACTGTTTACCTCACCGTAGCAACAGTGAAGCAGGGTCAGAGCCGGCAGTAAATGTGATCGGGCGCTTCATCTGCTCAATGTACTATTCTTGTACATGTATATTCTCTTGTGTTTGTGTTACATATAATTGCACTGTTCATGGAGCGGACCGGACTTACATTTCACTGCTGGGTATATTCTGTATAATTGTGTACGTGACGAATAAAAATCTTGAACAATAGGACACAATACTACAGTAGAACAAATAAATAAAAAATGCTACATTGTATAAAGTAATCCAATTAATAAAACCTCTGCATATTCTTCAGTGTGTAAATTAAATATATATTTATTATTGAAATTACAAAAGTGATTTAGCCAAGAGCAGTGAGAGAGTTTCTCTCTTTTGTTGTTTGATTAATGAATGACAGACAGCAGGAATATTAGACTACTGTCACTTTAAGAGCTGCCCGGATCCAGTATACTGTTACATGTGTTTTCTCTCAGCTGTCTGCTTTCACTTAAGACCTTCA
This sequence comes from Gymnocypris eckloni scoliostomus, assembly GCA_027564155.1. Taxonomy (NCBI): domain Eukaryota; kingdom Metazoa; phylum Chordata; class Actinopteri; order Cypriniformes; family Cyprinidae; genus Gymnocypris; species Gymnocypris eckloni. Next base: position 22,354,211 of record CM050431.1, read on the forward strand.
CATTAAGACATATGTTAAGACTGCCATTTTGACACATACAAGTGTGTGTATTTAACCGTTCAAGGCCTATAACGTGGCAAAAATAACATTTAAAATGTGCGCTCTATAAGCACCGCCTTTATGTGTGTAATGAGTTCTCTTTCGCTGCTGGTTGTGTTTCAACAGCTTAAAATGACTTGTTTTTAAACAGCAACGCTTAAAAATGCATGCAAATGTTACGTTTTCGTGACCATGTAGCACAGCAACATCACGTGATGGAGACGAAATCTCTACCGGTTGACACATTTCTACCAGTTAATCGTATCTACCGGTAATAGCCCAAACATACAAAACATCTCATTCCATTTCAAATCCACTCTTTGGTTTGGTTGTGCTGGTTTTCCACTCTCAGTCAGAGCACAGTATTGGGTTACAGATTGACCCGTCCCAGACCCCTTGGGTGGGTGTTGAGATAACAGACGCCAGAGGAGCACAGCCGAGGCTTTACCGGAGGATTCCTGAGCTGAAGGATCTACGAGACTGAGAAGAAACAGACTTCAACACAATATGAACACAAATAGGAAAATATATGTTTTGCTGTTCGCTGAATTCGCTATGAATTATTTGATCTTGTGGTTTGAGCTTATCAATCTCCAGAAAGAATGATAAAGTAGTTTTCATTTAATTCATTGCATCCTCCACCAAAGGAGGCTGTGAGACTGTTGCCATGTGACATAATTGTGCACTGTTTCCATGATATAAATGACTCCTGGTGTGTCTGCAGATGGCAGGAGGAGCTGTCGAGAAGAGAACAGATGGAGTCGATGGTGCAGACGCTGCAGGAGGTGAGCTCACCTGCGCACCAGCCGTCTAGACTCTCTCACTGTGATATTAATTACGTTTGCCATCTATATGACGTGGGTTTCTCACTTTTTATGACCTTGTAGCTGAAAACTATGACATCCAGATATCACGAAGCAGGGGAACAAACTGACATTATACAGTTAAAAGATCGTATATAACATGTTTGTAGCCCAACTACAAATGCAAAACACAAACAAAATTACAAAACATATGTGGAATATATGATTTTTGTTGTAAACAGCACAGTTTAAAGAGAAAGTTCTGTCATCATTTACTCTCCCTCAAGTTGTTCCAAACCTGTTTGTGTTGAACACAAAAGAAGATATTTTCAAGAATGTTGCAACCAAACAGTGACTTCCAGTGTGGAAATAAATACCATGGAAGTCAATGGCTACCGTCAACACATTCTTCAAAATATCTTCTTTTGTGTTCAACACAAACAGGTTTGGAACAACTTGAGGGTGAGTAAATGATGACAGAACTTTCTTTTTGGGTTAACTTTAAGAAAATGTATTTTCCAAATGTAACATTTATTTAAAAAGTCATTTAAACCTTTAAATACTAAAATATATTAGAGATCATACTTCTAAGGGCCGATCTAAAAATCTGTATCTAAAAATATATATATATATTTAATTAACTATATTTTGGATAATATTTACATTGAAAAAATGTTTTTATAACTGGACAGAAAATATATTAGAAAATATATACGACATCTTAAAATGCATTTTGAGTTATAGCGAAATGTATTTTCAAAAATGTTAATACATTTACATAAAACATATATAAAAAATGGCCCAAAAAAAGACAACAGAAAAATAGAAAACATACTTCAAGGGGCAAGAAAATACACATACATTTCCAGTCTTGAATGCAAAATCTATTTGTGAAAATGTATTTTTGGACAATATAAATTACATTTATATTAAAATGCATCAGAACATATTTTGAAAACATACTTAAAGGGGCAAGAACATAGTCTTTAGTGCAGGGGTCATCAAACTTGATCCCGGAGGGCCGGTGTCCTGCAGAGTTTAGCTCCAACTTGCCTCAACACACCTGCCTGGAAGTTTCAAGTATACCTAGTAAGAGCTTGATTAGCTGCTTCAGGTGTGTTTGATTAGGGTTGGAGCTAAACTCTGCAGGACACCGGCCCTCCAGGACCCAACTTGGTGACCCCTGCTTTAGTGAATGCATGTCCAAAGTAATTGGCCAGAAAACATGTGAAAGTAAACCAAGTATAGTGACCCATACTCAGAATTTGTGCTCTTTATTAACCCATCCAAGGTGCACACACACCGCAGTGAACACACACACAGCAGTGAACACACACACACCACAGTGAACACACACACACAGCAGTGAACACACACACACCACAGTGAACACACAAACCTCAGTCGTGATATTGAAGGTGGAGCTCCACATTAATTCCATCGGACTGAGACTTAAGACTATTCATCAACTCTCTGAACCATTAGCGATCAGTTCCATAATATTCAAAACATATGAGGATTAAGTAAAAACTTATATATTGAGCTGCAAATACATATTACCATCTATTTAGCAATGTATGTGACACTGAAGAATAATGACAAATAATTTAGATTTATTGGTTCTTACATGTTATGAAAGTCTTAAAATAGAAACGATGTCTATTTGCTCAAATTGAAAATCTGCAGTTAAATGTCAAGAGACATACAGTATGTTGATCAAATAAATGCAGCCTTTTTTAAATGATCAAATTAAATCTTCTTCTGAATGGTAGTATATGCATGACTTCATGCTAAAATACAACAATGACAGACTATTTCACACATGTGATCTAGCAAATGTTAAACTTTGTGTGTTGTTTGTGTGTATGTGTGTGTGTGTGTGTGTGTGAATGTGTGAATGGCATGTCATTCAGGACGAGTTGATGAGGACAATTTGTATAATGAAAGCTGAACTGGTGGTCTTCAAGGAGATGGTGATTTATGAGTATTTCCATGTCTAATTTAAAATGCTTATAAATCATACAGAGACATTTTTTTGAGAAAGTTGAAATGCAGTATTCATTGTGAAGGGCTAAGTATGTGTTTTGTTTTATTACATCATGAGATCACATACAGAATGTGTACAGTATAAAAAAACCAGTATTTATGGATGATGTTTTACCACATTTGTGGCGTGTGTGTGTGTGTGTGTGTGTGTGTGTGCGTGTGTGTGTGTTCTTCATAACGATCAAACGATCTGGGACAGGACTGTAATGGGATGCATTTAGTTTGAGAGTTGAAATATGTCTGCATGGCCCCGTGCCGCATCCAGGACTGTCTTAGACTCCCCACATTCCCTCAGAAACTGCAGGTATGAGATCCATCCTCTGCTGATGCAGCGGGAAAATCAATAAACGGCTGCATCTCTGTTTGTGTTGGATTATGGGTCAGCAAAACTGCTGAGGAGAGAAGCGTCCCCAGAGATCCCAAACATGCTCAGAGCCAGCTTTTCAATTCTGCCCAGAGTCGTATGGATTTCCTCTCCAACCTTCAGCGGGGGGGTTTCATTAGCCTGGAGGGTGCATGTTGTGCTCAGGCTGCTCATGCTCATGTTTAACATCACAATCTGTCTGTAAGCGTATTAAGATGTTTCTATTCATCAGAGGATTCTGAAATTAAAATCAGTTTCAGATGTGACAGCACTCCAGCAACAATGATAATACATATGTCATTGAGTAAAAAATGTTTCTTGAGCAGCAATCAAATTATTATGATTTCTGAGACTGCATGTAATAGATGCTGCAGCAATCAGAAATTCAGCTTTGCATCACAGTAATGAATTCCATTTTACAATGTATTAAAATAGAAAACAGTTATTTTCAAATTAAAATTTATTTTACAATATTAGTGTTTTTACAGTATTTTTAATCAAATAAATGCAGCCTTGGTGAGCAGAAAAGTCTTCTTCTGAATGGTAGTATATCGACTTCTTCTGATGCTAAAAGTGTCATCATACAGACTATTTGATGTGTTCTTATGTTGCTTTGTGTGCTCATGTTTGTCTATATTTGTGTTTGGCTGTGTTCAGAATGTAAGCGAATCCGAAGTCATTCAGGACGAGTTGAACGAGAAGGTCGATAGACTGAAAGCTGAACTGGTGGTCTTCAAGAGCCTCATGAGCGATGTGAGTATTTCCATGTCTAGAGACCAAAATACCACAGAGACTTGAGACATTTTCTTCAGAGACAGTCGAAATCTGTTTGTTTTCATTGTGAAGATCAGTATGATTGTTTTGTTCTATTACATCATGAGATCACAACATAAGAATGTGTTTTCAGTCCAAGAAACACAGTATTTATTGGATGATGTTTTTACCACATTTGATAAGAAGCGTTTTTAATCACAGTTGAATAGTTTTTGCTGTGAATATAGCCATTTCTTCATAAATAAATCAAAGAAATAAATACATTTTTAAACAGGTCTTTATTAGCTTAAAGGAACAGTTCACCCCAAAAATATGTAGGTGTTTGTTTTTCTTTAGAAGAACAGTAGAGTGTATTTTCAGCTGAAATCGTAATCCTCGCTGCTCCATTCATTCAATTTTTGAGAATAAAAAGCATATCAAGGAACACAAAATTAATACCCGTCGCTACTGACAACATACTGAGGTCTTATGAAGCAAAACGATCAGTCTGTGCAAGACACTGAACATTATTTACAACAGTATAACCTGTAATCCAGAGCCTCAGGTAAACGTGATGTCCGTTCATGAGCGAATCATTCTTTTTAGTGAACGAGTTGAATCAGTTCACCAAATCTGACTGAACGAAACAGTTCACGGCTCGAGCAGCACAGATCGACGAGTTACTCGGTCGATCAAAACTCACTTTCAGACGCTCCGACTAACAATGAGCCCAAATACAGACATAAATGATCATATGATGCTGGTTTTACTGACTCTTTCAGCGCTGAACTGAGGAAACATTTATGTGAAAAGTTGATTAAGTTTGTTCTCACTTATAGGTGAATTGACTTTATTCCTCTATGAATTTTCTAAAGTAAACCCGTGACTGGTTGTTTTCCACGACTTCTGTTTCCTGACAGCAGAGAAATGCACTCGGCTTTGTTTGGCTTTTTTCCCCTCCGGCAGAAACACAGAGCTAAGACAATACACACACAAACAGAGTCTCATTGTAATTATATCATTATCTCACGCATACACGCCTTCTGGTCTGGATGGGGAGGAATGAACAAACCGTTTATCCAGATGTCACCTAGATTTACGGGTTAATGTTACTCAACTAATGCCTCATCTGTCAGCCAGTCATTCACACGAGTGTCACTGTGTACTGTAAAAATCATAAACAGTTTTGATGCAATAAAAGCTGTGAACTGAAATCACTATTTATTGTAAAGGCTGGCGGATGCCGCCGCTCTAGAGCTGTAGAAAACCGGAGGAAAATCCTGGACCTGAAAGTAAGAGAGAATGCAAGACGTGATCTACACTATATAGCCAAAAGTATTGGCACCCCCTTCTAATGACAGGTTTGACTGCTTTAGTCATTTCCATGAGTACAAATCTTAATGTTTAAGCATATAATGATATTCTAGGGAATTGTAATGTTATAGCAACAGTTTGGACTCTTTTCTATTCTAACATGACAGTGTCTCTGTGTATAAGACAAGAATCAAAGAGAAATGATGATTCAGTCAGTGTGGAAGAACTTGACTGAACACCTCTGGTGTGACTTTAAATGAGACAAACACTCATCACCAAACACTAATGACTTGTACTTATGGATACAGTCATCTCATACACTTCAAAACTGTTGCAACAGAAGTGGAAATACAATTTTTAAGTACATGAATTATGTTTCCATCTATGTTTGGAAATGCCTTTTTCTCTTCTAAAGAAGGGGTGCCAATACTTTTGTCCATATAATGAATGTACATGTCATTGGTGTTTGGTGATGAGTTTGTGGCTCATTTAAAGTCACACCAGAGGTGTTCAGCTGGGATTAGACCAGTCAAGTTCTTCCACACTGACTGAATCATCATTTCTCTTTGATTCTTGTCTTATACACAGAGACACTGTCATGTTAGAATAGAAAAGAGTCCAAACTGTTGCTATAACATTACAATTCCCTAGAATATCATTATATGCTTAAACATTAAGATTTGTACTCATGGAAATTACTAAAGTAGTCAAACCTTTCATTAGAAGGGGGTGCCAATACTTTTGACTATATAGTGTATAAAAGCATTGAGTTAATTTAGAAAAACAATTGCCCTGATTTGTTTAACTCGCATCTGTTTCGATAAAAGCTTATTTTCGCCATGGAATAAAAAATGTAAAACAGTAACCACAACTTTTATCTCACAATTCAGACTTGTTTCTTTCAATTCTGAGAAAAAGTCTTATTGCAAGTTTAGAACTTGCCTTTGAGAGATTTAAACGATCAATTCTGAGAAGAATTATAGAATATAAAGTCACAATTGTGAGAGGAAAGTCACAGTTATGTAGAATTGTGACAATCTTGTCTCTGCCAAGGGATAAAAAAAAGAACAAATGTGTAATTGCAAACTTTTATCTCACAATTCTATAATATCTCACATTAAGACTTTTCTTCTCAGAATTGCAGGTTTATATCTCACAAATGCAAGTTCCCAAGATATAATCTCATAATTTCTCGCAGTTCTGAGAAGAAAAGTCAAAATTCTGACTTTTTCCTCAAACGTGAGAAAAATAGTCTGAATTATGAGATATAAAATCAAAATTATGAAGAAAAAGCATAATTGTGAGAAAATCCGAATGACTTTTATTATTCTGTGGAATGGAAATAAACTTCCATATGTTCCCCTAAATGTGTTGCGTTTTTAATTAAGTAACAACAAACGGAGCCAATGTTTTGGACTCCTCCTCTTCTCCAAACAGAATAAACGAGTCAGAGCAATTGTTTCCCATAAGGCCTTTAGGTCAAATGAACTGCTCAAGTTTGTTGTGTGCCTGTGGATTTACCACACGACTAACTTGTTGGTCTACACATCTGTGTGCAATGACATTGATTTATGACTGATGTGTTGATGTCCTTGTTGGCGGTATATAATAGGCTCAGCATGAAGATTATAATGATTTAGAGTGATTCTATGGCACGGCGTGTTTTTGTTAAGAGAATGTCTCAGAGTTTCTCGGTTTGAATCTGCATAACTACAGTATATGGCCACTCGCTCACTGCCGCTAAATCAACTCAGTTCTGTTATTAGCATTCAAAAACTGCATTTTTCAAATCAATTCACTCCTGAATTTAATTTTTTTTTTAGTTGGTGACAATAGTATTTTCTTTTGAATTTTCATTTTTATTTGTGTAGTGTGTAGAGAACCAAGCTGAACGATTAGTTGTTTATGAAGGGTCTTTTTTTAATTGGTTTTATTTAAAAAAATAATAATAAAATTGTGTTTATATATCAATATTTTTTTAACAGCGTGAGCTATACTTTTTTTTTTTTATATTTACATTTATTTTTTATTTACTATTTTACAAATATAGTTTTTAGTTTGAAAATATTAAAATGTGAAGAATTATAGAATATAAAGTCACAATTGTGAGAGGAAAGTCACAGTTATGTAGAATTGTGACAAACTTGTCTCTGCCAAGGGATAAAAAAAGAACAAATGTGTAATTGCAAACTTTTATCTCACAATTCTATAATATCTCACATTAAGACTTTTCTTCTTAGAATTGCAGGTTTATATCTCACAAATACAAGTTCCCATGAGGATATAATCTCAATTTCTCGCAGTTCTGAGAAGAGAAGAAAGTCAAAATTTTTTCTCAAGCGTGAGAATAGTATCTGAATTGTGAGATATAAATCTAAATTACGAAGAAGAAAAGCATAATTGTGGAGAAAATCCGAATGACTTTTTATTATTCTGTGGAATGAAATAAACTTCCATATGTTCCCCTAAATGTGTTGCGTTTTTAATTAAGTAACAACAAACAGAGCCAATGTTTTGGACTCCTCCTCTTCTCAAACAGAATAAGCGAGTCAGAGCAATTGTTTCCCATAAGGCCTTTAGGTCAAATTAACTACTCAAGTTTGTTGTGTGCCTGTGGATTTACCACAGACTAACTTGTTGGTCTTCATCTGTGTGCAATGACATTGATTTATGACTGATGTGTTGATGTCCTTGTTGGGTATATAATAATAGGCTCAGCATGAAGATTATAATGATTTAGAGTGATTCTATGGCTGGCGTGTTTTTGTTAAGAGAATGTCTCAGAGTTTCTGGGTTTGAATCTGCATAACTACAGTATATGGCCACTCGCTCACTGCCGCTAAATCAACTCAGTTCTGTTATTAGCATTCAAAAACTGCATTTTTCAAATCAATTCACTCCTGAATATTTTTTTTTTAAATTTAGTTGGTGACAATATTATTTTCTTTTGAATTTTCATTTTTATTTGTGTAGTGTGTAGAGAACCAAGCTGAACGATTAGTTGTTTATGAAGGGTCTTTTTTTAATTGGTTTTATTTAAAAATAATAATAATACAATTGTGTTTATATATCAATATTTTTTTAACAGCGTGAGCTATACTTTTTTTTTAATAATATTTACATTTATTTTTTATTTACTATTTTACAAATATAGTTTTTAGTTTGAAAATATTAAAATGTATTTTAAATTAATTTTATGTAAAAAGTAACAGCATTAATTTTTATTTAAAAATAATATTTTTCATTTTAACAGATATACAAAAAAAAGTAACATTTATTTTAAATGGTTTTTTTTTCATATTAACAATTATTTCTAACTTTTTTATACTTGATATTTAAATTAATTAAACAGTAATTGTCACTGTTATAGAATAGTAGTATAGTGTACACTATAGTTCATAATTTGGACAGTTTGAGAGCCACATCTACAGCTATTGAAACAAACACTGACTATATAACATGACCTTAGCAGTGTGCATGAAGCCTATTCGTAAATCTAGAGGCATATTAGTGAGAATAAAGTGACTATTGCTTCTTAAAACCACTGACGTTCATAGACCAACTTTGAAGACAAAATCCACTCAAAGCACAAATCTAATGACACTGCAACTGTTTATGTTGTTTCTCCAGCATCATAAATTGATTATCTGTATTCTATACCGAAATGTTCTAACACTTCATGAATCTTTATTCAGCAAATGTCCGACCTCGACACCAAGATTCATGAGAAAGCCATGACGGTGGACATGGACATCTGCAGGAGAATCGACATCACGGCCAAACTGTGTGACGTGGCTCAGCAGAGGAACTCCGAGGACATGTCTAAGATGTTCAACCTCAGTCCATCCAGAGCACCAGCAGACAGAGTGAGGAAAACACAACACTAGTGTACGTGAGGTTATCTCACTGCAGTGCATGGGTTGATCTGAATGTGTGGCTGCACTAGGGGTGTGAGATATTTATTGTCTATGATAATATTGTAATTGTTGTTTTAACTATGTGATCTGACATGTGCAAAAAACCAAACAATAACATGTCTTGAGAATCCAAAAGCATGCACTGCATGATTTAGCCTATTAAAATAGAATGCTGTTAGAAAATTATGAAAGAAAAATATATCCCTGTATAGGTTTTTCTGTTTCTATATTTATTAGATATGATATACTTAAGTATAGTAGCCTGTAGAAGCCTATAATTCATTTTTTTCACAATTCAGTCTTTTTTTCTTGTAATTGATCATTTAAATCTCACAATTCTGATTTTTTTCTCTCATAATTGTATGATATAATCTCAAAATTACAAGTTATAATGTCAGAATTGCGTAATATTAATGTGCAATTCTGATAAATAAAGTCAGAATTGAGAGATATAAACTTGCTATTGCGAGTTTTAAAATCAGAATTGCATAATATAAACACGCAATTGCGCATTATAAAGTCTGAATTGTGAAATATAAACTTGCAATTGTATGAAAATAGTGTGGTTATTTTTTTCTCAGAATCAGACTTTATAACTCGCAATTGTACGAAACACTGCAGTCGGTTCCTGAATAAGTCTGTTTATGTATGAATAATTTGAGTCAATGATTCAATAATCTATTCATAAAGACAGTCACTTTCTTTGTTTCTAAATGAATTTCAAAGGAATGGTTTGAATGAATGATCCAATCAATCACTCATTAAGACAGGGACTTGTCGCCACCTACTGGCCGTCTATATTTTTCCATGACAGGCCTAAACCAGCCGAGGTACTGGCATAAAATCTCTCTTAGTGAAGGTCGTTTGTGTGTCTTAGATGGCTGTGGTGTGCAAGAAGAAGGAGAAGAAGCCAGTATCAGATGAGGAGAACTGCGAGATGGATGCAGATCCCAGCTCTTCGGAGGAAGACGTCCCCTTCAACATCACAGACGAGATGAAACGCATGTTCCACCAGCTGTGAGTCCTCCCAGAATCAGCTTTCAGCCTCATGCGTTCTCTGGCAGCACCACGTGGAGATGACAAGAAGTGCAGATAGACTAAAGCAATTTTGAGGGGAATTGTGCAGGTTTCTCTTTTTCCGTGTAATTTAACGTAATGTAAAGCTGGTATTTCTGTGTTTTTATCATTCTCACATTCACACTTTCACTTACAGCTTTAGCTGCTATTGTAGCGCAAACCAAAGTGCCTGAACCTGATTTCTTCCTCAAATCTGATATTTTTGAGGTTTTTCACATTGTACGTTTAAATATGGATCATATCATACACTGGTCTTAACTGCAAAACTTCTTATTTGACATGCATACACAAAACTTAAATCCATATTTCATTCAAAACACAGTGTTAATATAATTAAAATGTCTTTATAAGGAAATCTATTTATATTTGGTTGGAGTATTGCTTTAATTGATGCAAAAATAGTTTTTTAGACGAAAAAAAGAGTTTACTGACTCAAATGAATAATTAACTCAATGAACTTACAAACGACTAATAATGTAATGAGATCAAATCATGTTAAGGTGGAGTGTTTCTTTAACCCTGTAAAGCATCATGTATTTAGTGTTTTGATAATTATGTGAAACTTTTGCTGATAAACCTGTTGCACACAATCTGCTACATGCTTTTTTTCATCTGATTGAGAATATATACTTTTCAGCAAATACAATGCCTTTAATCTTTAGTCTTTTTACTGTGAAATATTAAATTTTTAAATATTTTAAAATAAACGTAATAACCTTTTTCTTGATTGTAATATTTTTGAAGACTTGCTGGACTGGAGCAGCTCAGCTTTACTTGAGTATCCACAAAATATCAATTTTAAATTATCCATAAAATATAAAATGTTCATGTTCAAATGTATCAAATACAATCATCAGGTTTTTGAGGACATTTATTTGTTCATCTCTCAGTCATCATTGTATTGCATTGCATTGTATTATATGTTTTGATCATAAAACTAAGTATTTAAATATCATCTTACTAAGTCATATTATTAGAAATATAGTGTGCCTGAGATTTATATTGATTTTATGTAATTACTCTGCTATACTTTTATAAAGATCTCATTGATTTACATTACAAGCTATCAGAATTTAATCTTACGTTTTTGGCCATATACATATAATCATCTTTTCTTAACAAGATAAAAACAAGTCTTTGCTCAATTTGGGTTTCTATATTCTTACTATATCATACTATATGAGCCATAAAACCTGATGTATTAAATAGGACATAAAAACACACAACCAAACTTTTTATATTTAAAAATATTTTGTCCAAAATTTCAATTTCCATAAAAAAAGGATCTGAATATAATTGTATATACCAGGCTTTACAGGGTTAAATGACGGATTCAAATGATCTTTTCACACTGAAGTCACATTGCAAAACAACAATTACACATCTGATTTCCACGAATGTGATCCAGATTAAAACATTCACAGTGAGGGAAACATCAGATTTGGGTCTCAGTGAACATGTTTCGTGCTTGTCTTCTCTCTCGTCTTGTGCTGGCCGTCCGTGACAGTCTTCACTGCCTGCTCTTTCTCTCTCCTCTCTTTCTGTCCCTTTCTTTTTTTCCTCACATGCAGACATTGTTCAGATAACTCATTTGTTGCTAGGCGGGAGACGTCTGAGATCGATGATGACTGTGACAGTTTGACGTGGGAAGAGAACGATGATACGCTGCTGTTATGGGAGGATTTCGCCAACTACAACATGCCCCACGGCCTTCCTAACAACCCCGGTGCCCTCGACTGCAACGGAGACGCACAAGAAGCGGTGACTTTAATAGACACTACTGTTCAAATGATCGGGGACTTGTTAACCATGTGTTCATGTTTTGAAGAATCTCTTCTGCTCACCAGATTTAGTCTGATTAAAAATACAGGACATGCTGTAAAATATTATTCAAATTTGAATATATATTAAGATGTAATTTAATTCCTGTGATCTAAGTCGCATTTTCAGCATCATTGCTGCAGTCTTTAGTGTCACATAATCATTCTAATATTTTGATTTGCTGCTCAAGAAACATTTCTGATTATTATCGATGTTGAAAACGGTTGTACTGCTTCATATTGTTGTCATTTTGGGTTAAATTGAAAGTTCAAAAGAACACCGTTTACTTTAAATAGAAATCAGTTTAAAACATCGCTGGATAAATACATTTCTTTCATTTATTTCTGTTGTGAGTGCGTACAGTTTGAGAGTAACTGAAATCCGCCGTTGTGTGACTTCTTTCTCAGGACTCCAGTCTGGGAAATCTCTTCGACGAGACCGAGTCTCTTTTCCAGACCAGAGAGCAGGAATATCAGAAGACAATCGGACAAATCGAGGTCCACCCGACCCACACTGTGATTGGATCTGAACCTCTTGTCTTTTCTGACACATGTTGGACGTAATTGTATCTTTCTCTCTCACACACAGATGGAGTTGGCCACCGCTAAGAGTGACATGAACAGACATCTGCATGAGTACATGGACATGTGCAGCATGAAACGAGGGCTGGACGTGCAGATGGAGACGTGCAAGAGAATGATCAAGGGTGGCAGGTGATTCACGGAGAAAAACAGCTCAATCTGAAGTGTTTGAAAAAGCCTAGCAATGTGTCTTAATTAGGCTAGATGTGATGATTAATACATATTTTACAAGGTATGAATTCATATGATTTTTGCTAAAGCACACATATTTGACGATTCATATGAATTTGTATGAATGACCTACACCTAACCCCCCCCCAAACCTACCCGTCACTGTGGTTTACACAAATCATACGAGTGAGTGAAGGTTTTCTTCTCCTGTAATGACAAGGCTGATCATTTCTTTTTATTTACAATGGCAGTATATTAAAATAATAAAATCAAATAAATATAAATACATCATTTTCCATAACTTAATATTCCTTAGGGTTTGCGCTTTTTATTTTCAATACATTTACGAAATTTAAATAGCAGCTTCTAAGGAAAAATATTTTAGAGCTTGACATAAATAAAAAAGGATATTATTATTTTAAAAAATTACATTCAGGTCTATAATTTTTTTTCAAATCCCTGTATAACAAATTAAAATGAACAACATGATGGCAGTTTATATTTTCTTTTTCAGCTCTTTGTCACAAAACATGTTAAATGACCTCATAATGTTTGCATGTGGAAAATATTTTATATATTTTTATTTTGTGTATACATGTCTTTAGAATGAAAAACATAAGCACTGTCATAGCTTGCACAACTCTATTTTAAAATATAAGTAATTAATGTCTTTCATCAGGCATTTCTGTGCTATAATGTGACACGAGGAAGTGTAATCAAAGAAGAGATGCCACAAATCACACACGGGGCTCACAGCATTTTAGTATCGCAAATATAATATAATATAATATAGTTTCTTAGTATTTTGAGTTAGTTTTATTTTTTATTTTTTAGTTAGTTTTTTTAACTAAATATTATTTTAACTAAGTATTTCTAATGTTTTAGTTTTACAGTAATTAATTTGTATTAATTTTCATTTCAGTTAATTATTTTTATTGCTTATTTTATTACATATGTTTTAAGTTTTCATTTTTTTAAGTTGAGAAATGTTTAAGTTTAAGCATTTTTATGTCATTTTATTTTTAAATGTATATTGTTTTCAATAAAATGAAATGTATTTCTTTATAAATATATTACTTTATAAATATTGTTTTAACTTTAGTTAGATTTTCTGTTCATTTGATCTCTTGTAAGTCATGCAGACACAAAAAGCACCATTTCCTGAGAATAAGGTTTTTTTGTTTGTGGATTTGAATAAATTGTCTTCTCTTCCAGAAATTCTCTTTCCATCAGCTCATCTGCGAGCAGTGACTCAGGGAACACTGACGAGATACAAGACGAGTCGGACAAGGACGGAGAGACGGAGGGGCCAATCAGCTGATACCTGCCCAGGCTGACCCCGCCCTCTTCCCCCACAGAGCTCCAATCAGCTCTCGGGCCTCCCAGCAATCGGCCAATGGAGTTACACTGAGGGACAGAGCCAACTCACACAACCCCAAATCCTGTAGGTGCTTTAACGTCTCCGTGTCAGAGTGGGGTGGAGTTGATGAGGGTTGTTTTGAGCTTTCGACATCATATGGATGCGTCACATGGTGCCACAGCTGTCACAGGACAGCTTAACTACGAATCAGATCAATCCCAGCCAAAATACATCAATCAAACCTGAAATCAAGTCCATATCTCGATTAGAAACCGGAAAACGTTCACGCAACATGAGTGATGCATACACAAGACTGAAAGCCAATCAGATCCAAACGGACTGAACACTTCAGAATGCTTTCCTCAATGTGTGTGGCTTTCTATTTTTCTAAAAACGATGTCGGAAATCAACAGTTTACTGCAGAAACTGTTTGGCCTTTTAAGCCCCGAATCCAGTCGGCGAATGTGGAACACAGAAAAAGCTCACTTCTATGCAATCAGCCTTATTTTGTGATCTGTGTTTGCCCAGCTAACAAAACGATGCTCTACGAATGTTTTGCTGACGTTCCCAGTTAGTTATGAAAATGTTATGAAGGTCCAGTTTTCATCAAACTGTTTAACCCTCTGGTGCTCTTCAGTATATATATATATAAGAATTATTTACGTCAGTGGAATGAAACTTGGTAAAGGTTTTGGCACTTGCTATGTGAACATAAACAAATTATGGATTAGTTTAATTATGGATATAGTATAATTATGTATATATATGTATATATTATGTATATATAGTATAATTATGGATAAATTATAATTATAATTATAATTATGGCTTTGATTTTCTCACATTTTTAAAGTAAAATGTTTTGGAAAATATGTAAATATTAACATATATAAATTATAACAATAAAGGTAAACAACTTTTTTTATTTCATTTTTTTTCCACATGAGCAATAATCTGGGAAGCATCTTTTTAAAGAAAGAGACCAAACTGAAGTCTATGCTCCAAAGCATTCAACATTTACGACAGTTTTTCAGATTAATGCTCAAAAAGTGCTTAAACGGTAAATACATGGATTATAACTACTGCAAAAATATTATTTAATACCATAAAATCTCCTACAAATACAAAAACATTCAACTAAAATATAGTACATTCATTTTATTGAAATAGAAAATTATAATTCAATCATTTTTTACCATCACACAGAGGGTTAAACATGTTTTTCCTGGTTCTGTGAAAGTTAAGGGAACAGTTCGGTTATCAGTCGGTTTTGAATGTTTCGTAGTTTCGAATGTTCAACTAAACGTTTCAGAAAACGAAACGTTTGTGCTAATATTCTGAGAAGATTATTAAATACCAGATGCATTAGAACAAACAATCGACTGAAAGAAATGTGTGTTGATAACTTCGAGAGAGTCTTGCCTGAACGTTAGCAAAACCTTTCCTTTGAGCTGGGTTTGACTTGCCTTAGGTGATTTGATGTGTTGTGTTAATGTTTACGCACTTAATGGCAGAATCTGTGGAACAGTGTCTCATCATTTTGAGCAGCAACCAAAGATGATTGAAGCTTTTTCAAGTTACACACATCAATATCTCAAACATTAAAGAGCTATGTGCCTATATATACATTGCAGGTTCATTTAGGATGGCCTTACTGCATTTCCACTTCTTTCTAAAGCTTGCACTCATGATGCTGATGGGGGAAATTATCAAGTATATATATATATTGTTGATGTTCATGATGTTAGGTTATATAGTCAGGAGAGTTTTCAGGTGGAGGTTTTGATTGTATATAGACCGAGTTGTGTGTGTCTAAAATATAACCGTGTTTGTAAATATATGTAGATGCAAAAGCATTATGGCATTAGACATTGAAGCCTCATGATGGCCACTGTTCCATAGATTCAGGTTTGTTTTCATGAATATGGCGTATAAGATGTCTGTATCGATGCGGTTTGTTCATATAATGGTCTTTTTGTTTTCTTTTTTGTCTTCTTTATATTTATCAGTTTTATCTTATACACTATTAGTCAAAAGTCTGGAAGAATTGGGAACGAAGTCTCTCCTGCTCCGTATTTGATCAAAACACAAACAAATGAAGCAGCACAATTGTTTTCAACATTGATAATAATAATAAGAAATGTTTCTTAAGCATCAAATCAGCATTTTAGAAGACTGGAGTAATGATGCTGAAAATTCACAAGAATAAAGTACATTTTAAAATATATCAAAATTAAATCAGTTATTTTAAATTGTAATGTATTACGCAATATTAGTTTTTTACTATATTTTTGAGCATAAGAGACTTCATTAAAAATATTCCAAACTTTTGATGAGTAAAAAGTGTTCATACATATTATTCTAAACATATTTAATCTGGGGAAATTTGATGGGTTTTATTAAACTGATCAGTGATTTCATTATAAGCTCAAATATGTAATAATAATAATCTCTCAATATGGTTACAAAGGGTTTAAAATAATAATTTATAGTAAATTGGTGAACATAAGTTTTAATCATTTAGCTAAAAGGCTGATATAATATCTGATCAAATCATCTGAAAATGTTGTAATTTAGTTTGTGTGTTTGATTTCCTAACTGATGAAAGATGGGACACAATCTGGCTTTTGAATTATATGAATATGTCAAATTGATTTGATTTGATAATGTTCAGGTATCTGGGGCTAATTTGAATGCTTTCTCCTGTGAAATGAAACATACGCTGAGAGTCTTCACCTTTTCAAACACTGCTGGTCTGTTTTTTATTGTTTATGGTGAAAATCTAGATCATTTTTGTCTGAATCTGAACCATAACATGGACCAGATGTCTCTTCTCAAATATGATTTGATGGTTTTTGAAAGAATAGGAAAAGGGATAAGTATTAATCATATTCGCAATGGAAAAAAGTATATGTTACATGTTTTCTGAATTAATTTCTATTGTGTTTAGGATGTTTTACAGAAAAATGTTTACTATAAAGTATCCTAAACAAAAGTACGAGTTAGTAAGTATGAGCTTGAATGTTGTATTCAGAAGGAACTTACTGAAACTGGATGAGAAAGTAATGCTGGCATCATGCTTGTGTTTTTGTCATTTTAAGAAAAGCACAAAATGGCAACAAATGTAGGTTAAAGTTTCTGTAAAACATGATGGGGTCATGCAGCGCTAACTAGCATAAAGCCAGAAACATACTCAATAAAATTGAGTTTGTGTAGCATTTGACATCACAGACTTGCATAGAGTATGTTTCAGGCCGCGCATGTCTTCACATCAAACCCCTGTGCTTTACCTAACTCAGTGTTTCCAGTCACAAATGTGTTTTTCCTTTTAAAAACGGCCGTACTATCACCAGCGCTGGCTGTAGTCCATAACTGAAAGCTAGAAACATAATCTGTTGGATTACACATAATAAGTCATATGTTCTGAGTACTTTTTTTTAATAATTTTGACCTATTATTTTCCATTCTTTGTTATCAACATCAAGAATTGCATTAAACATTACGCCAAGGCTTTCCAAGCTATGTATGCAATCATGTAATCCATAAAAAAGTAACTGTAATCTGACCATTTTAAAATGTAATATAATCTTATTAGTACTTAAGTACTTAATTTGTGTAATCTGATTATGTAATCAGTTACTACCCAGATTAATTATCACCCAATCTTTTTGTGAACTTGTTTTCTTTCAATTAACTAAGCTTTTTGGAAGTGACTGGTCATCTGAGTTTGTGAGTGAAAAAAGCATTATTTGTGGATAATTTTGCCAATATTCACTCAAAAGTATACGTGCATAAGCTTAAATGTGTTCTAATTAAGTGAAAACAAGTTGATAAAAAGATTGAATACAATATCTGGTAATAATATGACATAACAAGAATACATTTATAAGGAGTTTTTTGTAGGTTGGTCATTTTTAATCAAACAAAAAGTACCCAAATTATCAACACATATTTGGGAAGTCGTTATACCATTTATATTAAATTTAGTTATATCTCTGTAAGCAAAGTCGGTACATTTTTGTCCAGTTCAATAACAATAAATAGGATTTTCAGGAAAGAGAAAATCATCTCTGGGTTAAAATGACTGGAACACAATGAGTTAAGAATCACATCAAGATTTGCCTTCATCAATGAATGTCCAGAATACCACATGAGGTCATGTAGAAAATGCTGATGAGGTCTTTTCTGCAGATTTGGACTGTTCTGATCTGGACTGAAGCCGTACGCCAAGCTGACTACACAATAACTTTGCACAATTATTTTTGAAAGTAATATGGTATTTCTAATGAAGCATAAAACACCAGTTCATTAGACCTCATCATCGTACCAGCGCCAGCGAGTTTTACTGAAAGCATAAAGATTTTCAGTTTCTGACTTCAGGTACATCTGTAGCCTGAATCCTTCTCATAGCACTGTTTATTATCTTTATTTGTATGATATTTACTTTGACATCTGAAATGATCAGTATATGTACATTAGAACGTTTATATCTTGTCTGTATTTGTTTTTGCTGCAAATTAATTTTCCTGGTGTGTGAGCTACTGGTGTAGGTTTCAAAATAATGAATGTAATTGGTGCTGGGGTCAAAAAATAAATAAATAAACATAATTTAATAATTTGCTTTGTTGAAGACCTTTTTATTTTGCTCATTAAAAAAGACATATTTAATTAGTGTAGATGTTTAAGGCCATAAATGTACAGTACGTGCTTACATAAACAAAAATTTTATTTTGTATTATTGATTTAATAACGATTTATCAATTTCATAATTTAGTTTTCTATTTACTAAGTAATTTTTAAATTATTATCTAGTTTTATTATATTTTTAGGCAAGGCAAAGAAAGTTTAATCCAGAATCATATGAAGGCTGAATTTGGACTGTTCTGATAATCACTGAAGACACCAAGCTGAGAACATAAAATATTGCACAATTATTTTTAATATCAAATGGTATTGAATGAAAATAAAACACCAGTTCATTAGACCCCAAGTTACCATATTCCTGCTGTCTGAAAGTCAAAGATGCCCAGTTTGACTTCATTCTTCCTGAATCCTTCTGGAGCACTGTTTATTATCTTTATTTGTATGATAATATTACTTTGACATTCAAATACAGTATACAGTCATTAGAACATAGTCATACAAATCTGTATTTGCTTTGCTACAAATGAACCTGGTGTGTGAGCTACTGGTGTAGATAAATAATGAATGTACATTGGCAGATAGAGTCAAAAAAATTATAATAAAATAAAACATAATTTAATAATGCTTTGTTGAAGAACAGTATTAAAAAGACAAAGAGTGTAGACAGACAAGGCATAAAGTACAGATCATTCAGTGCTTACATAAACTAACAATGCTGGATGAGGTATTGATCGATTTATCAGTGCTGCATAATTTAGTCTAAGTCATTTTGTAAATTATTATCTGGGGGTGGGTAGTGTATGTTCATTGTTGGCAAGGGAGGGGGCAAAGTTTAATCCATGGAGGAGTTCCTGACAGCCTGATGGACAAAGCTGTCCTTCAGTCTGCTGGTCCTCGCCTGGAGAATATTTGATCTCCTCCCTGATGGCAGCAGACTGAAAGCAAGCTGGGTGATATCACCTGAATTTATGCTGAGGGCTTTATCTGAGACGGTGCTGTAGATGTCCTGGAGGGAGGAGAGACACCAACGATCTTCTCAGCTGCTCTCACTATCCGTTGAAGGGACTATGGCAGGACGCTGCAGCGCCATACCACACAGTGATGCAGCTAGTCAGGATGCTCGAGCCCTCTGTAGAAGTGCACATGATGGGGTCGGGGCTCTTTCTTCCATTTTTTGTAGAGAAGTAGAAAATATTCTAGAATTCTGCAGAGAAAATAAACAATTCATAATGAAAATCACACTGAACATTGCTAACAGTTACGTGTACTTCAGTCAGAGAAATGCTGAGTAACTTACTAGCCACGGTTGTTTTACCAATAGTCAGAAGTACTTTAATAATTGACTCCTGATCACCCAACAACTGTGTAGCTGCTCTCGCACAGCTGCTGCTGACTGTGTTCTATTAGTCTACGTCATAATCAGATGAACGCTCTGTGCTCGCGCTCCTCTGACGAACACCAGCGGAAGGTATACAGGTGCATCTCAATAAATTTGAATGTCTTGGAAAAGTTCATTTATTTCAGTAATTCAACTCCAATTTTGAAACTCGTGTATTAAATAAATTCAATGCACACAGACTGAAGTAGTTTAAGTCTTTGGTTCTTTTAATTGTGATGATTTTGGCTCACATTTAACAAAAACCCACCAATTCACTATCTCAACAAATTAGAATATGGTGACTTGCCAATCAGTGAATCAACTCAAAACACCTGCAAGATTTCCTGAGCCTTCAAAATGGTCTCTCAGTTTGGTTCACTAGGCGACACAATCATGGGGAGACTGCTGATCTGACAGTCTGTCCAGAAGACAATCATTGACACCCTTCACAAGAGGTGAAGACACAAACATTCATTGCCAAAGAATGTTCACAGTACTGTATCCGTTATCAAGACATTTGAGTGGAGCACTTCATGCTTCCTTCTGAGAGAACCAGCTTTTTAAAGATGCTGATCATTTTCCAGCAGGATTTGGGTCCTGTCCAAGCCAAAAGCACCAAGAAGTGGGGTTAAATGACCATGGACTGAGCTGGGGTCACCAGCAAACTCACCAGACCTGAACATAGAGAATCTACAGTTGTCGTCAGAGACACCAGACCTGGGCATAGAAGAATCTATGAGAGTCACTCAGACCTGAAAGTCAGATGAGAGCAAGTTTTGTATTTCATTTGGAAACCAAGGTCCTAGAGTCTGGAGGAAAATGAGAAGCTCATAGCCCAAGTTGCTTGAAGTTAAGTTTCCACAGTCAATGAGAAACCTGGGCTCTGCTGGTGTCGGTCCATTGTGTTTTGAAACCGATCACCTCCATGCACCAATTGACAGAAATGTGAACAAAAGTACAAGCAATTAAATGTGTTATTATAATAAAAATATGAAATTAAAATGACGGGTAATAATTGATTATGACGGATTTTTTACGGAATGTCAAAGTCTAACACAACCTCTTATATATCCTATATATATATATGTAACCCCGGGTCCATATG
Source organism: Gymnocypris eckloni scoliostomus (assembly GCA_027564155.1). Taxonomy (NCBI): domain Eukaryota; kingdom Metazoa; phylum Chordata; class Actinopteri; order Cypriniformes; family Cyprinidae; genus Gymnocypris; species Gymnocypris eckloni. The sequence continues at coordinate 22,375,584 of CM050431.1, forward strand.
CCACAACTCGTCGGTCCATTATCGAAAATTCGTGAGGCAATCTAACAAGGAACGCCAAAGGCTATTACAATAAAATAGCGAAATTTGACGCCTGAGGTCAGGAGAGTGAGGTTTACACACAGCCCTTACTGGCATAGCTACATCCGTTACATATATATATATATATATATATATATACACATGAGATTTGTTGTTGTCAAGTCAACCTGAAAGTAGCTAGCACCTTGATGACCTACAAACAGTATTTGTTGTTGTTGTTGTTGCTAATGCCAAATGCAGCGGTACATTTAACTACATTCACACACACACACACACACACACACACACTAATGCTCTCCAATAAAGTAAAAAAAGTCCCGCCAAATATGGTGCCTTTGTCTATGGGGGCGTGGTCAAGGAGTTTATATTTCTAAAATATATTTAACTCCCAAAAAACACAAAGTCTGAACAAATTTAGTGTTTTGCTCGTGCTGATTAAAATCTTCATATTTATCCAGAAAAAAACGCTGTCAAATAAGCATAACGTAGTTATTTTATATAAATAGAAACACTGTAGGAGAAACGACTCCTGACTGAAAGAGAGCAGAACGTCTCGGAAGCTGATTGGCTAGTCGCAGACTCGCCTCTCGCCTCTTCCATTTATGAATAACAGGGGAGCAGCTTAACTGCTAATTATAGTCTGTGTGCATATATAGATAGATATATGTTCTGTTAAGGTACAGATAGAATTTTAAATACAATATGTTGAATTAATGTATCATATGTAATCACTGTTATTGATAGTTTATGAGAAACATCATGACTGAAAGCTGTAACAACATTAACACGGTCATAAATCCCCCCCTATACCGGAAGTGGTAGTTCTCCATTCATGTGCTGTCGCTGCTTGTGATCTCGGAGAATTTAGGTGTCAGGGTCGCATTTAACGTTACAGTCTCATCGGGAGGATATATTTTTATTTATACATATTCAAATAAAACCTCTGTCCTGTAACGTTACGTCCAGATTAATCATGCTACGAGTGAGACCTGTCATCTGGCAGTCATGGAAGGGGTATGTATGCATCTGCACATGGACTCACATGACTTTCACTTTTCTGACATGTGTCATCATATGCAGGGAATAATAATAATAATCGTTGGCCTTGTGCATTATTGTGTGACGTGAGCAAGTGCGGGAAGTTTCCATTGCACGTGCAAGTAAGCTAGCAGACCGTGTTATGTAATGCTCGAGAAACTTGTCCTCCCGCTGTTAGGTAAGCGAGATCTGTTTGCACAAGTGTCTCTCATTGTCTTTATTGTATTACTGTAGCTCTATCTATTCAATTTCATAAGCATAATCCACAAACTGAGACACTGTACAAAACAAACACTGCAGCTTAACTGAGTATTCATGTTATTACAGGTCTCCCATACTCACTAAAGCTGTATTTATTTGATCAAAAATACAGTAAAGACAGTAATATTGTGAAATATTATTACCATTTAATATGTGAATATATTGTAAAATTCATTTTCAGCACCATTACTCCAGTCTTCAGTGTCACATGATCCTTCAGAAATCATTCGCTGTTCAATAAACATTTCTTATTATTAATGTTGAAAACAATATTTTTGTAGTCACAATCACAATTTTATTCCTAGATTCTTTTGAATTTGATTATAAATGTCTTTACTGTCACTTTTGATCAGTTTAATGCATCCTTGCTGAATAAATATAATTTGTTTAATGTTAGTGTATCACGGTTTCCACACGAATGTGGAGCTGAACTGTTTAATACGCTGTGTAATAAACGGCCGTTTATGATCACTGCTTGACATGTCATGTGAACTACCTCCGCTGTCTCCTGTTATGGATTTACAGCAGGTTATTCTTCTAGATGACTTTATAAAAGTTACTGATTGGTTTTGTTTTCTGCAGGTTCAAGAGCTTTCCGTGTGCAGCTGTGGAGGTGAAGAATGAACCCATTCTGGGGTTCAAAGAGGGCAGTAAAGAGAGATCAGAGCTGGAGACGGTGAAAACACATCTTACACACTGTCTCTGATGTCCCGGTACACTAAACATGTGCGTATCTGATTCTGGATTACTGTGTTTACAGGCATTACGACACCTGAAGGGAAAGACAGAAGAAATCCCATGTGTGGTTGGAAATGAAGAAGTGTGGACCAAAGATATCAGATACCAGCTGTCTGTGAGTTAATCATTTCTTTGGTTTCTGTTCGAGCGTGTGCTCTGTAGCTCTTTTACAGCTAAATCTTCCTCGGTACCTCTGGAATACTTGATTGTTCACATGGCATGGAATATAATGCTAAATAATACTATTGTAGCCACACTGAGTCTTTTTTCTAATAATAAAATCATTTCAAATTAAATGAATATGTAACATATTATTATTTTGAACTATTTTACTATATTATATTTTTTTATTCGTTGTCCTTTGAATAAAATAAAACCAATTTAAATCAATATTTCGGATCGATTTATTATTATTATATTTAAAGTAAATGTTTAAGATCCATTTCGAATCGAAAAGGTAAATTTAGGGTGATTTTTGTTTTTTTATTATTACTTTATTTTTCTGCATTATACGTTATCATTTTTTTTAAAGGCAGTATTTAAGGTCTGTTTATTTATTTATTTACTTGTTTGTTTGTTTTCTGTTGCACTTGAAACCTCTCCCCAAACAATCACAGGACAGTGAGGATTTATTTTATTCTAATGTTTACATTATATATTATCATGTTATATTGAAGTTATTGTTTTGAGTGAATTTAGTCTGTTTTAATGAGTTTTTTCTCTCTTTTTAGCCATTCAACCACTCCCACAAAGTGTCCAAGTTCTGCTATGCTGATAAGGTACAGTATGTTAAAACTGTAAAATATAACATGCACATGAGGAAATCCTGCAAAATGTGTTTGAGCAGTACTTGACTTTTACTTGAACTTGTCAAATCATTTTCTAAAGAATGAATTTGGCATGGAATGAGGTTGGTTTTGATCATACTGTGTCTTAAGGAGCTTATAAATAAAGCCATCGATGCCTCGGTCGCTGCTCGGAGGGAGTGGGATCTTAAACCCGTTGCAGATCGAGCCCAGATCTTCTTCAAAGCTGCTGACATCATCAGTGGACCCAAGAGAGCCGAAGTTCTGGCCAAGACCATGATCGGACAGGTGTACCTTTGCACATTTGGAGCTGGTCACTGCTTATGTTAACCAGTTCGTTTCACCTTTGCACGTGGGATTATTAATGCTGGCTTTCCATTAAACGAACGACCTTTGCTCCGTGTCTCAGGGTAAGACTGTGGTCCAGGCTGAGATTGACGCTGCTGCAGAACTCATTGACTTCTTCAGGTTCAATGCCAAACATGCGATTGAGCTGGAACAGCAGCAGCCGTTAGACAGCGATGGAAGTACTAACACCATGCTGTACCGTGGGCTGGAGGTGCGTTCTGGAAATCATCAGATGACCGATAACACTTTTGTCTGCGCAAACATTACCTTGACTTGTACTTGTTTCAGGGTTTTGTTGCTGCTGTCGCGCCGTTTAACTTCACAGCGATTGGTGGAAACCTGGCCGGCACCCCTGCTACCATGGTGAGTTGTCAAGACACATTTATTTATATGTATATTTTAAATTCATTCAATTGTAAAACAAGTTAAATTCAGCTATAAGCGGTGCAGTCTAACTGGTGATATTACTGAATATTTTAAACTTCTCCTTTAAAAGACTATTTAAAATTGTCAGCATTTATAGGAATAGTTCACCCAAAAATGAAAATGTACTAGGCCATCAGATGTAGATGAGTTTGTTTCTTCATCAGATTTGGAGAAATGTAGCATTCATCACTTGCTCATTAATCGATTCTCTGAAGTGAATGGGTGCCGTCAGAATGAGAGTCCAAACAGCTGATAAAACATCACAATAATACACAAGTAATCCACTCCACCAAGTTTTTTAGAAACAAATCCATCATTTAGATGTTTTTTTCTTCAAATGATTGCTTCCACCTTAATATGAGTCCATAATTCATAATATTTCCTGGATCAGGAGAGAAATATGCCCGGGTCAAGCAGCGTTTGGATGTCCCGAGCCGATCTCAAGCATCGGGATCGAGGCTGATGAATCATTTTTTTATCGATCAGTATCAGCTCTCCTAACCCCGATCCTTATTTAATGTCAGCTGTCATGCCAGTGATGTGCAGTAGGTGCAGTATTCTCCTTCAGTAGATTTGACAACCTCCATTAAAAGGAAAAGACGACGCTCAAATGTTCATGTTCAGCCACCATTAAAACCAAAATAAGAAGAAATGTGCAATAACCAGTGAGGCTTCCGTGTTCAAAGTATTTAATGCTTACTTTTGTAACGATCACTCATTCATTTATCGTTTATGTTTATCTGCCCTCAGACGATCCGAGACATTGTTGTCATAACACATTGAAATGAGTTGCTTCAGATTTGACTGACATTCTGACACCGCAAGCTTCATGCTTTCTGACCATATCTCCACCTTTTCCCTTTATGCTGCAATTATTCTGCTTCTATAAAAAGTAAGACGTTTACATCAGTAGTCCATTATTCTACCAATGTCTTTATACAGTAGGTGCAGATATATACATAGAATGTATCTTATATAGGCTATGTATACACACATATACTGTACATTAGTTTTACTCTCTGCACAACTCTGTATACATTGGGTTGATTTTAATCACTTTAATGTACTTGAATTGTGCATCAAATACTAGGAATATACAAGTATCGGATCGGGACTTGGAATTGGCAGAATGACTCGGATCGTATCGGGGGCACAAAAAACCTGATTGGGACGTCCCTAGTTCTAAACAAATATGTCATTGGATTTTGATGTTAGAGGACAACAGGTGATGGACTTTTTCACTGGAGGAAGTGTTAATATGGAGTACAGGCTCGTATTTGGCCAGTTTAAAGTTCAAATGTCTTAATCAGTGTTGGGAAAATTACTTTTGGGGAAAGTTACTTTTAAAAGTAATGCATTACAATATTGCGTTACTCCCTAAAAAGTAACTAATTATGTTTTTATGGAACTTTTTTATGGTACTTTTTATGGAAAGTAATGCATTACATTACTTTTGCGTTACTTTGGCGTTACTTTTTAAATATGAGCAGGGCTTGATTGTTTGTTTTTAATACAAGAAGTTATATTTATAGCAAATATAAAAGCCTTTCACACCAAAAAGTGTAATGAATAAACCTCAGACTGAAGGACGAGTAAATCACGTCTGTACAGAAGAACACAAAAACAAAACAACGAAGCACAATTGTTAGTTTCTCTAAAGTAATTTTTGGTTATTAGTATGATTGAACTGGATCAAAGGTCAGCAGCAAACACATCGGTTAATAAAATGAGATTAGATATATTTGTGTTGTTTAACATATTTAATTATTGCAGGTTTGCGTCATATTCTGAGTTTGTATTTCACTGTTTTAATTCATTTTGATGAATACTGAATCTGTTTTTAAAACACATTCATATTTAGTCTAGATCAGATCTACAGTAAGATCATGTTCACACGGCGCTCTGTCATCAATAAATGGGAAGAAAGTAACTGGTGTTACATTTTTGAAAAAGTAACTCAGATATTTTCTAGTAAATTAAAAAGTGCATTACTTTACTAGTTACTTAAAAAAAGTAATATTATTACGTAAGTCGCGTTACCCCCAACACTGGTCTTAATGATACATTTGTTTCTTACAAACTCACAGCTTTTCTCTTTAAGTGTTGGACGAGTTGTGTGGATTACTCTTGGGTGCAGCACATTTTCATTTTTGGGTGAACTATTGCTTTAAAATCGATTAGGAGTGACATGCAGTGCCACTTGAGTGTTTTGGTTCATTTCTACGACTGGCTTTGTCACATATTCAGGGTAACGTGGTGTTGTGGAAGCCCAGTGACACGGCCATGTCTGCCAGCTACGCCGTCTATAAGATCCTGAGAGAGTCTGGATTGCCACCCAATATCATCCAGTTTGTCCCAGCCGATGGTCCAGTGTTTGGAGACACCATCACGTCCTCCGAGCACCTGGCTGGCATTAACTTCACCGGCAGTGTGCCGTACGTCTCTTTCTATGCTTGTTGACTCATTCATACAGTATGTAATGTGATTGCATTACTCTTATTGGTAACACTTCAGTATAAAGACCAATTCTCACTATAACTAGTTGCGTATTCACATTTATTATTAACATATTGGCTGTTTATTAGTACTTATAAAGCACATATTCTGGATGATCTTATTCTATAACCCTAATCCTACCTTACTAACTATTAATAAGCAGCAAATGAGTAGTTTATTGAACCAAAAGTCATAGCTATTGGTTTGTAAATAATGAGAGTTGGACCTTAAAATAAAAGGTGACCTTCTTATCTTTAGTATCACCTTCTGTCGGAGTTAAAGTTCATCAGACTCTGTGGTCTCTCAGTGCAAAGTGAACATTTCAACCTCTTGGATGGTTTACAGATAAAATGTTTGGAATCTGTATGTTTTTGTCTGCTCACCGTGGCTGTGTTTATTTGATAAAAATACAGTAAAGACAGTAATATTGTGAAACGTTTTCTATTTGAATATATTTTAAAATGTCAATAATTCCTGTGATGCGCAGCTGAATTTTCCGCATCATTATTCCAGTCTTCAGTGTCACATGATCCTTCAGAAATCATTATAATATGCTGATTTGATCAACAAACATGTATTATTATCAATGTTTTTATGCTTTTTTGTTTTGGAAACCTTTTCAGCACTTTCAAACGATTGTGGAAGCAGGTCGCCCAGAATCTGGACATCTACAGGAACTTCCCTCGTGTTGCTGGAGGTTTGTGTTTCGATGCCATTGAGAATTCAATTCTAATAGTTTGATATAAAAGTGCATGTTTGATTTCTTGTTTCTCATGCTTGTTTTAGAATGCGGTGGCAAGAACTTCCACTTTGTGCACAAGTCCGCAGACGTTCATAGTGTGGTGAACGGCACCATCCGCTCGGCGTTTGAGTACGGAGGACAGAAGTGTTCGGCCTGTTCCAGGATGTACGTACCAGACTCACTGTGGCCTCAGATCAAACAGGAACTCCTGGATGTGCACAAACAGATCAAAGTGGGAGACGTAAGTGTTCTTGTGACACAGGCAGTGGTGGACCATGACAATCTGAACTTACTGGCACTTTGACTTTTTTCTGTTTGACCTCACAGCCAGTTGCAGATTTCAGCACTTTCTTCTCAGCAGTTATTGATGAAAAGGTACAAACTAACAACCTGTTAATTCAATAGTCCTTCTCCAGAATCAAGGGATGGCTGGAACACGCCAAAACGTCTCCCCATCTGAAGATCATCGCTGGAGGAAACTGTGATCATAAAAAAGGATATTTCGTAGAACCCACCATTATTGAAACCACCGACCCACAAGAGAAAATCATGAGTGAGGTATAAAAATGATTGCATGCAAAATTGCACAATGGCTGACATCTTAGTTCAGGATTAGTTACACACACACACACACACACACACACACACACACACACACATCACACGCTCTCACACACACACACACACACACGCTCAGCTCACACACACACACACACACTCTCTCTCTCTCTCACACACACACACACACACACACACACACATACACACAGACAGACAGACACACACACACACTCTCTCTCACACACACAGATCGCTCTCACACACACACTCTCTCACACAGATCATACACTGGAGACAGACAGACACATACACACCATTATTGAAACACACACACACACAAGACACACACACATGAGTGAGGTATAAAATGATTGCACAAAATTGCACAATGGCTGACATCTTAGTTCAGGATTAGTTACACACACACACACACACACACACACACATACACACAGACAGACAGACACACACACACACACACACACACAGACACAGACACACACACACACACACACACACACACACACACACACACTCTCTCACACACACACACACACACACTCTCTCACACACACACATACACGCTCTCTCACACACACACACTCTCTCACACACACACACACACACACACACACAGGCTCAGGGCGGTGAATGGATGGACTTTGGTTTGTTTAGTTAAACTAATCTCTTCCTCATCTTCACAAATGGATGGTCTCAGCTGACCTGGTTACCACCCACAGTCACCCGAATGAGTGATCTAGATATTGAGAACATAACAGGATCTGCCCTAAATGAATACTTGACAGTATAAATAAAGAATTATTTTAGATGTTTGAGATCAAAGGTACAGGTTAAATGAAAGCTTTTACACAAAAGGTTGATTGTTAATTTGTATTTAAAAAATATATGAAATATGAACAGAAGTGCACTTGCATTGTTTACCAGATGAAGACTTGTAGAATTTACTTTGTTCAATTTAATTTTTTAAACAAAAAATGTAAAATTTCACAATTCCGAATTTTTCCTCGTAATTCTCAGTATACATAATCACAATTCTGACTGTTTCATCATGATTATTAGTCTACATCTCACAAATCAGACGTTTTTCTGAGTTTACATTTCACAATTCTGACTTTTTTTTCCTATAAATTGATTCTGAGTTTATATCTCATATTGCTTACATCTTTCTGTTGTTGTTGTTTCTGCCATGGAATAAAAAGGTAACATTAGATTTTTTTCCTCACAAATTTGACTTTTTTTCCAAGTTGTGATTTTTATATTTTGCACTTCTGAAAAAAGTCTGCGTTGTGTGATAAAAGTCACAGTTTCCTTTTCCATAAGCTTCCAGAGAACTATAAGTGCAGGACAGAATCAGTGATGGTTAAATATCTCATATATATTCTTTGCTTTTTCAGGAGATCTTCGGGCCTATCCTGACAGTTTACGTCTACCCTGAAAACGACTACGAGAAGGTCCTGCACTTAATAGACAACACTTCTCCCTATGCCCTGACGGGAGCCATCTTTTCCCAAGATAAGTGAGTGCAGCACCATTTCATCATGTTCACTATCAGCTGCTGGGTTAGATTAAGTTAGTATGGAAATGAAATCCATTAAACAACAATCAGCACATTCCCAGCTTTTAAATGAAAGATGTCCAGACACTCATATCTCTGTACTGACATACATTTATAATGTGAATGCTTTTTTCAGGGCTGTTGTTAATGAGGCAGGAAAGGCTCTGAGAAACGCTGCTGGAAATTATTATGTCAATGACAAATCGACTGGATCCGTTGTGGCCCAGCAGCCTTTTGGTGGCGCCAGATTATCAGGTAAATAGAAAACCAACCGAAGGAATGATCCAGATTCAGCCAGACTCTGTACACAGTCTGTGGCATAATGTAAAGTCCAAATAAAGGATTTCTGGTCAAAAATAAACATTGAAATGCACACTCTTTTACATGTATAGAAACTAAAAATGATCCAGCTACAAAAGCAGTTGCAGCTCAATAAACAGGTTTATGCTGAAAAATATACAATTGAAATATAAGTGCAAATCAACATCAGTGGATAGAAATATATATTCATATCTGTATATACTTTGCTTACCAAAAAAAAAAAAATTTCACGCCTGCAGATTTTTTATTATTAAGGATTACATACTACAAGTTAAATTAAGGGTTTAAAGGAAAATAATGTTGACTTGTCCATTAATTTGTTTAAAAATTTATTTAAAAATGTTCAAACAGAAGAGCCCATGTATTTCTGAGATATGAGGAAAAACATTTCATTTACTTAATGGAAAATTAATATTTTTTAAAGAGAAATATCAGTGTAAGTCAATCAGTGAATATAAAATATCTTAAATATTCTTGATATTCTTTAAATATATTACTTGCTTAAAACACATATCTTGCCCGCAGAAATGCCTTAAATGACTACTTAACATTATAAATAAACATTATAATCATGTTTTTTTTGTTTAACAAAATGTTTAAAAATAAATATAAAAATATGTGCAAACAGAAATGTTCATGCATTGCTTGTTTTAAATGAAAAACAAGTTAAAACCTCATTTATTTATTGGAAAATATTTCTTTTAATATTATTAAAATTTTTAACTGAAAAAATATGTTAATAAATTAATACAAAATGTGAAATATATCTGCAAGTCAAAATCAGTGAATATAAAACATAGCAGATATATTTCATGCCTGCAGAATTAATTTTGACTTGATCTTTTCAGGCACCAATGACAAGCCCGGCAGCCCACACTATGTCCTCCGCTGGACGTCCCCGCAGGTCGTCAAGCAGACCCACGTACCCCTTACAGAATGGAAATACCCCTACATGGCCTAAGAGATCATGAACCAAATGCTTTCCTTCCCTAAATCCCTCCATCAAGACTCCTAAAGCCATCGGTCCCCTTCAATTGTCCTGAAAACACAGACTGTTAATCAGAAAGCCGGTGATGCTTTCATGCAAACGTCCCCAAGCCGGCAGCGACGGCTCGAGCCAGTCAGAATGTGCTCCAGGAACTGCATGTGTTTGCCCAGCCTTCAGATATCACCGGATCATTAATACGAGGAATCAAGAGTTCAAACAAATGCACTGAATAGTTTCCAATGAATCTGTTATCATGAGCTGTGTGATTTATGTGTCTTTTCTTTAAGCAGTAAACAGATTTCTGTCTTTTTATAATTGACTAATAAGTTTCCAAGTCAATTCTTCTGTTACATTTATACTGATGTGATGAGTTTATTTAAATGATTAGAATTACATGTGATATTTAAATCTGTAGAATTCTAATATAATTTACATATAAGTGTGAAGGCAAACATGATGAAGTGTTTTCAGTTAGAAAGATATCAAAAACAGTCCCAACATCCTTCACCGGCAGTGCCTCAATAAACACTTGATGTGGATGATGACGGATTTATTTGTGACTTTATTAACAACTTAAAAAGAAGTCTTTCAGGGCCACATTACAGAGACATTTTGCTCTATTTACATTTATTTTAATACTATTCAGAATTGTTTAAGTTGTATTGCTACATTGTTTTGCAGATTTGCTCTTCACAAATATCTATAACACACTCACACTTGAGAAATTTACCTCTAACAAATCATAAAGCATTTAAACTATTATGAATTTCATACCAACCATTCCATGATACCAATATACACACAGAAAAATAAGGGTTTAAAATTGTACCTTTTGGGGTACAACCTTTTTTTACCCCTATTTGGTACATATTAGTACCTTAGGAGTAGTAATACGTACCCTTGAGGTACTAATATAGGTAAAAAAGGTACAAATATGTCCTTTTAAGGATACTGCTCCAGCGACAAGCTGTTTTAAACCCTTATTTTTCTGTGTATATACTAAATACACTTAGTATTTATTAATGTTTTGGATAAACTTTCTAATTTTGTATTTTCTTTTTTTAATTTAGTTTAAATTTGTGCTTTTGTAAAAAAAATATATATATTTATAGTTAGTGTTTTTAGTATATTTATTTAGCATTTTAGTTTGTGCTTTTGTCCTTTTTATTAGTTTTAAATATTTCTATTTAGCTGTTATTTATTTTTTATTTCAGTGTTAGTGATTTTATTACTTCAACTTATTCTCATTTTGATTTAGGTTTTTAATGAATATTTGTATTTTATACCCTAAACCCTTAATTTGATCGTTCACCCAAAGAAGACACGTTTGTAATCATTTCCTCTCCCTCGTGTCGTTACAGACTCGTATGATTCCTTTCTTCTGTTGAACACAAAAGAAGATATTGACAATAGCCAGTGACTTCTATACTGCGTTTTTCATACTATGGAAATCTATGGCTATCTTTTCTTGGACATATATTTTGTGTGTTGAGGGTGAGTAAATGAAGACAGAATTGATATTTTTGGGTGAACTGTCCCTTTAAGTGATTGATTTCTTGTTATCTTATATAAAGTTGTTTGTGTGTTGTGCCTCTGGTCCAGTATAGTCCCGCAGGCTCTTCTATGACTGACATCAAAGCGGCTGCGGAGCACACTTCAGACAGGCGCTTTATGGCAATACGGCCGTGAAGACACACTTCTTAACACACAATAAATAGAAGAGGACTGTGAGGGCCTGAGAACCCATCCTCTGTCCTCTCTCGAGCAGCCAGTTCCTCTTTCTTTATAGAGTCTGTTCTCAATCATGAGAGAACCCAGGTGGGATAATTACATTGCAGTAGACAAAGAAGGCGTTTCCAGAATCTGAAAAATGCAGGATTACAAAGTATGGAAATCAATTTACATTGGCATGTTTTATTATTTAAAAAGAATGTATGTGTGCAAATGATATCCTTATTATATATTAATTTAGCAGTGCAAGACTCCAACTTTCAATTGTAAGAAAACATTTCAGCGTGAGTCAATAAACCTATTCAGGAAGTTAATTAAATTCAAGAAGTGCCATAAATTAGCTCTATGGGTGATAGAAGGTACCAGCAAACTATTCAATTTGGAGAATTTAATAGCAATTCATATTTTAAGTATAGTTAATATTTATATGGATTTCCATATTAAATAGCTGGTTAAAACATTCAAGTTAAGATTTTAACTTTATATAATAAACCATAAACTAAATTATTTGTAAGATTTTATATATCCAGTTTTTAAAAACTTATTCAAGTTAAGATTTCATTAACAATAAAACAAACCAATAACCAACCATAAAAGGAAACGTGCAATTTAAATGAATTTATAGGGGTCTCTATATTACTTATCTGGTCAAAGATATGTAGTTGTCAAGTTATGACCTTAAAAAACAATAATAATAAATAACCATGAACAGAAATGTGTAACTTTAGTTTATTTTTTATCCTGAACTCAACATGAGACATTTTTACATATATATATATATCCATCAATATGGCAGATTGAACACCTCTGGTTACAAATCTCATTTAAAAGATCATTTTCAACAGAAACATAATGATGTGACGTAGTCCTCATTTGTACAATATGTAAATGAAGTTCATCTCCACACAGGTGAAGTAAGGCTTGCTCTCTCAGGTATGACAGCTGCTGTCTACATCAACATTTTATAAAAATGATATGTTTTACTTTAGAAAACAGTCCGTTCTCTGCACGTCTTCATAAGATGCTATGAAGATCACCAGGGTCTCCAAAGCGCCTGCTCTCCGGTGCTTTTTCTGTCTTGCGCGCTCACTTCGGCTCGCTGGGTTCCGTCAAAGTGTCCCATTAAAACTGGTTTGGTGATCTGCTGCTGGTTATGAACCGACAGGAATCGCGCCGTCTCCTCTATACACCTGGAGAAGCCGTCGGCGTGGCTCTGCGCATGCGCATGCGCGCTCGGAGACGACGCGGTGCTGTTCTTCAGGTAAATGACAGCCGTTTCCAGGACGTCAGCCTTCTCTAGTTTAGAGCAGGGCTGGCTGGCTTTTATCTCGGCTTTCAGAAGAACTTTCAGCTGCTCGATGCATCTGTTAATGCGGTCTCTGCGCTTCTTCTCCACCACTGGTTTCCTCATCTGGAACAAAGTGAAAGGTTTGGTTAGAGAGCTGGTCGTAAGTAAACACTCAATGGAAAGGGGGTCTTAAATAGGTAAATACTTACTTTAGTTTTAGCCTTTCCAGCCTGAGTGAGTTTGCAAACAGTAGGCGCCATTCTTACTGCAGCGTGTGTGCTGTCACTTGATCGTGTGTGTTTTTCTTCTTCTGAAGTGTCCTCTTATATGCGCCCTGATCCTGCGCATCTTCTGTTTCCCACACTTTTGAGCCAATCAGAATGCGGCTGTCGGGTCTATAGGGAAAGTTTAAATTAGCCTGATCGTCCTTTTCTGAGAAACAATAGATGCGCGCTCAAACAGCTGGAGCGTGCGTGTGCGCGTGTGTGTGTGTGTGCGTGCGTGTGTGAGAGAGAGAGAGAGAGAGAGTGTGTGTGTGTGTGTGTGTGTGTGTGTGTGTGCGTGCGTGCGTGCGTGCTGTAAAGGGGAAGCGTGAAATTGCGGGATGAGCCTTTGACATCATGCGTGGCTGTTCCGGCGGGAAAGTAGAGGATCAATAAAGTGAATGGAGATTATGAGAGCTTTCAAAATCAAAGGCTTCCAGCTCAAAACCTCTTTCAGAGGAGATTATGAACAATTATTTGAAAGGCTTACAATGACTAGATGTTTAGCCCTTAATTAACACACATAAGTGTATGTGTGTGTGTGTGTAGTATATATATTGTAGAGTATAGCATACTATAGTATCATATAGTATAGTATGCACATGTATTATTTTCCACATTTCTATTCAATTTCTAACTATTTTACTGGTTAACAATGACCAAAACTTCAGCCGTTCACAGTATTGTTTGAGTTTTAGCTTATTTTTATATGATTGTTTCAAGCTGTATTGTCAATTTACATATTTTATTAAAAGGAAATCCATATTTATATTATGTATTCATTTGTTCTGTACTCACCTTATATTTAAACTCAAGAAGCGTTTTAGGACAGTGAAGTGTGGCCCTTTAGGATGAATTATTCTGTTAATCATTCCTCAATATACCCCGGGGGACTGGTTGCCTCATTGAGAGCCCATTACTAATGCGCTGGGGAGTGCGGCACACTTCTATTGAGCCCCATTGAAGAGCTGCTGTGGGAAAGTTGGGACAACACGGGCTCCAGGATTAGACTTTGAAGAGCTCAAAGGCGCAGCTGGCTCCTGTGCGCGGGAAAGTGTGGTCAGTAAAGCCTAGCGCTGACAGGCGTTTTGTCCAGCTTTTCACATGCGAGGTTCATGCGAGGTTCACTTGGCTCACTTATGCAGTTGTAAATTGCTTCGGGTTACTATAATGTTATTTTAAAGCAATTAGCAATTAGTCTGTTGATGTACTACACGTATGTTTTACACTGATTAAATGCCCATTAAAATAACAATATTGCAAATTACTAATTTAAGTTGGTATTCTTAAAAATGTGCAGTGATGGTATAAAAAATAAAGGTTCTTTATAAAATAAAGGCTCTTAGTGTTGATGGTTCCATGAATAACTTTTAACATTCATGGGATCTTTCCATTCCACGAAAGGTTCTTTAGATCGTTAAAATGTTCTTCACTCCAAGAAAATAGTGGTTCTTTTAAGAAATGTTGAGTGAAAGGTTCTTTGGGGAACAAAATCTGGTTCAATGGCATCACTACAAACACGTGCTTTTTTGACTCTTTCCCGCCATTGACAGAGTTTTCCGTCTTTCCGTGTTTTTATTGTTATAAGGTAGGAGGTGCTATTACACATCTTCTGAAAGAGTGCCGAAAAACTCCAAAGAAGAAGCAGAAACAACCATTGCATATGTATGCAGATACATATGTATAATAATGTGATCATCAAACATTCAATAGGATATAAACCAAAACTCATACAATAACTGATACAAGTCCTGATTTACATTTCACTACTGATTATATCCTGTATAACTGAGTATGTGACGAATAAAAGAACCTTGATAACCATATTCATACAACTAAATATTCTGGGGGCCATGAAAATGTTGTGATAATTATCAAAAATGGTGGGAAAAACAATGGTGGGAAAATAGTTAAGACTGTAAAAGAAGTCTTTGGTTTCCCCAAAGAACCATTCATGGAAAGCTCTTAAAAGTATCTTCTTTTTTTTACTTTGTGTGAAGTACATTTAAAAAATCTAAAGAACCCTTTTTCTACTATAAAGAATGTAAAATGGAACTCTTAAAACTAAAGGTTTTGCAGTAATGCCATGGAAGAATTTCCATTTTGATTCCACAATAAAAACACATTAGTGAACGATTCTTAGCGTAAAGAACATTTGAATAATCTAAAGAAACTTTTTCCACTATAAAGAACCTCTCGTCCAATGGAAAGGTTATATAGATGCTAAAGGTTCTTTTGAAACCATCAATGCCAATAAAGAACCTTTATATGTTAAGAGTGTGAGAAATGCTCAATATTATTCTTCATTGCAGCGACTGATCTATGAACAAGCGCATCTCTTGTTCTCTGTCTATGAGGAGGTGCTTTGGTTTAGTTAACCCCAAATTCCATTCCCACACCAATTCCCATCTCCCGCCAAAATTGACTGGTAAAGCCACAATACATTCCATCCTGCTCCGCAAAAGGGTCTTTGAATGTGGGCGCCCCCTTGTCCAACACTCTTCTCATTCCCACACACACACACACACACACTCACACACACACACACGAAGCAGATGCTCAGCGCTGTGTGCCCAGTGTGAAGTGTCCGTCTCTTCATAAAAATGGGGAGCTGGGAAGCCCCTGACCTCTGCTCGCGGAGAGACATTTGGGTCTTGATGTGAGAGAAGCTCAATGACATTCCAGCATCACATGCTCTGGCATTCACAGACGCATGAAAAGAGGCAGTTAGAGCACGAAACTGTGACATTGTCCAATACCTTCTGCCCCATTGAAACCCCTTAAGTCTTGCCAGAGTGTTTGTGGTCATTAAAACAAAAACGGAGGGAAAAACAGGAAAGGAGCCCTTTATTTCTGCCGGAAAACTATTGTTGAATTGTGGTCTCATCTTTGGAACATCAACACACAGTTAAAATTATTAATATTTACTAAATTAAATATATAATAGTATATAATTTGAACAGTTTTAAATAATTTAACAATTTTAATACATATATTTAAATATATATGTATATATTAAACATTTATAATAAAAAAATTAAAATGCCCTATTATGGATTTTTAAATTGCCTTTCATGCAGTGTGTAATACACAGCTCTAAGGGTGCTTTCACACTTGGTTCGATTGCTCCCCCCTCCCCCC
Organism: Gymnocypris eckloni scoliostomus; assembly: GCA_027564155.1. Classification (NCBI taxonomy): domain Eukaryota; kingdom Metazoa; phylum Chordata; class Actinopteri; order Cypriniformes; family Cyprinidae; genus Gymnocypris; species Gymnocypris eckloni. Next base: position 22,392,347 of record CM050431.1, read on the forward strand.
GCTGGACTGCGTTCATATTATTTTATTTGGGTCCGAACCACGGTTCGTTTGCGTCATCAAGCCAGCAGCTGTACCCTGTTGCATAAAATGCATAAGATTGCTCTCTGCACTTTTATATATTTACGTTTTTGAACCGTTCGTTTTATTTACAAAGCTTCAGATCATTAAGCACTTACGTCTGTCTTACGAATGTACTGCAAATGCTCTAAAGAACGCTGAAGGCAAACAGAAAGCTCTCTGCTTGCAGCGCGTCAGTCACACTCCTCAGGAAAATGAGTGAAACACACACAAACACAAGTTATCATCAAATAATACGTCATTAATAGCGGTTCACTTCCACGATTTGGTTCGATTGCATTCACATCAGCTGCGAACCGTACCGGAGTTCACTTGAACTGTACCCCAGACCCCCCTTTTTAAGCGGACACAGGTACGGTTCGCACCCGAGTTCGGAAGACAGCGTTCACATCATCCAAACGAACCGAACTCTGACGTCAATCGAACCGGGCGCGCTTTTCTTGTTTTCTAAGTGAATGAAAACATCCTGCAAAGTTTTAAATACGGAAAGAGCACTATGTATAAAGTGATTGGGCCTCATTCATGAAACACGAGCAGAACTATTTTTTGTGTAAATCGTTCATAAAGCCTTCTGACGTAACTTTTGAATTCACGAAAATGTTCGTATTTATAAATGTTAGTTGGTACGAAAGAAATGTACACCTGCTCCTTTTCGATTGTCATGCGCATCTCATCTGTAAAGCCGGTTTCTTGATTAGAGGTAAATCTCCATCACCTGCTTTCAGATGGAGCAGCGATTACTACACAAGAGCCGTAGTTTACCGACAAGCTACGCAATATCACGTTCTTAATCGCAGATGAGTCGCCTTCGATTATAAACGCGAAATTGCCTAGCTTGTCAGTGAACTGACTAAAATGTCTAAAATATTTATCATCATTGTTTAAATATTTAGTCAAATATATGTATTAAAACCAATAAACTAATTAATTTAAACAGTTTTATATTCAATAAAAATTTTTTTTATTAACAATTAATTAAAAACTCAAATTAATAAGAAAATCCTAGCATTAAAATAATTAATTTCAATATGTTTATCTTATGAAAATATATAAAAATATCAAATGTATTAAAAACTATTATAAATGCATTTTTATGAATTGTTCATTTAAAAATGATTAAGTATGTATATGTAGTTATGGTTAACTATATTATTAAATTGCAGGCAGGCAGATGTTTGCAACCTGTTGTGTATGAGGTTTACAGTGAATGTGTGTTTGCATGTATAAATATACCGTGGCATGCAGAAACGTGTTTTGCACACATGACTCATGTTTGTTTGTGTTGGTGGATTGTGTGCAGATCAATCTCTCCTCAGGAGTGAAAGCGTACCTGCGGCTTTGAGGAGCGTGTGGGGGAGCGGGAAGCTTTGTGTCCACAAGCAGAGGGCCAGATGGTCTATTGAGAGGCACGCTGGATCCGCGGCAGCAGGGTGGGGCGGCTCTCAATGGGCCGAAGTGTGGGAAGCAGATACAGACCAGAGCTCTCACACATTCCTCACTGGAGCGACCTGCAGCTGGACACACTGCCACAACACCAGAGAGAGAGAGAGAGAGAGAGAGAGAGAGAGAGAGAGAGAGAGAGAGAGAGAGAGAGAGAGAGAGAGAGAGAGAGAGAGAGAGAGAGAGAGAGAGAGAGAGAGAGAGAGAGAGAGAGGGAGAGAGCGAGAGAGTTAACATGAAGTTAAAATAAAGTTAATTCAAGTGTAACGCTAAGGAAAATATGCAATAATTCGAGTACCTGTGGTATGTGATTTATTTTAGCATTATTTATAAAAATAGAACAGTCATTTTAAATCAAATTTTGTTACATTTAATTTTATTTCAATTTTTATTCTATTGTATCATTGTATTTGATTAATTGAATTATATTTGTTGAAAATTTGCCATTTTGATTATATTTATTATTTATTTTACTTTACAATAAATATAAATAGAGCACTCATTTTCCAAAAGACATTTTATTTTGTCATATTTGTATTCAGTTTTATCATTGTATTTTATTCATTAATATTTTAGTTTTTACAGTAATTATGAAAATGTCATTTTTATTATGTATTTATTTTATTTATATATTATCTTTCATTCAATAATTTTCCAAAAAGCAAGGATTTTTACATTTTATTTCATTTCAATTTTTATTAAATTTTTATTGTATTTTATTTACACAGTATAATACTTATAATATTGTCATTTGTATTTTTTATTTAAAAAAGCCTGCAATTATTTAATTTTTTTATACAATTATATATATATGTATATATATATGTATCTTGTAAGTAAGACAAATGAATCTGATTTAAAGCGATATGAATATAGCGGTCTTAAAGGGTCAATGTCAGGGTTGTTCCTCTGCTGCAGATGTTGCAGCACATGCTCGTGCGCTGATGGAGTAGATTTGAGGAAGAGGAGCAGGTGATGTGAGCGAGCGAGCGGTGAGAACACACACGCGTCTGATCTGAGCAGCAGGTTCAAAGACTGTTTGTGGAGGAACAGAGGAGGGGCTCGATCTATTGACTCAAGAACGTGTGAGCAGGATCCAGTCAGGGTTTCCCACACTGTCTGTCCATTTATGACCCAAAACTCTCCCAGGGTGGGGGGGGCAGAACAACAGAAGTGTGCCATCCTTGAGGGACGGGATAATTACGCTTAATTAACATTCACAGTGAATGCATTCCGGTCAGGGCGTGTGAAGAGCGAAGAAACACTTATGAAGTTTAATTATAATATGGGAAATATATAAAATATTTCTAATGTACTCATATTCATTACATTTATATTATAATTTTCTAATGTAACAAAATATTATTTTCAGGCTCTACGCTGAAAAAAAATGTAGGATTTACTTTGAAACATCTTTTACTCAAATGTCTATATTACATAAATCATTTCAAAGAAACCTTAAGTACACAATGGATTAAATATGAAATTCAGTAATTTAATAAAAGCTAAAATAAAATTCTCTAGTAAAACATCCCCCAATAATTGTTGTTTTATTTACAACTTTCATTTTATTAAGGCTACAAATATATATATATATATATATATATATATATAAATGTTTTCTTCCAGCCTGCTATTGTACAGGATCTATGAATATTTGTTATTTTTATTGTAATATTATATTAACTATTTATTTTATTTAACAATAATTATAAATTGAGCCATTATAAATTTATAAAAATATATATTTTTACATTTATTATAAAATTATGTGCATATGTAAATAAATATGCATGTATAAAATATTAAAATACACACACACACATATATAAATGTTATACACACATATATATATAGCAAATTTTACTATTACATCTAATTTATCGATTAGCATTTCTGCAAAATAATATTTTTTTCTTCCAGCCAGCTATTGTTAAGGATCTGTGTCTCTGCCTGATAAGGTGTGTGATGTCTTATCTATATATCCGTTTCATCCCTTGGGAAATGATCGCATGTCCACAGTCTCCATCTGCAGAAGCCTTATCAGAGAGTGCAGATGTTCCCAGGTAATAAAAGCACCGTAACCTGCCTGTGTTACGTTGGGTGTGTGGAAGACCATTCTCTCCGTGGGAGCCCTGAGGCAGTTAACCATGAAATAATTGATGCCTCTTCTATTGTGGAGGACGCCTCACCCACTGGCCTCTGAGTGTGGGAAAGCTAATCCTGACTGGGACTCATGGCTTTGTAATGCTAATGAGCTCCTATAAATAGAGGAGCACGACCCTCATTCCCATCACAACTGACTCGCTCTCCTCAGAGAAACTTCTCTCCATCTGAAAGAATGGCTCCAGTCTACATGACCGACTACTCTAAACTCTCCAACAAGGAAAAGCATAAAGTAAGTATTTTTGACACTTGAAATGCAATTGTTTCTCAACATCTCTCTTTTGTTCTGCTATGAATTTTGAAGCAAACCTCTAACCGAATGTCTCCTTCCTCAACAGTTGAGAAAACCAGTGGTGGAAAAGATGCGGCGAGATCGCATCAACAGCTGCATCGAGCAGCTCAGATCCATGCTGGAGAAGCAATTCCAGCAGCAGGATCCAAACACCAAGCTGGAGAAAGCCGACATCCTGGAGATGACCGTGGTTTTTCTGAAACAGCAGCTGCAGCCCAAGACCTCGGCTCCACAGAAAGCCCACTTTGACGGCTATTCCCAGTGTTGGAGGGAGACCATGAGCTTCTTATCTGGAAACACCAAGGTGGACGCTGTACGTCAGCATCTGAACCAATGCCAAGAAGACCAGAGATCGTCTAAAGACCTCACTCACGTGTCTCCAGCTTCCGATCAGCCCACCAAGCTGAAGCAGGAACCATGTGCTCACAGACCGCTCTGGAGACCCTGGTAGACGATGAAAGACTTTCACAGAAAAACTAGATGGTGGTTTTACCATCTCTTATGTTGTAGGAGATACACATTTCCATTTATATGTTCATTTCAACTGCTTCATATTGAAGTTTTGATTGTTTTATTCTTGATAAGATGTGTAAGACATTTGCCTTGTGTTGGTCTAGAGGCTTTTTCCCCAATTCTAATGTTGTTTGGCTTGCAAACAGTGATATTGCTCAGAATCTGAGATCTTTGTAAGGTCCTGATGGACGTTCATTTGATACAGCCTTTTGTAAAGGCTAAAGAAAAACAATATTTGTTCTTATGATGGCATTCTGGTGCGCTGAAACATTCTGGACACTGTGTGTCTGTCATTGCATTTAATAAAAGCAATTCATTATTATCAATCATTTGAAATCATGCTTTCATTTATGTATACTGTATATATTGTACTTAATAAATAGTACAGAAGTCAGCACATAAACACAGACTGAACACTAAAAACAGCACAGTTTTGTTCAGTACAAAGCAAATATTTGGATGTTTTAGATCATTTTATGGGACAATAGTTGCACACAGCTGAATTATTATAATCACTCTTACATAATGATGAATAGTTAGTATACTTATGTTCAGGTAAGTGCAAATTCCTGAACATGAGTTAGTGACGTTTAAAATATTTAATATGCAAATCATTGCACATCATGGGTTATTTAAAAAAGTTGTTACTTGAAATAAATATTGACTAAAAATATTTTTAAAAAATATATATATATATATTTTAGCTAGTTTCCAAAGACACATTAAAATGAACTTGATGTACTGAAAAAAACTAAACCTAAAACTAAAATATAATTATTAAAAACAATATAGACAAAAAATAAAACTTTAATGTAAAAATATAAAAATATAAATATGTATCGAAAATAAAAATGCAAAATACAAAAATTATAATTATTTTAATTATATAATTCAAAATATTAAGTATCTCAATGATATTAAAATAACACTGCCATTGACTCTGAGTTATTCTGAGTTTAACTTTAACTTAGATTAAATATTAAATAACTGTTCAGTTTCATGTCGAAAATCTAATTTGGTAACAGTTTTTGGGAGTTTATGACCTCCAAACTTAGAAACACAATTTATTTTAAGTTTTAAGTATTTAAAGTGTTTTCAGTTTGAATCTACATAGATAACATTTTTGTGTCATTAAAAAACAACTCTAGTTTAGCCCACTGGGGTTTTTTATTTTTCTGCTAACATTATTGAATCACTCGTAATGAAACGTAATGCTGGAGATGGGACTGATGACACACAAGCCCAATCTATTTACAATGCATTGTCTGCATGGGTCTGAAGCGTCTGATGCTTTCCCACACTCACGGGCCAATCACAATGCTGTCTGTAACACTTGATAACATCAGCAGCTTGGACCTGGAGCGGACGAGAGGAGGAGGGGGATCCTGAAAGGGATCTAACAGACACTTCTTGTGTCTATAGATGTGTGTGTGTTCACTAGAGGTGTGCCGTCTCCACTGCCTCACACCCAGAAACCAAAGGCTTCCCGCTCCTGTAAATCCAGCAGAGGCACATGGCCATGCTGACGTCTACTGCATGTGCCCTAAAGTCCCATAAAATGTGTGTCACCTTCAGTGCATGCGGAGTGAAAAGTGTGTCGGCACTTGAAATACTTTTACCCAACCTCAAATCTCAGTGAATAATCGTTTTGAATTAGGTGAAATATATATATATATATATAGGTCAAATAGAAGTATAACTGCATGTAAGTGTAAAAATGATCAAATTACAATTATCAAATGACAAGGAAATTAAATCAGTTAAAAAATGTATAACAATAATAAGTTAACTGTATAAATATATAATTAATTATTGGACTACTTTTTATAAGAAAATACTATTTAAGTCTTTCTGCTTCAAAAAAAATAATGTTTCATTCTTTTTATTTGTAAATTAATAGTGAAATCTACTAGCAGTTTCAGAGTGGAAATTGTTTCTACACCAATTGCTTTTAATTTTACACATAAAATATTTTATTTAAATGAAGTATTTTAAAAGGAATATTAATTAGTGCATATCTCATGGTTATTTAATTAAATGTATTTTTTTTTTTTTTCATGGTTTTTATTATAATGTATATTCTTGTTTTTAATTTGTGTCTTGTTTTATATGTTAGTTGGTCTGAAGCCACATTTCCACATCGTGGAAAACAGTTTCTAAAGGATAAAGAACTTTAACAGTTCACGTGACCCTTAACAATACGCCACTTCAGGTTTGCAACAAGTAGACTCAAACAACAAGTGTGTAGATTTCCCAGGGGGCTCAGATTTGAATTGGGGCAATAGAAGGGACGGGTCAGGATTCACACCACCATACGTAATGGATGATTTAGCACGGCACACTTCCGTCATGCTGGATCTGAAACGGGAGCGAGAGTCACGGGGTGTGGGAAATCCTGGGAGAAGCCGGCCCCACACATGATGAGCGACGCACCCCCGCCCCGTCAGCATACCAGCTGTCTGATGAAACCAGAGCTGACAGCACACAGCGCCAATTATCAAGACTTTCAAAGAACAAACACGAACATTGAGCCCCTGCGCTCTCTCACACACCCAACTCTACAGCCATGCTCAAACTCACACTACATGCCATTTATCACATGACTTAAAAAAAATGAAGAGGCATGTAGATATTAAAAATGAGGATAGATGGGACCAACACAAATATTTCTAAATTTAAAAATCATGATAGATTGGTCCACACCCCAGCTCTGAAAAGATTAATATGTGATGGCTGGATATTAATTAAAATGTAATGCAAAAGCCTTTTTGCACACATAAAATGTATACACTCAGAAAAATAGGTACAAAAGTTGTCACTGGCAGAACCTTTTCAGAGGGTTCACTTCGGTACGTTTTTACCCCTAAAGGATGCATATTAGTACCTTGAAGATACATAATACCTTTTGAAAGGTGACAGTGCTACATTCAGATTAACACATCTCAAGGATTCAAGGTTTTCTTCGTCATATACTCAATTATACAGAATATAATCAGTAGTGAAATGTAAATCAGGTCAGGTCCGCTCAATGGACAGTGAAATGATATGTAACACAACACAAGATTAAAATATGCAATAAAATAAAATGTGCGATACAGTATACTGTGGACTTAATAAATAATAATTTTTAGTAGGGATGTGCAAGAGGAATGTGCAAACAGGTTGTACCGGGTATAAACATAACAGCAATATGGATGATGGAGAATAGTGAATATCTAAACATCTGCTAAAGGCATTAATGTAAATGTTCACACGAGGACTTTTTGTAGTCGTTTTGGGATTTTCTTTGACCATTAAGTGTAAATGGACTCCCATTAGCTGAAACTGAAACCACTTGACCATTTGACAAGAGTGGTGGTGTTTTTTGAAAGCATTGTTTCAATTTCAAAGGTCCATTAATCACATGCAGTACAAAGCATTTGTTTTGATGAATAATGAGGAAAGCAGGACGGATTATATTCAAAAAGTGTTTATTTGTATGTGACTTTGCACAATTTACATACAGTATGTCACTATATATATATTAGAAAAAATAATATATTCACATCCTTCATAAGAAGAAACTATAACATTTGCATATCAAACATTGCAAATAATGACTTTGACTCCACAGGAGTTAAACATATATTAATGACTCTTCATTGAGAAGTTTCTGTCCATCCATGAGGAAAACTATAGAGGTGTTACAATAAACCTCTGATTATAATAAAATCACCTGCAGAAAATTTGACTTTCACATTGTGAAACCCCTTTCCATTACCTTCAAAAGAAATTAACATAGAAAAGGAAGCATCTCCTACAACATAAGAGATGGTAAAACCACCATCTAGTTTTTCTGTGAAAGTCTTTCATCGTCTACCAGGGTCTCCAGAGCGGTCTGTGAGCACATGGTTCCTGCTTCAGCTTGGTGGGCTGATCGGAAGCTGGAGACACGTGAGTGAGGTCTTTAGACGATCTCTGGTCTTCTTGGCATTGGTTCAGATGCTGACGTACAGCGTCCACCTTGGTGTTTCCAGATAAGAAGCTCATGGTCTCCCTCCAACACTGGGAATAGCCGTCAAAGTGGGCTTTCTGTGGAGCCGAGGTCTTGGGCTGCAGCTGCTGTTTCAGAAAAACCACGGTCATCTCCAGGATGTCGGCTTTCTCCAGCTTGGTGTTTGGATCCTGCTGCTGGAATTGCTTCTCCAGCATGGATCTGAGCTGCTCGATGCAGCTGTTGATGCGATCTCGCCGCATCTTTTCCACCACTGGTTTTCTCAACTGTTGAGGAAGGAGACATTCGGTTAGAGGTTTGCTTCAAAATTCATAGCAGAACAAAAGAGAGATGTTGAGAAACAATTGCATTTCAAGTGTCAAAAATACTTACTTTATGCTTTTCCTTGTTGGAGAGTTTAGAGTAGTCGGTCATGTAGGCTGGAGCCATTCTTTCAGATGGAGAGAAGTTTCTCTGAGGAGAGCGAGTCAGTTGTGATGGGAATGAGGGTCGTGCTCCTCTATTTATAGGAGCTCATTAGCATTACAAAGCCATGAGTCCCAGTCAGGATTAGCTTTCCCACACTCAGAGGCCAGTGGGTGAGGCGTCCTCCACAAATCAAATCAAACACTGGCAGTGCATATCCCACAGGACTTTCATTTACCTTATCGAGTTCAAATTAATAAATAGGTAAATCAGTCTTTAAATAACCAAACTAAGTGTTTAATGTTGTAAACAAGTGATTAAACTACAGATTTGCGTGCTCTTTTTTTGATGCAAACATCATCTCGACTAACACAATCCAGTACTGAGAATGAAATATTCTCCTTCCACCGTGTCATGTTTAAGTTTAATTTTTTTTCTAAAAACCTTAAAACTAAATATACTTTGTTAAAAACCTTTATCACTAGCTTCAAAATATATTCATGTAATATTTTTGTAAATATTCATCATATTTAATTTTAGTGAAACTAATAAAAAAAGAAACAGAATAAGAAGAAATATTCATATTATTTCAGGAGTTATTATACTACTCCCCAAGTCACAGTAGATTATTTATTTTAAAATATTAACATATAAACAAACAACAACAACAAATAGTAAATAAATAACGTCTGTTGCTAATAAATGTTTTGATATGGCAGTTAATCAGATTATTTCAATGATTCATATCAGGAAACCAACATTCTCTTTAAGTCAAATTGAAATGTGGCATCTGAAATAAATATTTCAAGTTTTCAGATAATCCGATAAAAAGAAATGTAAACATTAACATCCAAAAATCTTCCTGCATAACACAGATCAGCGCAATAGACTGGAGCCTGAGGCTGGGAAAGTCCGTTTTAACACCTCAGGATCAAAGACTCTCTGTCTGAAGCGTGTCTGGGTCGATTTATTGCCTCACATCGACGTGTTGGTCTTGTCAGCACTACTGGACTTCTAAGCGGGTGTCAGGCACACTTGTAGTGGCCCGTGACAGTGTTTTCCCCTCAGCGGGAGAGGAAGGAAGCTCGTGTGCTGTATAACCGCCGTCTCCACTTTAAAGCCCGCGGCTCGCGCTCGTCTTCTTCTTTCTACGCAGTTTCGAAAGAAAGACAGAATCATCCGCAGTATAGCACATCTGAGAAAGTTATTTCACAAAACTACACCAATGTCCGAGCGGCAGTTTGTTAGACTTAACAAAGCGGATATTCTGGAGATGACCGTTGATTTCTTAAAAACGCGCCAAAATTCCAGCTACGCGCGCGGATTCTCTCAGTGCTTACAGGAGACCAGTGTCGCCAAAACCCTCCCTCAGAAAATCTCTAGAACCACCCTCAAAAGTCTCCATTCTTCAAAAAAGTCGCCAAATATGAAAATAAAGTACATTTTGGTGTTCCTGTGGCTCAGTGGTTAGAGCATTGTGTTAGCAGCGCAAACGTTGAGGGTTCAATTCCCAGGGAACACATACTGATAATAAATGTATAACCTGAATGTACTGTAAGTCGCTTTGGATAAAAGCATCTGCTAAATGCATAAATGTAAAATGGTAAAGGAAAGTATATATATATATATATATATATATATATATATATATATATACACACATACACACACACACACACACACACACACACACACACACACTTTACAAATGATGACAGTATAAAAAATAAAACAAATGAAGTAGGCCGATAACAAAATAAATCTGACGTGAAATTAGGAAATGCTTAGGCCTACTTGTATAACTCTACACAACACATTTGAATCAGTAAACTCTGTGATCTGCAAGCACATCAAACATGATGGAAATGATGTAAAGACACAAAAGACACAATATCATGTTGGGCGACTGTTTCATGTGTCACCAAAGTGCATCCCTGTCCTGCTCAAATACAACAGATAAGAAATATGAAATAATTCTCCAAAAACAAAACCCTTATTCATACAAACTTATTTCAGTCAACACACTGTATTACTACAAAGTAAGTACTAAATACTGCATCCCAGCACACATGACACGGTGACGCACTGACTCTCAGTATCTGGTTGACATATAATTGTGCATGAATTGTGGTATAACTTTTGTGTCTGTGGTTAAAACAAGATGTTCACGCAGTAGTTGGTGCCCTGATGTAATCATATTTTTAAGGGTTAAATGCAGAGAACACATTTCACTCCTCATTATACTCTGTATAATTGTGTATGTGACAAAGCTGATCTGAGCTTAATTTGTATTGTTTGTAATGTGTTGTAGCAGCGCAAAGGGTTGTGGGTTCAATTCCCAGGGAACACAAATACTGATGAAAATGTATAACCTGAATGCAATTGTAAGTCGCTTTGGATAAAAGCGTCTGCTAAATGTAAACGTAAATTGGCCACAGTGTATGGCAAGCATAACTTGATGAGAAAATCATGTCATTTAAGTTTTAGTCTCAAATCTAATATGCCTTTTGTAAAGGTGTTTTTGTTATTTAATCCAACTTGTTTTAACATGTTGTATCACTTATTAAACCTTTATTGTGTTAAACATGTTCTGCTCATAGGTTTCAATAACAGGGAAAAGCAAAAGGTGATTGAAGAGCAATTTCATTTATTAGATCTCTAACGAGAAAACAGATGTTTTGCACATTACACATGCAATGTAAAATACATGTAGGCTATATTGATACAATAGCTACAAGTAAGTAATTGAAAACCTAACAGTTTTCATCAAAATACGTGCCTTTATGAAAGGAATGGGTAACAAACTTGTTCCAAAAAGGAACTGTTTAAAACTTTATAATCTGACAATATTTGTCAAAACATGCTCAAACAATGAGAAATAACAATGTACTCAAAGGCTCATTATGAGGTTAAAATTGAGATCACTTAAAGGTAACCCATCAAAATAGATGGAAAATGTCATTCTTTCTATAAACAGAAATGTTTTTTAAACACGTTGAATCACACGAAGTTGGAAGAACTCAAACAGCTGAATATATGTCTTGCACATTGCCAAGTCTTTAGACTCTTCACCGTATAACAAAATAAATTCCAATCTGGAATTTAATAAACACTTTTCCTCACAAAGGAAAACTTAAAAAAGATAGTTCACTGAGTCTAGTGCAGACGTCTTTACAGCTCTACCGAGTCCTCCAGATGGAGCTGTTGTTGACATTCATCTCTTTTCTGAAGGTGTTCTGGTCCGGCAGGACACTTTCCCTCCTGTTCTGATCACATGATGTCTGCATCTTCTGGAAGTACTTCAGCAGTCTTCTCCGGCTCTCTGTCTTCATCTCATCTTTAGACACACCTGGAGAAGCCTTGACTGACAGCATGTGAACTGGAACTGTGGTGTTGCAGGAAGTTGAGCATCATGTCCAGGATATCTGCTTTCTCCAGCTTGAAATCAGGCTGCTGCTTGAGGAACTCTGGACTCAGAAGACACTTGAGCTTGAGTTGACACAATCTCTGGGCAAGTTCTCCACCCTTGGCTTTCTCAGCTGCAAATGAAGACAGAAAAGCATTAGGAACGTGTGCTTCAAATAAGCCAATGATTTAGAAAAGCAGTGAGAGCTGCTGCAGTAATGCTGCTGTAAGTAGGAGGTGAATGTACCTTGTTGTTGAGAGGAAGATGCTCCTTTGAGATGATTGTAGGTGTCATGTCTGGATCTCTGTGCTGTAGATCTCTCTGTTCAGACTGAGTCTGATTTGCACTGGCTGCAGCTCCTCTATTTATACTCCCAAATCTCCATATGAATGTGTGAGGCTTGAGCTTGTTGGAGTTTCTCACAGTTTGGAGCCAATGGAAGAGCTCAAACAGACAATGAGGGATGTGGACCGCCACATGTTCAATGATCCTCCATCAGGGGCTCAAAGGAGCAGGTGGAGGGGGATTCTGGGAAAGTGCTGACCTGTAGAGAGCTCATGTTCACATCAGTGTCATAACCAATCATGTGCCACACTGATACATTTTTCTTCTTCTAAAGAACACTGCATGCATTTAGAAAAACAGCAACAGAAACACATCAGTGATATAAACCATACGAATCAGTGATACGAATACATGTGCAATTACATTTAAAAGAAATTTGCTTTATTTTTTAGCTTTAGCTGTGTAGTTACATATTATTCTTTTACAGTTGAATTATTCAAGAATAAAATCAGCACATGCAGCTGCAGATTTGAATCAGTTGAAATGCTGTGATGAAACCGTGTTTTAGGTCAGTGTAACAGGATATTCTGGTGAAGCAGCTGTTCTATGAGATCTGTGCTTGTACCTGTTCTCAGACTTGTGTTTCACTCACACTCACACACACACACACACACGTACACACGCACGCACGCACAGCTGGTTCACAGCATAATGTGGACCCCGATCACACGCCCCCAATGCTCTGGAGCTGGTGGAGCCACAGAGACACACGGCTTCCCACACTTCTGTATTCATCACATTAAATCACTCACACAATAGAAGTGTGTCGGTTCCCACAGGGCTCGACTAACTGTGTTTCTGGAGGGAAGCCTGGAGGATGCTATTCAGTTTTTGTTTATTGACTTGCTTACTAAACGTGTCGTGAGCATTTCAGTGATACATTTATACATTTATTTTATGTTTTGTTGTTGTGTGTGTGTGTGTGTGTGTGTGTGTGTGTGTGTGTGTGTGTGTGTGTGTGTGTGTGTGTGTGTGTGTGTGTGTGTGTGTGTGTGTGTGTGTGTGTGTGTAGATTGAATTCTGTAAAATGTCTGGCAAAGCAACATTTTAACTTTAGTTACAAATTATAGTAGAAAAATTACAAATTATTCATATTGTATTTTTCTTCTTCCTTCAAGTGAATATTGATTTTAAAAAGAGAAATACTTTATCAAAAAAAATACACATAGCCATTAAATCTATTGCATGTCTGTGACTGAATTATAAGCATACAGAAAATATTTTCCATAAATCTCTTTCTAAATATTTGTTTAGGAATGTACTTAAGAATTACTTTAATTTATATATATTTCATTATCATTTATTATATTTTTTAATTTAATATTCAGTATATATTCCTTTTCCCTATGAAATGCCGTCAGAAGCTATACCTTTAAACTTTTAAAATAAAGTCTGTTTAAATAAAATTGTTATGATTGTTAACACTGACAACATTAAGTCAACATGGATTAAAAATTAAAATACTTATATTTGTGTTAAAACGTTTTACACCCAACTATACATTTTGTTTGCAACTAAATGATATGCATACAGTAAATATTTCCATAAATCCCCAAAGCTAATCCGAGTGTGAGAACAGCTAAATCCCGAGTCCTCATGCCCTGGGTTATTCTCCCATGACTGACCCTCCAGATGGCACTAGAGAAAAATCCACCTCTCCACTAAAGAGCTCAATTAAAACCCAAGGACCAATGCAAATTATGACAAGCCTATTGTTCCATTTTTCTCTGTTCTCTGATTGGCTGGCTGCAGATACATTTTAGAATAAAAGTGGGCTAGATTTAGGATCTTGTGTGGGATTTGGTTTCACCACTGAAGAAGAGCCAGAGATCTGTCAGCTTCAGATACTTAAACTCCTGAAACTCAAACATGCCTGCCTACATGGACATCACCCCTCAGGACAACGTTCACTATGCCAGGTAAGAAAGACAGTGTAATTTTACATGCTTCATATGATTTATACGTACTCACAATGACACTAAAGATGTTCTCTTCTGGACTGCAGGTGCAAACTCTACAGCTTGGAGAGAAAATGTTTCAGCAAAGTGGAGAAACTGAAATCTTCTTTTGAAGACCACCTCCATCATGGAATTCCCACATCTGACATTTTGGAGAAGACCGTGTCCTTCTTCAGCTCGAAAAAGGCCTTAATCTTCCCCAGTGGCTACTCCAGGTGCTCTCGTGAAATTCTGCGTCTTTCTCCAGCTCCGGATCAGGACGTGACGCCGTTGTTTTAAAGTGAACGTCCCTTCCAGACTGAGCTGCAAATGAAAAGGGTTAACAAGTCCAGCACTTGATGTGATTTATGTGTCCGCACATCTACCTCAGAGGAAAATAGCACTTCGCTTGTTCTCTCTGGACTTTTTTCTCGAAAAGACTCATTGGAAAGGCTCATAGGGCTTATAAAAGAAGTTGTGCATTGATTGTAATGTACATTATTGTGGTAACCACCAAGCTGAGGATGCATTTTGTGCATATAGATATAAAATTCTACTGTATTTTTCTCTTGAAAAAGAAATGTACTGAATGTTTTTAAAAACCGTTTGACCATGCTCTCTTTTGGAGGACATGCAAAAAATACCTTTATTTCATTTTTAAAGATACAGTGTATCATGTGTTATTTTGTGATGATTTTTAATCATAAGCTCTTGTTTGTTTCTATAAAATAAATAATTTTTATTGCATTTATATCTTCCTCTGATTTTGTACCATTTGAATTGGGGTGGTAAAATAATAATAATAATAACATATCTACCAATTAAATGTCCAAATGATTTAGCAGAATCCAAATGTCCTGCTACATATGATTTTTAAGTTAAAGGCTATGTGTCTGAATTAGCTGTGAAGGACAAAAGTTGACAAAACCACTATTTTACCTGATTACAATTATATGGACACAGATAACATGTCCTGCGGTGAGATAAATTATTAAAGGCATACATACATTTACATTACACAAGTTAATTAATATCTACTTTTTCAAGCAAGTCAACGGTATTTTAAAATATGATGCCATTTCCAGTTTTGTACCTCCACTCTAGGTCTATTTTCATTTTTCATTTTTTTTATGATGGAAAGTTGTTTGAAACAACAGAAAATTGCCAACATACAATTGGGTTTCTTTAAAATGCGTAACTTTTGGGGTTATTTTTAGTGTTGTTAAAATAGCTAGTTAAAGTTGTTGCTTTAAGTTATTTTTGACCACTTTCCTTTCGGTCTCCAATAGTTCAGAGTTGATAAAGAATAAAGTCACCTATATGTTGAGTGCATATTTCAGTTTCTTACGTCAGAAAGCAGGCTCATTATAAAAAAGCTGATTGTTGACGTGCACAAACTATAAATTACTAAGTCATACAATTAATTTCAATTGTCTATAAAACAAATTCTGAATTGCTTCAAGTTTTACTTAAATGTACCTGGAAAATGTATTTGTTCCCATATTCATTCATCCATCCAACACTACTCAAAAACATAAACATAATTTCTTCAGGTGAGATTGTGGCAAGTCAAAACTGTTTCATGGTTGAAATGGGCAAGTTTTGAACTAATGACCAGTAAAGCAAAACACCCCGAGGACATGACAGACAGGTGTGTGAATGAATGAGCAACAGATAAAGAGACACACTTCTATTGTTCAGTCAGCATCCATTCAGAGCCAAGTGTGGAAAACCCCAGGAGCTGTGCTTCTCGGTGCACTTTTATACATGGGATGAGCTGCTGAATGATTTGATGTACACAGACGTTTTTAGGTTTTATTTACAATGCAGAAACAAATTATACTTTTTTATTTGTGCACATCTGGTCAAGGCATTAGTGCACTAAAACAAATACAAATGTAATGCAGACGTATGCATTTTTGCAATACTGCATCAAAACATTTCTGAAAAATTAAAGGAATTTAAGTAATTCCGTATTTCCACTTATTTTACCAGTTTATGCAATGGTATGAAATTTAAAATGTGAAATGAACTGGCACACTGACCAGCACAAACACACACATCTGCTTCATATGGACTCCATCGTGTGTGAGTGACATCACAAAAGCAATGATAATGCTCAATATCATAAAATATTATATGATTTATAAATTGTACATTGTTAAAGTACTTCATTTTTACACACAATTGCATCAGTAAATCCAGTCAATATTTTTTTTTGCTTTATAATGTGTATGTGTGTGTGTATATATAATACATTTCACAATGATGAACACATGCTCACTGACTCCACGTGTTTCTAGTGATGATGAGCGTGTGCTGCTTCAGTGACACTGATGTGAACATGAGCTCTCAGCACTTTCCCAGAATCCCCCTCCACCTGCTCCTTTGAGCCCCTGATGGAGGATCATTGAACATGTGGCGGTCCACATCCCTCATTGTCTGTTTGAGCTCTTCCATTGGCTCCAAACTGTGAGAAACTCCAACAAGCTCAAGCCTCACACATTCATATGGAGATTTGGGAGTATAAATAGAGGAGCTGCAGCCAGTGCAAATCAGACTCAGTCTGAACAGAGAGATCTACAGCACAGAGATCCAGACATGACACCTACAATCATCTCAAAGGAGCATCTTCCTCTCAACAACAAGGTACATTCACCTCCTACTTACAGCAGCATTACTGCAGCAGCTCTCACTGCTTTTCTAAATCATTGGCTTATTTGAAGCACACGTTCCTAATGCTTTTCTGTCTTCATTTGCAGCTGAGAAAGCCAAGGGTGGAGAACTTGCCCAGAGATTGTGTCAACTCAAGCTCAAGTGTCTTCTGAGTCCAGAGTTCCTCAAGCAGCAGCCTGATTTCAAGCTGGAGAAAGCAGAGATCCTGGACATGATGGTCTGTTTTGCTGAGAAACAAACAGCAAACACTTCCAGCAGTTGCTGAAATCATCCGATTAATGAGCATCTGTTCCTCCATCAGCTGCACGTCAATCTGAACAAAAGCATTTAGCCTGCAGCGCCATCTGGGGGAAAGCAAATGAGGAAGACATCTGTATTAGATGTAAAGAACATCATTGGATTTGATTTTATGAATCCAGTTTTGTTTGCATCACCAGAAATGTATTGTGATGTTTTTTTATATCATTTTGTATATACCTTCAATGAAGGCATATTACATTTTATTATACAATTGCAAATCTTTGCTTTATGTGAAGTACAAATATCCCATATTGGGAACTGATTTTGAATATATTATCAGTATGATAAACACTCTGTCCTCATAGGACATTTAATCTCATTAGAATCACATATAAAAGGTAGGTTCAGGGTTTGTTTTAGTTTTTTGTCCTACAATGTAATTAACTCACTTCTGTTGAGTGTGACGCCTGGGGTGTGCATGGACTGCTTTATTTTCCTTTAATGGAATATTTTAACTGTCGAGTACCTTGAGATTAAGCACTAAATATTTCTGTTATGCTTTGCTCTTACCCCTCATGTGGAGGAATGTTAATAATTGTTTGTGTTAAATGTCACATGACTTTTGTAAAGTTCAATAATATTTGATGTGAGTTCCAATATGTGTTTTATGTATTTTGGAGATCTGTTAATGCAAATGTTGTGATATGTTATCACTTGTTTACAACCCAAATTCCGGGAATGTTGAGACAATTGAATAAAATTAAAACAAACTTTCAAATCACTTGAGACATTGTTATTCACAATAGAACATAACATGTTTAAACTGATAAATTGTACACTTTTATTCACTAAATTAGCTCATTTCAAATTTGATGCCTGCTACAGGTCTCAAAATAGTTGGCACGGGGGCAACAAAGAGCTGAAAAAACAAGACATTTTGAAAAGATTCAGCTGGGAGAACATCTAACTACTAATTAATTTAATTGACATCAGGTCTTTGACATGTTTAGCTATAAAAGGGATGTCTTAGAGAGGCAGAGTCTCTCAGAAGTAAAGATGGGAAGAAGCTCTCAAATATGTGAAAGAGTGTGTAAAAAGATTGTGGAATACTTTAAAATCAATGTTCCTCAACGTCAAATTGCAAAGACTTTGCAAATCTCATAATCTACAGTGCATAAAATCATCAAAAGATTCAGAGAAACTAGAGAAATCTGTGCGTAAGGGACAAGGCCGAAGACCTTTGTTGGATGCCCGTGGTCTTCGGGCCCTCAGATGACACTGAATCTCTCATCGGCATGATTCTGTCATAGACATTACTAAATGGGCCCAGGAATACTTCCAGAAACCACTGTCAGTAAACACAATCCATGCCATCTGCAGATGCCAACTACAGCTCTATCATGCAAAAAGGAAGCCATATGTGAGCATGGTCCAGAAGGCCATCGTGTCCTGTGGGCCAAAGCTCATTTAAAATGGAATGTTTCAAAGTGGAAAAGTGTTCTATGGTCAGACGAGTACAAATTTGACATTCTTGCTGGAAATTACAGACGCCGTATCCTCCGGGCTAAAGAAGAGGGAGACTTTCCATCGTGTTATCAGCGTTCAGTTCAAAAGCCAGCATCTCTGATGGTATGGGGGTGCATAAGTGCATACAGTATGGGGAGCTTGTATGTTTTGGAAGGCACTATGAATTAGGGGGTGTAACGATTCATCGATATATCGATACAATGTATGACGATACATCGATGCCACGCGTAAAATATCAATATCTGTCGTAAAAAAGGCACCTTTATTTTGGCACTGTCCACAATTTTTATCTTAGTCCTCATTGGCCTGAGCCCTCAGGCGTCAGGTCTTTTTTTTTCGCTGCCGCTTTAGAAATAATAACGGTCCTCAAATCCGCTTTTACACTTTGACGGCTGCGGTTGAGCACACTTCCTGTGTCCCCATTCTTTGGTGGGGAAGCACGATAAGCCACGCTCTGTCTAGTTGTGCAGTCAGAACGAAGTCCTGAAACGGCAAACTGGCAGGAAGCGTCTGAACTGACCGCTCTGAAACCCTCCTCGGAGGGGGCGGGCATCCCAAAGGCCACTACGTTTCCGGGTGGACCCTGAGATATGCGCTCGCCGGAGACCGCTGCGCCCTGAGGCACACGAGGTGGCAGGGTTGGCAGACCGGTCCCCTGAGGACATCGAAGGGAGACGGGCACCGTAAAATTGAGGTGCCATCCTGATACCCTCGGGCATCAGGACCATTTCACCGCAGCCTTCTTAGAATTAATACCGGTCCTCAGATCCGTTTTACTCTTTGAAGGTTGCGGTTGAGTGCGTTTACCATGTCCCCAGTCTTTATGTGGGGGAGCACGATAAGCAACGCTCTGCGTTTGTGTGGCACGGTGGGAGGAGCTGGATTGGATGTTTGGGGCTGCTCCCGCTCAGCAGCCCCGGAGATATGAATACGGCGGGGGAGGAGCTTAGCTGCTTCCTGAAATCTCTCGACAACCAAATTCACTCTTTTATTAAAAGAGTCCAGAGGGAGAAATGGGAGCATCCATAAGTACGTTTTTATAATTTTTCCTTAATGTTACTCAAATGTAACTATAAGTGGCCCGACGCAGTTCGCAAACTGTGTTCGGACTAATACCCTCGCCCTCATCGAAATATATTAATAACTCAGCCTGGTAGGCTTGCAGCAGCGACATCGTGTGTAAACATGCTGCTGCCTGACCAGCCGCTGAATAAGCCTTTCCCACCAGTGATGATGCAATTCTCACTGGTTTAGTGGGTGAAACCGGAGATTTAATGAATGAAGATGAATCAGGGGAGAGATAGCTCGCGAGCGTCTCACCATAACCGTGCTCTTTTTTCTTTCTTTTTTTTTTAATATAGAGGATTAGTGTGATGCCTGTGTACTATAAACTCTATAAGAAACTCTAAACTATAAACTCTCAACCGCTCTCCTCACAACCTCAACCAGCTCCCCATAAGCACGAGACTGAGGTGGCGAATCCTCGGTATCTCTTGCATTGCCAGCATCTAATTCCTCAGAATCAGATAGCTGCAGTGTATGTGCCGCGGTCGGGGCGGAAGAAACCGCAGCGCGTGCTTCCCATCCCTGATACGAGCCTGAGCGTCCTCGCGAAAGAATGCCAGGCGGGATCAAGCGCTGACTGTGCGTGCTCTTCTCCCAAACAAGCAACACAAAGAATGTGTGTATCCCCCACCCGTTAACTAACACGGACAGGGACGAACACACATCTTAAAAGCTTGCTGTTGCTTGCTCGCCATAACTATCTTTCTTTCTTTCTTTCTTTCTTTCTTTCTTTCTAACTTTTGTAAGACAGACAGATTCACATAGAGCGCTTGTGAAGACACAAAAAGCTCGTGACAGATTCGTTTGGGTAGGCTTTATAGCCTCCTGGTTCGTGACGTCACCCGCTCTGACGTCCCAATTACACCTTGGATTGATTACACATGTGCTTCAAGACTTATCACGCAAAGCGTTCCCAACGCGTGTTTTTAACGCAACGGAGTTCCCTTGAAAGAGAAATGCATGTTTTGGCTAATACCCTTGTAAACAGTAGGTTAAGAAAAGCATATGTCTTAATGTAAACAGTGGATAAAAAAGGCATGTGTATCAGTATATTAAATCTGTGCTTTCATTCTTAAAGTAAAGGAAAACTAATAATAAATATAATGCTGTCAAAGAAAAATACAAGTGCTTACTGCTCCTGACTAAATAACCTTTGTAACATCAAAAAGTATTCATTTACAGGCTATTTAATTTATACAGTGAAGTTTATGCAGTTATTTTACATTTGATTATTACATTTCTTTAGCGTACCTGAAAATGTATTTTAGACTGAGCTGAAAAACCTGAAAAGCACTGTTTACTGAACTTGTGTCTTTCTTCTATTGTATTTATTTTCTGCTATTGCTTGTAATTTGGTTATCTGTAGAAAAGATGTTTAGCACTGAGCCCATAGTAGCATTTTTAGATTTATGTTGATGTTATATATTTTGGTTGCATTTGTGAGTTAATAAAAATGTAGATGTTGTTTAAAATAGGTATATAATATGATAATATCGAATCGAATCATATCGTAGAATTTTTTGAGGTATCGGCAAATATCGTATCGCTGGGTATGAGAATCGATATCGTATCAAACCGTGACGAACCATCCGATTTACACCCCTACTATGAATGCTGATAGGTATGTAAAGGTTTTAGAGCAACATATGCTCCCCTCCAGATGACGTCTATTTCGTTGAAGGCCTTGTGTATTTCAGCAAAGATGACCACAAACTCTTTAGCAGCTGGAAACGTATATCAGGCAAGAATGGGACCAAATTCCAACACCACAACTCCAGAAACTCAATGCCCAGACGTCTTCAAACTGTTTTGAAAAGAAGAGGAGATGCTACACCATGGTAAACATGCCCCGTCCCAACTATTTTGAGACCTATAGCAGGCATTAAATTTGAAATGAGCTCATTTTGTGCATAAAATTGTAGAATTTCCTGGTTTAAACATTTATGTTATCTATGTTCTATTGTGAATAAAATATTGGCTCATGTGATTTGAAATTCTTTTAGTTTTCATTTTATTCAAAAAATTTAAAAACTTTGGGGTTGGGTTCAGGTTGTATTTGCATTCATGGTGACATTCTGCCATCACAAAACAATAACAATAAAATAAATAAATAAATAACAATAAAATAACAATAAATAACAATAAAAAAGTCAAATATACTTTCTGCTGTTGTATACTGTTTTATCATCAAATGTAATATTTTAAAGAGAACATAATATGCATATTTACCAGATAAAATATGTAAAATTATATATACAATAATACATATATTTATATACATTCAAAGCACTAGTATTACATGTATTATTTATATTAACATTTCTTATTCAATTATTCTTCCACAAGCAAAATAAATCAATTTGTCTAAAAAAATGTATTGACACAAAAAAGCTCTTAATGGAATTAAATCTATGTACAGCAATAATTAAAAATGAGGATAGAAAATAAAAAAAATTGTGATTATGCCTTCTTGCATTTCTTTTTGTGGACATTCTCATTAAAATAGTTTCTAAAATGTAGATAGATATAATCATTTGAATTTTGAATTAGATCCCACTGGTAAATTATGCCAATTAAGTCCTTGGCATTTAATAATTTAATTCTACTATAGTGACTTAAAGTGGCAAAAATATATTTATCTTGTTGTTCAAATATTAATAATCCAAATCGTTGTATGACAGGAAACTGTAAACAACCAGATGTTTTAATTTCAAATATTCATTCTTGGAAATTATGGATTATTTTATCTTCAAAATGTAAAGATACAGAAAGGATTGTCAACTATTTAAATCATTAGTGTCAATTGCTTATGTTAGAGAACAAACTAACAGGCAGTTTGATCAGTTTAAGTCATTGAAACATTTGGAGGCTGCTGTGGGTTTCAGTAGGACACACGTCTATTGTTGTGTAATTGAATTGAGTGAATGACCAGAGCGTGAGAAACAGAACTCACTCCGAGTCCCTCCGAGACAATAGAACTCAACTAAGAGACCAAAGGTCAGAGGTCAACATCAATGGATTGGGCTACAACTTTATACTATTTCAGATTCTAAACACCGATGATAACCCTTACCAAAAAGTAGTATACTTCAAGTTTATTTTATTAAGTAAAGTTCAAGTATATTTTTAAGTATACTTTATGTAGTGTACTATTTCAATACTCATTGAGACTAAATTGGCCCACCTAGTACATACAAGTATACTTTTAAATATACTTTAAGTATAACAGTAGTAAACTTTGAGTACACAACTAGTTTTCATCCATATTTTTAGCGTGTACTACACATACTAAACGTGAACTTATAGGTTTACTAATAGTTTACTAATTAAATACTTGTAGTAGCATTTTTAGTACACTTTGAAGTATAGTCTCAGTAAACTACTAGTTTAGTAGTTTTATACTGCAAGTATACTCGTACGTTTTTTTAAGTGAACTTTATACCATACTTTAAGTATACTAACTATGACCCTATTTAGGTATATATACAGTATTTTGTGATATGACTATCTGAACGTACAAAACATTAAAAGAAAGAACAGGGTATCTGCTTGTAAACGAAAACATTTTATTCTAGCTTCATGCATTCGTTTTTTAAACACTTGAATATAAGTTTCATAAATTAATACAAAATAATTAAATGAGCTATATTTTGAACAATAATCTGAACAAAATACTATGAATTGGATTCAGAATGATAATCAAAACATAGATGAGTTCATCAATACCCCAAAGCTTAAAAGTCATTATTACCTCTTCATTTTATTCCATAACGTTACACAGTTTCGATGCTGTTTTATGTCAGATGATCGTGTTAGATCACATGTGGAAGTATCTGTTGTTTCGGTTTCTTCTAAAAGTATACTTTCCTATTTTTAGTTTAAAAAGGTATACTAATAGCACACTTGAATAAACTTCGTAAGGGAAGTTCAAAATGAAAAGAACTGAATCAAATGTTTCATTTGAAGAAATTAATCTACATATTCCTGTAAAAATGTGTTTATTTGAGCAAATCTTCAGCATCAGAGGCGTGAGAAAGCTTGTAGGGAATCTGTCCTGCATCATTATCATGTGAATAGACACACTTCTATTGTTGTGTGTGTGTGTGTGTGTGTGTGTGTGTGTGTGTGTGTGTGTGTGTGTGTGTGTGTGTGTGTGTGTGTGTGTGTGTGTGTGTGTGTGTGTGTGTGTGTGTGTGTGTGTGTGTGTGTGGGAAACTCTGGAGAACAGAGTCACAGTTCTCGTGTCATTAGCATCTTAAACCCAACACAAGCTCAAGATTTGACAAACACACACTTCTGGATATTTACATACATGATCTTGACGAGCTGGTTTGATGATGTCACTGATGATGAACAGAATTCCAGCACTAGCACGGTTTATTTGCCTGAATGCATCATAAATGTTTGAAATGACTTTTGCATCAGGCGCTTAAGATAGTTTGTCATCTAAACAAACATGTCTTACAAATGTGACTAAAATCGTATTTGCTGCAAAATACCTTTTTATTTCAAATTATTATTTTTTGTGCATATTCTCATTGCATAATAATAATTGTGATCAGAAGGTGATAATTATTTGACTCCTGCATCAGGACGTTTTCCTCCAGATGGTTGGTGACGTCAGGTTGAACACAGAGTCTTCAGCGTCACTAATGCTTCATTCAGGACTCTGGATGCTTTTGTGCTCCATTGATGTGAACACAGAGAGTCAGTGTGGGAACCTCACATGAGATCTACTCACACTGACCAACACACACACACACACACACACACACACACACACACACATCTGGAGTCCTGGAGTCTCAGACAAAGGAGACAATGGCATCTGAATTCCAGTGCACAACCCAAAACCTTTAGATACAAATGCATTCATATAAATAAATGTTAAAAAATAATTGTATGGCAATGCACTGTGCACTGAAATATTTAGAGCAATGTTTATTGTCAGTGTAAGTGCAACACACATATAGCCAACTAAAAGTAGGTGACCCTATTTGTTCATTCAGTCTTTCACAAACAAATAAATAATTCCACTAAATATCAGGCAACATTATTAAGCTGAATGTACTGACACTATTGGATGAGAACATCACTGTTTTGCAGAGCTGTTCTATAGATACATTTAAATCATATGAACTTCACACAGTTATTAAACTGAACTCTCAACAATGAACCAACTTTAACTGAAACATTTACTGTTTACTATTGTCCTCTTTTTAGAGATACATCAGAATTGAATATTGTTTGCAACATTGAAACATTATTTTCTGTTTAACAGTGTGAATGAATAAATAATATTCAATATTTTAATACAGTTAAATATATGTATTTTTTGTTTTGTTTAATAAGATGGATAAAAATAGCTATTTGATGCTGTCTTTCTCACGAGAGTGTGCTGCTTCAGTGACACTGATGTGAACGTGAGCTCTCAGCACTTTCCCAGAATCCCCCTCCACCTGCTCCTTTGAGCCCCTGATGGAGGATCATTGAACATGTGGCGGTCCACATCCCTCATTGTCTGTTTGAGCTCTTCCATTGGCTCCAAACTGTGAGAAACTCCAACAAGCTCAAGCCTCACACATTCATATGGAGATTTGGGAGTATAAATAGAGGAGCTGCAGCCAGTGCAAATCAGACTCAGTCTGAACAGAGAGATCTACAGCACAGAGATCCAGACATGACACCTACAATCATCTCAAAGGAGCATCTTCCTCTCAACAACAAGGTACATTCACCTCCTACTTACAGCAGCATTACTGCAGCAGCTCTCACTGCTTTTCTAAATCATTGGCTTATTTGAAGCACACTGTTCCTAATGCTTTTCTGTCTTCATTTGCAGCTGAGAAAGCCAAGGGTGGAGAACTTGCCCAGAGATTGTGTCAACTCAAGCTCAAGTGTCTTCTGAGTCCAGAGTTCCTCAAGCAGCAGCCTGATTTCAAGCTGGAGAAAGCAGATATCCTGGAGATGATGCTCAACTTCCTGCAACACCACAGTTCCAGTTCACATGCTGTCAGTCAAGGCTTCTCCAGGTGTGTCTAAAGATGAGATGAAGACAGAGAGCCGGAGAAGACTGCTGAAGTACTTCCAGAAGATGCAGACATCATGTGATCAGAACAGGAGGGAAAGTGTCCTGCCGGACCAGAACACCTTCAGAAAAGAGATGAATGTCAACAACATCTCCATCTGAAGGACTTGAGAGAGACTTAAAGACGTCTGCACTAGACTCAGTGAACTATTACACTTTCATTTTGTCATTTTGAAAAGAAAGTGTTTAATGAGTTCCAGTTCGGAAGAGATCTGTGTACAGCTAAGTGCTCTGATGATTCAATCTTCTATGAAGATTTTTCTCTTTTTGAGAAAATGTCCTTTAACAATTTTTAGTTAAATTACCATGATGGAAAACTGTGTTTTAACGGTGTGTATTAGTCTAAAAGTGCATTAAATTGCATTTTTCATATCCTTTGGGGGTATATTTTCACCTTTGAGGTGATGCATTATGTGACTGTAAAGTCAAATCAGCTGTATTTTTGTTTCATGTTGAAACATGTTTCTTTTTTTCTGGTGAAAAGCATTTATTGATCTTTTTGGTCATATTTGTTGCTTTGAAAAAATTATGCCTTATATGAGCATGTCTTAATTTGGCTTTATAATAAGTCTTAACATTTATTTCAAATTTGAAAGATTATCAGAATTATCTAAAATAGTTTTGTAAGAGTGGCCAAGAGTTGGTCAGTATTTGTAATTAATATTGATGATTGTTTTCAATCGTATTGAGATGAATATGAAACCCAACTGGGCTTGTATTTGTGTTTCTAAAGAAATAATATGCCGTTTGTATCTGAAAAGAGGTTATACCTCATCTTTCTGTCAGTACCATGTACTGTGCTTTTGAACTGCCTTTTGTAAGGGTATTTATTTCTTAAACCATTGTGAAAAATGTGTCACTGTGTAAGTGAAATGTTGTTTCCTTCTGTGAAGGAATTCATCTTAAAATATGAAACTAAAAGGCCATTGAATGTATTTCAATCAGTCTGTGGCGAAATAAAACAATCAAAAAGTGCTTTTGTCTGTTTTCATTATGCATTTACATGATTTGGTTATCAAAAGCATTATTTGTTCCTGGGGTTTGTTTATCAGGCTGCTTATTATTGAGTTATTTTAATGAGTAAATAGTTAAAATATCCCCTTTTGTAATATTTCTAAAAAATAATAGTTTTTGCTGAAAAAGGTACACCCCCTCAGGTTATCCAAGATGTAGATGAGTTTGTTTCTTCATGGAAACACATTTGAAGAAATGTACTTTACATCACTTGCTCACCAATGGATGCTCTGCAGTGAATGGGTGCCGTCAGAAATAGAGTCCAAACAGCTGATGAAAACACCACAAGTAATTTGCACGACTGCAGTCCATCAGTTAACATCTTGTGAAGTGAAAAGCTGTGTTTTTGCAAACAACGAATGCATCATTAGGATTTTTTCACTTTAAACCATTGCTTCCAGTTTAATACGAGTGCTCTGTAATATTTTGCTATCTTCAGTAAAATGTCGTCTTGTCTGAATCAGGAGAGAAACATGCACAGATCAAGTACCACTGAAAGTAAAAAACAGACCAAAAACAATTCTAAACAAATATGTTGGTAGGTTTTGATGTGAAAGGACAAAAGGTGATTGACTGTGACATTATTATAGATATAGATTTGTATTTTGACCAGAAGTGACAGTTTGAAGTTAAAACACTGATTGTTTTATTTTAATTTTTTATTACAAACATGCTGCTTTTCACTTCACAAGATTTTAAGTCATGTCATGTGAATTACTTGTGAGGTTTTATTTGCTGTTTCTCAGTCTGACGGCACCCATTCACTGTAGAGGAGACAATCTCCAAATCGTTTCTATTGAAGAAACAAACTCATCTACATATTGGGTGGCCTGAGGGTGAGCATGTTTTCAACAAATGTTCATTTTTGGGTGAACTGAGGTTTAAAAGTCCTTCAGATGTTCAGTTTTGAGAGTGAATCTGGCATAAATGGAGTGACTTGACTGTGGAATTAGTAGTATTTTTTTCCCAAAATTGATTTTTACATTTTAATACACTTCTGTGGGATTTTTCTTTTAGGACTTTGGGTGACATTTCAATGTGTTTAAAGCTGCAGACTGACTGGTCAGTTTAGAATTAAAGAAAATGGATTGAGTTTTCAACCTTTGATATGGACGAGAACAAGTCTGTTTTCTCTTGTTTCGGAGTCTCACAATTATTGAGTTTTATTGAAGGTTTTGGGATGCTAATGACACTGAGCTGTGATTCTGGGTTCCAGAGCTTTCCCACACTGAACAATAGACATGTGCCTGTTCAGATGCTAATGACTGCTTGATCCTATAATAAAAATCCCCCGGGAGGCTGTTGAATGCTTGTCATCTAAAACCAGATAAACCCCCATTGACCACAAGTTGATATATGTGATGTATATGAATGTGCATATACAGAGACATTTAAACATGGTTGTGGATCTTGATGTGACACTAATGGAACTGAAGTTAAATTGTTGTAAACTTTGTATCTTTACATGGTTTTAAAATTATATAATAAAAAAAAATACTGAGCTTTGTCAAATTTTTGACCAATTTAACTCCAATTTAAGTGTTTAATGCTAAATAATTTGTACAAGTAGTGGGGAAGTCGTGGCCTAATAGTTAGAGGGTTGGACTCGTAATCCAAAGGTTGTGAATACAAATGGTGTCAAAGCAACTGCACAGTATCAAAATAGGAAAATAGTGTGTCAATAATGTAAAATCACAAGATTAAACGTCCATTTTTCAGTTAAAGGCATTTCATTATTGAATTCAGTGATGTCATCGTCCAGCTCAGTTCAGTTTAAATAGTATCTGTGCAATCAAGTCGGTGATATCGCCGTAAATGTAGTGTCCCCGACTAAGCAAGCCAGAGGAACCCAAACTCCATCGGTGACAGAACGGAGAAAAAAACCTTGGGAGAAACCAGGCTCAGTCGGGGGGCAGTTCCCCTCCGGCCAGACGAACCAGTAGTTTGTTCCAACTGCAGCAAAGTCAGAGTGTAAGTGGTCCACTGGTTCCAGTGGTCTTTTCCCGATGGATGTCTAGGTGACGAGGTCCTCACTGGAGATCTGTCTCTGGGACTCATCTAGGTGTCCTGGTCTCTGCTGACGTTCAGAGCTGTAGAGGTCGTCTCTAGGTGCTGATCCATCATCTGATCTGGATCTGGTGACTGCAGTGATCATCTGATCTGGTTACGGACTGGATCTGGTGACTGCAGTGATCATCTGATCTGGATACGGACTGGATCTGGTGACTGCAGTGATCATCTGATCTGGATACGGACTGGATCTGGTGACTGCAGTGATCATCTGATCTGGTTACGGACTGGATCTGGTGACTGCAGTGATCATCTGATCTGGATACGGACTGGATCTGGTGAATGCAGTGATCATCTGATCTGGATACGGACTGGATCTGGTGACTGCAGTGATCATCTGATCTGGATACGGACTGGATCTGGTGACTGCAGTGATCATCTGATCTGGACACGGACCTGGATCTGGTGACTGCAGTGATCATCTGATCTGGATACGGACTGGATCTGGTGACTGCAGTGATCATCTGATCTGGATACGGACTGGATCTGGTGACTGCAGTGATCATCTGATCTGGATACGGACTGGATCTGGTGACTGCGGTGATCATCTGATCTGGATCTGGTGACTGCAGTGATCATCTGATCTGGATACGGACTGGATCTGGTGACTGCAGTGATCATCTGATCTGGATACGGACTGGATCTGGTGACCGCGGTGATCATCTGGGCTGGATAAGGACTGGATCTGGTGACTGCGGTGATCATCTGATCTGGATACGGACTGGATCTGGTGACTGCGGTGATCATCTGATCTGGATACGGACTGGATCTGGTGACTGCGGTGATCATCTGATCTGGATACGGACTGGATCTGGTGAATGCAGTGATCATCTGATCTGGATACGGACTGGATCTGGTGAATGCGGTGATCATCTGATCTGGATACGGACTGGATCTGGTGACCGCGGTGATCATCTGATCTGGATACGGACTGGATCTGGTGACTGCAGTGATCATCTGATCTGGATACGGACTGGATCTGGTGACTGCAGTGATCATCTGATCTGGATACGGACTGGATCTGGTGACTGCAGTGATCATCTGATCTGGATACGGACTGGATCTGGTGACTGCAGTGATCATCTGATCTGGATACGGACTGGATCTGGTGACTGCAGTGATCATCTGATCTGGATACGGACTGGATCTGGTGACTGCAGTGATCATCTGATCTGGATACGGACTGGATCTGGTGACTGCAGTGATCATCTGATCTGGATACGGACTGGATCTGGTGACTGCAGTGATCATCTGATCTGGATACGGACTGGATCTGGTGACTGCAGTGATCATCTGATCTGGATACGGACTGGATCTGGTGACTGCAGTGATCATCTGATCTGGATACGGACTGGATCTGGTGACTGCAGTGATCATCTGATCTGGATACGGACCGGATCTGGTGACTGCAGTGATCATCTGATCTGGATACGGACTGGATCTGGTGACTGCAGTGATCATCTGATCTGGATACGGACTGGATCTGGTGACTGCAGTGATCATCTGATCTGGATAAGGACTGGATCTGGTGACTGCAGTGATCATCTGATCTGGATACGGACTGGATCTGGTGACTGCAGTGATCATCTGGGCTGGATACGGACCGTATCAGGTGGCTATGGTGACCTCGGAATAAGAAAGAAAAAGACTAATATTAGTGTAGATGTCAATCTTCTTACGATGTAACAAGTACATTGTGTGTTATGGGACGTGTTCCCGGTTCCGGTTTTCCTAATTAATGCAGCCTAACAATCCTTTAACGGATTTGAATATTAGAAGCGTATTAGTGTGATAAGTGTACGCCAGGTTAAAGAGATGGGTCTTTAATCTAGATTTAAACTGACAGAGTGTGTCTGCCTCCCGAACAGTGTTAGGTAGATTGTTCCAGAGTTTGGCCGCTAAATAGAAAGAGGATCTGCCGCCGGCAGTTGATTTTGATATTCTAGGTATTATCAAATGGCCAGAGTTCTGAGATCATAGCGGACGTGGAGGACTATAATGCGATAAGAGCTCGCTCAAGTACTGAGGAGCTAAGCCATTCAGGGCTTTATAAGTAATTAACAAGATTTTAAAATCTATACGATGTTTAATAGGGAGCCAGTGCAGTGTTAACAGAACCGGGCTAATGTGGTCATACTTCCTGGTTCTAGTAAGAACTCTCGCTGCTGCATTTTGGACCATTTGTAGTTTGTTTATTAAGCGTGCAGAACATCCACCCAATAAAGACCAATAATCTAACCTTGAGGTCATAAACGCATGAATTAACATTTCTGCATTTGACATTGAGAACATTAAGAACATTGAGGCATCGTAAAATATAAAAGAAACCACATAATCGAATTGAACTCAGTTTATTTTTTCTTTCTGTATAGAAAATATTTCTCATATACATGACTTTCACTGTTGAACGCATGTGTTTTAAATACAAGCTGCTTCATTAAACTGAAGCTCTGAGCTGAGAGAGAAACGCCCTCATCACAAATGTCAATAAATGTGCATAACACAATAATAATGTAAATACAGTTAACATATACAGCTGTATATAGAGTGTGCATATTAAGATCTCTATAATTAAACAACACATTATAGAGTTTTACATTAACCTCCACAGGGATTTCAGATTCTTTTCACAATTAGAAAAATACAATTTAAATTGCAAAAAAAAAAAATCTTCTTAGAAGACAGTGGCATTCTGATACAGGTATAATTTCTCAAAACAGCAAATATGATCAATACATTATTTTTGTCATTTGAAAAACAAAGAACAGTGTTTCAACATGAAACACAATAGAGCTGGTTTGACTTTACAGTCACATATTGCATCACCTCAAAGGTGAAAATTATACCCAAATGATATGAAAAAGGCAGTTTAATGCACTTGTAGACTAATAAGTCTAAGACCTGCTGAAAAATGCCATTATGGCATTTGCAATGCAAGTTATATTTCAAACTAAATATAGTTAAAGGACATTCTCTCAAAAATAGAAAAGATAAGTCTTCATAGAAGATTGAATCGGAGTATTTCCTTCACAGCTCATGCAGGTGTATCTTTAAGTCAGTGTTGTCTAATATAGACGTCAGTAAATGTTCCCATCTGGAACTCTTCATAGAAGATTGAATCATCAGAGCACTTAGCAGTATAATATCTATTCCAAACTGGAACTCAGCAAACACTTTTTTTTCTCCAAAAGAGAAACTGAATGCGTAATAGTCTAATGTAGAAATTCAGCATGTGCTGCTGGTTGCTGTAAGTCTCTACCGAGTCCTCCAGATGGAGATCTTGTTGACATTCATCTCTTTTCTGAAGGTGTTCTGGTCCGGCAGGACACTTTCCCTCCTGTTCTGATCACATGATGTCTGCATCTTCTGGAAGTACTTCAGCAGTCTTCTCCGGCTCTCTGTCTTCATCTCATCTTTAGACACACCTGGAGAAGCCTTGACTGACAGCATGTGAACTGGAACTGTGGTGTTGCAGGAAGTTGAGCATCATGTCCAGGATATCTGCTTTCTCCAGCTTGAAATCAGGCTGCTGCTTGAGGAACTCTGGAGCCAGAAGACACTTGAGCTTGAGTTGACACAATCTCTGGGCAAGTTCTCCACCCTTGGCTTTCTCAGCTGCAAATGAAGACAGAAAAGCATTAGGAACGTGTGCTTCAAATAAGCCAATGATTTAGAAAAGCAGTGAGAGCTGCTGCAGTAATGCTGCTGTAAGTAGGAGGTGAATGTACCTTGTTGTTGAGAGGAAGATGCTCCTTTGAGATGATTGTAGGTGTCATGTCTGGATCTCTGTGCTGTAGATCTCTCTGTTCAGACTGAGTCTGATTTGCACTGGCTGCAGCTCCTCTATTTATACTCCCAAATCTCCATATGAATGTGTGAGGCTTGAGCTTGTTGGAGTTTCTCACAGTTTGGAGCCAATGGAAGAGCTCAAACAGACAATGAGGGATGTGGACCGCCACATGTTCAATGATCCTCCATCAGGGGCTCAAAGGAGCAGGTGGAGGGGGATTCTGGGAAAATACTGAGAGCTCATGTTCACATCAGTGTCACTGAAGCAGCACACGCTCATCATCACTAGAAACACGTGGAGTCAGTGAGCATGTGTTCATCATTGTGCACTGAAGCATCTCATGACATCAGTCATGGCATTCTTACACTGTAATCTGAATTACTCTGTACTTGACACAAAGCAGTGTTTTAGTTTGCATTCCATAGTTTAATATTAAATAAAAATATTACAATATTTATTTTATGTAAAACTGATTAAAATAACAATTTAGGTCACATCGAATCATACTTTATTCATAGAGTGCATGCTGGTCAGTGTGTGTGTTTGTGCTGGTCAGTGTGTGTGTGTGTGTGTGTGTGTGTGTGTTTGTGCTGGTCAGTGTGTGTGTGTGTGTTTGTGCTGGTCAGTGTGTGTGTGTTTGTGCTGGTCAGTGTGTGTGTGTGTGTGTGTGTGTGTGTGTGTGTGTGTGTGTGTGTGTGTGTGTTTGTGCTGGTCAGTGTGTGTGTGTGTTTGTGCTGGTCAGTGTAGTGTGTGTTTGTGCTGGTCAGTGTGTGTTTGTATGTGTGTGTGTGTGTGTGTGTGTGTGTGTTTGTGCTGGTCAGTGCGTGTGTTTGTGCTATAAAAATCAGTGTGTGTGTGTGTTTGTGCTGGTCAGTGTGTGTGTGTGTTTGTGCTGGTCAGTGTGTGTGTGTTTGTGCTGGTCAGTGTGTGTGTGTTTGTGCTGGTCAGTGTGTGTGTGTTTGTGCTGGTCAGTGTGTGTGTGTGCTGGTCAGTGTGTGTGTGTGTGTGTGAGTGTGTGTTTGTGCTGGTCAGTGTGTGTGTGTGTGTGTGTGTTCTGGTCAGTGTGTGTGTTTGTGCTGGTCAGTGTGTGTTTGTGCTGGTCAGTGTGTGTGTGTTTGTGCTGGTCAGTGTGTGTGTTGTGCTGGTCAGTGTGTGTGTGTGTGTGTGTTTGTGCTGGTCAGTGTGTGTGTGTGTGTGTGTGTGTGTGTGTGTGTGTGTGTGTGTGTGTGTGTGTGTGTGTGTGTGTGTGTGTGTGTGTGTGTGTGTGTTTGTTCTGGTCAGTGTGTGTGTGTTTGTTCTGGTCAGTGTGAGTAGATCTCATGTGAGGTTCCCACACTGACTCTCTGTGTTCACATCAATGGAGCACAAAAGCATCCAGAGTCCTGAATGAAGCATTAGTGACGCTGAAGACTCTGTTCAACCTGACGTCACCAACCATCTGGAGGAAAACATCCTGATGCACAGCGACATGTCCTGACTTGATGCAGGAGTCAGAGAGTTATCGCCTTCTGATCACAATTATTATTATGCAATGAGAATATGCACAAATATGCATATTAAATTGAATATGTAAAACCACTTTTTGATTGCTTTTCAGCAGCAAATATTGTAGTTAAATTTTAGTAAAAGTTTGTTTAGATGACAAACTATCTTAAGCACCTGATGCAAAAGCTTAGTAATTTCAAACGTTTATGATGCATTCAGGAAAATAAACCGTGCTAGTGCTGGAATTCTGTTCATCATCAGTGACATCATCAAACCAGCTCGTTAATATCCAGAAGTGTGTGTTTGTCAAATCTTGAGCTTGTGTTGGGTTTAAGATGCTAATGACACGAGAACTGTGACTCTGTTCTCACACACACACACACACACACACACACACACACACACACACACACACACACACATACTGTACAAGCTGTATCTACACCTACCCTACACCTAAACTTAGCCCTCACAGGAGATGCATTTCAACTTTCCCTCAAAAACTCACTCTGTATGATTTATAAGCATTTTAAATTATGGGGACACTCAAAATGTCCTCATAAATCACCTTCTCCTTGTAATACCAGATATGTACCCATGTCATTATACAAATTTGTTCATAAACCACATAATGACACACACACACACACACACACTCTGTTCTCCACACACACACACACACACACACACACACACACACACACACACACACACACACACACACACACACACACACACACACACAACAATAGAAGTGTGTCTATTCACATGATAATTAGATGAACAAATTAAAACCTCAGGGATTTAAAGTAGTTTTAATGTACATGCGTTTCCCATGGCATTCAAAATTACTTAATGTTTCTCTGCAAAAAAAAAAGTTTACTAATGTTTGTAATCCTTGTCAATGATCAATAATAAATAAACACTTACCTAATAGCTGCAGGTTTTATGCTGAACGTTTTTATTCTGGTTCTTAATTCAATAACTTAGAGATTTGACCACATTCAGTACATAAACCAAATAGTATTACATATTTTTTATGTATTCTTAAATTTTCATTTTCATCTTTGAATGAACTTGTGATTTATTTAATAATTTATTATAATCTTCTTTAATTTATTAATCTTCATTTGTTTTGATTAACATTTTTATTCTGAATTTGCTTTTATAAAATAAATTGTTACTTATTTTAATTTGCCTCAGAAATTGTTTTCATTTTCTTTTTAATTATGTGATTTTAAAGTTCTGTCATGCTTGATATTGCGCTTGGATTTATTTTAAATCTTGGACTTATATTTGGAACTCTCTTCGTTTATTATTATTATTATTATGTTATTAATTTAAGTTTTTTTTTTTTTTTTTTTTAAATACAGCAAAAGAGTCAGTCTTTGGGAACTGTTTAGCCCTGTGGGAAGCGACACACTTCTATTGTGTGAATGATTTAATGTGATGAATACAGAAGTGTGGGAAGCCGTGTGTCTCTGTGGCTCCACCAGCTCCAGGAGAATGTGACAGCAGTCAGTTTAAAGATCCCTGAGAACGCAGCTGTGTGTTTCATTGAGCATGTGGCGGCCCACATCCCTCATTGTCTGTTTGAGCTCTTCCATTGGCTCCAAACTGTGAGAAACTCCAACAAGCTCAAGCCTCACACATTCATATGGAGATTTGGGAGTATAAATAGAGGAGCTGCAGCCAGTGCAAATCAGACTCAGTCTGAACAGAGAGATCTACAGCACAGAGATCCAGACATGACACCTACAATCATCTCAAAGGAGCATCTTCCTCTCAACAACAAGGTACATTCACCTCCTACTTACAGCAGCATTACTGCAGCAGCTCTCACTGCTTTTCTAAATCATTGGCTTATTTGAAGCACACGTTCCTAATGCTTTTCTGTCTTCATTTGCAGCTGAGAAAGCCAAGGGTGGAGAACTTGCCCAGAGATTGTGTCAACTCAAGCTCAAGTGTCTTCTGAGTCCAGAGTTCCTCAAGCAGCAGCCTGATTTCAAGCTGGAGAAAGCAGAGATCCTGGAGATGATGCTCAACTTCCTGCAACACCACAGTTCCAGTTCACATGCTGTCAGTCAAGGCTTCTCCAGGTGTGTCTAAAGATGAGATGAAGACAGAGAGCCGGAGAAGACTGCTGAAGTACTTCCAGAAGATGCAGACATCATGTGATCAGAACAGGAGGGAAAGTGTCCTGCCGGACCAGAACACCTTCAGAAAAGAGATGAATGTCAACAACATCTCCATCTGGAGGACTCGGTAGAGACTTAAAGACGTCTGCAGTAGACTCAGTGGACTATTATGCTTTTAGTTTCTCTTTTTGAGGAAAGGTGTTTCATGAGATATTGTACTGATAAGTGCTCTGATGATTCAATCTTCTATGAAGAGTTCCAGATGGGAACATTTACTGACGTCTATATTAGACAACACTGACTTTGAGATACATCTGCATGTGATGTGAAAGAAACACTGTCTTTATTTTAAAGGCCATTTATTATCTGATAACTACTCAGATACTAAAACTTTGCTCTAAATCATGAATAAGAGTGATTTATTTGTATAGATTTTTTCTTAATGTGATGGCAAGTATCTTGCTCCATTATTAATTCAGTACTGTTTACATAAAATGGCTCAGAATGGGCTCAAATTTGATTTTATCTGAGATGATAATCAATCAACTATATTTGATGTTTTTCCCTTTGGTCTATAATAGATCACATTCAGATTTATCCTATTTTTAGGGTTTGTAAACATGAGTTTGTTCTCTGAATCTGAATCTGTCATTGTTCCTTCTGTGAAGGTTTATATTCTCATGATAAACTTTGTCATCTTGTCATTTGTCTGTGATATAATGTGATCATTTGTGTCCTTCTGTGAGGGTAACAAGTGTTAAAACATTAAAGCAGTTCAGTGAATATATTTCTGCTGCGAAATAAAGCAATCAACCGAACGTCTGACGATTCTGTGATTATTGTCATTTTATCTGTTATCCCCATCCTACTTAGTTTTCTGTGTTTTTCCCACAAAAGTTCCCCCAAAAATACACTGATTATAATCATTTCTTCAACACTCTCACACATTTCACTCTCAGACTCATTTCTCTATAAAGAGAAAGCT
This sequence comes from Gymnocypris eckloni scoliostomus, assembly GCA_027564155.1. Lineage (NCBI taxonomy): Eukaryota > Metazoa > Chordata > Actinopteri > Cypriniformes > Cyprinidae > Gymnocypris > Gymnocypris eckloni. The sequence continues at coordinate 22,430,001 of CM050431.1, forward strand.
AACTGAAGGTTTTAAAGGCTCTCGTCAATCTGTAGCACAGATCTTGACTAATGAATGAGTTCATTAGTGGGCTGTACATTGCAAACAGCACCAGAAGAGGGAGACAGAGACAGCTCCTTTATTAAAATGAACCATGGTTTTATTACACTGTGGTAAAAGTTTAGTAAGTTGAGTTTTGTGTGTGTGTATTGATTACCGTTTGTATAACCACAGCTCTACCATGGTTAAACTATTTAATTATAGTAATCATGGTTCTATTTATTTGTACTAAAACCATGGTTCATTTTTATAAGGGGTAAACGGTTTGTCCTTAGCGTGCTATTATTAGTCATGCCAGTGAATAACTGATTATTAGTTACAGACAAAACAAAGAAAAACAAACGACTGAGAATTTATGTTGTGACTAGACAACAGAGGTGACAATAACAAGTGCATTTACTTGTGTACTGTAATTAAAGGATTAGTTCACTTTCTAATTAAAATGTCCTTATGATTTACTCGCCCCCATGTCATCCAAGATGTTTATGTATTTCTTTTTTCCGTCGAAAAGAAATGAAGGTTTTTGATGGAAACATTCCAGGATTTGCATCATATAATGTACAAACCCGATTCCCAAAAAGTTGGGACACTGTACAAATGGTGAATAAAAACAGAATGCAATGATGTGGAAGTTTAAAATGTCAATATTTTATTCAGAATACAACATAGATGACATATCAAATGTTTAAACTGAGAAAATGTATCATTTTAAGGGAAAAATAAGTTGATTTTAAATTTCATGCCATCAACACATCTCAAAAAAGTTGGGACAAGGCCATGTTTACACTGTGTGGCATCTCCTCTTCTTTTTATAACAGTCTGCAAACGTCTGGGGACTGAGGAGACAAGTTGCTCAAGTTTAGGAATAGGAATGTTGTCCCATTCTTGTCTAATACAGGCTTCTAGTTGCTCAACTTTCTTAGACCTTCCTCTTTATGATGCGCCAAATGTTTTCTATGGGTGAAAGATCTGGACTGCAGGCTGGCCATTTCAGTACCCGGACCCTTCTTCACGCAGCCATGATGTTGTAATTGATGCAGTATGTGGTCTGGCATTGTCATGTTGGAAAATGCAAGGTCTTCCCTGAAAGAGACGACGCCTGGATGGAGCATATGTTGTTCTAGAACTTGGATATACCTTTCAGCATTGATGGTGCCTTTCCAGATGTGTAAGCTGCCCATGCCACACGCCTCATGCAACCCCATACCATCAGAGATGCAGGCTTCTGAACTGAGCGCTGATAACAACTTGGGTTGTCCTTGTCCTCTTTAGTCCGGATGACATGGCGTCCCAGTTTTCCAAAAAGAACTTCAAATTTTGATTCGTCTGACCACAGAACAGTTTTCCACTTTGCCACAGTCCATTTTAAATGAGCCTTGGCCCAGAGAAAACCTGCGCTTCTGGACCATGTTTAGATATGGCTTCTTTTTGACCTATAGAGTTTTAGCCAGCAACGGCGGGATTGGCACGATGGATTGTGTTCACCGACAATGTTTTCTGGAAGTATTCCTGAGCCCATGTTGTGATTTCCATTACAGTAGCATTCCTGTATGTGATGCAGTGCCGTCTAAGGGCCGAAGATCACGGGCATCCAGTATGGTTTTCCGGCCTTGACCCTTACGCACAGAGATTGTTCCAGATTCTCTGAATCTTTGGATGATATTATGCACTGTAGATGATGATAACTTCAAACTCTTTGCAATTTTCTCTGAGAAACTCCTTTCTGATATTGCTCCACTATTTTTCGGCGCAGCATTGGGGGAATTGGTGATCCTCTTCCCATCTTGACCTCTGAGAGACACTGCCACTCTGAGAGGCTCTTTTTATACCCAATCATGTTGCCAATTGACCTAATAAGTTACAAATTGGTCCTCCAGCGGTCCTCCTTATATGTACATTTAACTTTTCCGGCCTCTTATTGCTACCTGTCCCAACTTTTTTGTAATGTGGAGCTCTCATGAAATCCAAAATGAGCCAATATTTGGCATGACATTTCAAAATGTCTCACTTTCAACATTTGATATGTTATCTATATTCTATTGTGAATAAAATATAAGTTTATGAGATTTGTAAATTATTGCATTCCTTTTTTATTCACAATTTGTACAGTGTCCCAACTCTTTTGGAATCGGGTTTGTACTTCAATGGACTCCAAACGGTTGAAGGTCAGAATGACAGTTTCACTATAAACGATACCAGACGATGAATAAGGGTCTTATCTAGCGAAACAATCTGTCATTTAAAAAAATGTATAAATGTATATGCTTTATAAACACAAATGCTCACCTGTTCTGCGATGCGCGTCCCAGACTTCACGTAATAATGACGTTGGTCTCCATCTCATCTTCTCCTCCAAGTTAAAAACCGCCCTACATCGTTGTTTTACCTTGGAAACTCGTTGAGTTGTAACTCCCTTTTTTGAAAACCTTGACTTAGTATTTGCACGTTCAACTTGTAAACACTGACTCTGTACTTCCGTCTACGTCAAGCCTGACCTTATCGCTAGATAAGACCCTTATTCATCGTCTGGTATCATTTATAGTGAAACTGTCATTCTGACCATCAACCGTTTGGAGTCCATTGAAGTTCATTATATGATACAAATACAGGAATGTTTTCATCAAAAACCTTCATTTCTTTTCGACTGAAGAAAGAAATACATAAACATCTTGGATGACTTGGGGGTGAGTAAATCATAAGGACATTTTTATTTGAAAGTGAACTAATCCTTTAAGTACACTTTTTGAATATTTGTACTTTACTTGAGTTTTATTTTGAAAGACAAATATCATACATAATTTTCACTATACATTTGAAAGACAAATATCATACATTTCACTCCACTGCATTTATATAAAGGGTCCTTGAAATAGAAAGCCATTACTGTGTAGCAGCTTTGAAAGTTAGTGGGTGGTTTTTTAAGGTTTTGTACAAAGTAGCTAAGAAGACAGTGGTGCAGGGTGTGCGATATCGTCTGCGATAATATCGTAATTGTTGTTTTAACGATGTGTGATTTGACTAGTGATCGACCGATATTGATTTTTTATAACCGATACTGATACCGAATATTTGTATGTTTATGTACGCGATATGCAGAACCGATATGTATTTACTGTTATAAAGTAAATAAATAACAGAGTGAAGTAAGTCCATTCTTCACTTTGTTTTTTCCTTCTTTCAGTCGTCTTAACAACAAAAACTGATGAAAATTAACATTTTCATGTCAAATTGAATCTACAAATTACAACAATAAAAACATTTTATTTATAAAAAGCATCATCAGCAACACTGATATTAACAATAAGCAAAATAATGCCTAATGTTTTCAAATGGAGAAAATAAAGGACAGAAGTCATATAAATTCATTTTAAACTACAGTTTTAGGTTTATAATCTGTTTAATAGACTAAAGAGTGAAGAATAATTCACTGAATAATATTCTCTGGAATATTGAAATAAGCTATAACAAACAAAACATCGTATTTTATTGCATTTCTTAACTGTTTTATCAGAATTATTAAAATGTTTTTGTCTAAATTATGAAAACTGCTGACAGCGCGGTTTATCTATGTATTTACACAGAACTATACTCAAACTGCGATCGCTTGTGGAGATAATTAATCATTAATTTAGATAGATTTGTATTTATTTAGATGTTTATTGGTGAAATAATGGTTCTATAGTAAATGTTAATATAATTTAGTGTGTTTCAAACGAGTGAATCTTGTATAAAGTTACATGCGGTGGTCGTGCTGGAGCTTCTCCTGAGTGAACAGTGTGTGTGTGTGTGTGTGTGTGTGTGTGTGTCCACTGCTCCAGGTGTGTGTGTGTGTGTGTGTGTGTGTGTGTGTGTGTGTCCACTGATCCAGGTGTGTGTGTGTGTGTGTGTGTGTCCACTCCAATGGTCCACGGTCCAATCACATGAGGCCAAACATATAAAAACAATATTGATTCGCTCTAACAACAAAAGTGGGAGGAGCCTGCGCCCCAAGGACAATTTGAAACAAGCCAATTAGAGCTTAGCCTCAAATCACATGCTTTTGAAAAGTTTGTGTACCTACATACACACTCATTAGTCCGGGCCCGCACAAATATGAAAGAAATATAGTTTAGATTTTTTGATTTTCAATAAATTATAATATAACTAACAGTAGAATACTATGACTAAATGATTTTATTTAGTTAATATTTGCGATATATTTTTAACTTATTGTTAACATGTTAAAGGGGGCTAACTTGAAGGGGGCGGCGCCCTCTATTGACCAGCCGCCACTGATGATACTTTTACTTGAGTAGAATATTTTCGTACTCTTTCCACCTCTGGTAATCAGTAATCAGTACAAACGATGGGCAAGACGTCATGGGCGGGTGACGTAATCACCCGGATGTTTAAAAGCACGTGGGGTGCCGCCGGCGGCGATCTATGTTCTGTGAGTCTTATTTACTGTTGTTTGTCATGTTACAAGTCTAGCAACAAAGAAAGCTCGCGTATGTCTAAACCGAGGCAAAGACAAAGTAACATAAGGGCGAAAGCAGATCACGTTACAGCTTGTGTTCCTCCCTGCTCACACTACATCAAACGAGCGGGATACACAGTTTGTGCGTGGTCTGATTGAGTGAAGCATGCAGAGTCGGCTCTCGAAGAATTAAATGATGTACAAGTCACTCAGGAAAAAAATCAACATTTCTGTAGTCCATACTTATGAATTGCATTCTGAATTGAATTATGAATACTTATGAAGTGCATTTTAAACTTACATTTAGTAATTTTGCAGACGCTTTTATCCAAAGCGACTTACAATTGGGGAATACATAAAGCGATTAATCTTGAAGAGGCAAACATACAGAGGAAGTGCTTGTAACACCAAGTCTCAGACATTGTTCAAATAAGTACATGCTAGCAAGAGAAGGAGAGAAAGAGAAAGATGAAGATTTTGAAAATTTTATTTTTTTTTTTTAAGTAGTAAAATAGAGTTGAAAGAGATGAGTTTTCAGTTGTTGCTTGAAAATTGACAGGGATCTAGTATTCTGGATGGGGGGGGGAGATCATTCAAATTTGTTCAAATAAACACAAGTTAGCAAGGGAAGAGAGAAAGATAAAGATATAGAAAAAGGGAAGGAATTAGTTATTTTTATTTTTTATGATGAATTATATGTAATTCTATATGTATATTTTAACTACTCATTAGCAAATTTGGCTTGCATGCATGCGACACTGCAAAATCCTGGATCGAAGGCTTCTGGGTAGATGCCACACAGCTCGCCTCGTCTGCCCTTCCCAGCATAACCTGGTAGATACACCAGAAGCACATTTATATCTGTACTTCTGCCGTTAAAGTAATAGCTGACCCAAAAATTAAAATAGTCTCTTCATTTATTTCTCTAATGCCATCCTAGATGTATATGACTCTATTTCTCATGTTAAACACACAAATGTTTCAAGAACAGTTTCTCCGCTCTGTACGTCCATGCACTGCCAGTGAAGTGTGACCTGAACGTTTAAGCCCCAAGAGATGGCATGAGGCCAAGTAAACGAAACTACATTTTTAAGTGATGTATTCCTTTCAAATGCCAGAACTAGATTAAAAGCTAGAGTTTATTTACCACAAGTTTACACAAAACGTACCAGGTGTGCAGCTTTTGTTAACACCACCGCACTCCAAACAAGTGGAGATGGAGAACATTCTCCAGAAGTCTACACTCAAAAAAAAGATTTTTGCTCTTTGTTCAATTTCATTAATTAAAATGAGCTCATACAACATAACTCTTGGTCAAAAATGGTCAACAATTTTATTTTTTCCACAGCAAGAACAATTAAATTAAAAACAATTGTGGTTTAGTTTTTTTTGTAACTAGGAAGTGGATTTCCTCACCATCATGCTTTAATTTAGGAGACTCTGATCATCCTCCTGGTGCAATTTTGGGCAAGCTTAGATGATAAAATTGGGAGACTTGATTTAATGTTCTTTATGTTTGTATTTAACAGACAAGGAAATGTTAGTGTTTTGGGGGTTACCATTGTGGAAGTGTAGAGCAGTGCTTGGGTTGAGGACCAGCTATCATGACACAAAGATGTTTTAATAACAAAGAAACAGTTATGGGCATGCCATGGATGTAACAACATCATCATATGTATGCCTAATTCAAATTGGCTAATGTCTAAAGTTGAATGTAAATCCAACAAAATAATTTATTTTTGAGTGTAGAAACAATTTATAATCCAGTTAAATGTTTTGCCCCAAGCATAAAAACATCACTTCATCAATGGATTAGTGCATATATATAACTATATTTGATCTAAAATTGAGTTGGCCAACTCAATTACAAAGCAGTTCAATGAATTCATGTTCACCTTCATCATTACTGCTTAAGGAGTAGGACAAAATAACACAAAAAGCAGTATGCTTTCTGTTACATGACCGCAAAATAGCTGTAACCGGAAATAGATATGTATATACCAGAGAGATGCTGTTGAGTTCTAGAATGCTTGTCATATTAAGCTTACTGTGCCTGCTGTTGTTTTGTGCAGGCATGGCATGGCAAAACTTTATCTAGTAAGGAATGACCCAATTTTTTTTTTAGTCTTCAAATGGGAAATTTAAGTTCAAACCCAACAAGATTACAACAACTCATTTCAAACAAATTAGATTTTGGTGGAAAAATGTAATTAAATTTCGTGGAAAAGTTTACTCAAATTTTTTAAGTTCGTTCAACAACTTTTTTTTTTGAGTGTAATTTGTACTCTGTCGAATCAAACACACTATAAATAATGGTCAAGCTGTTAATAGTCATGTGTGTTTTTCCACAGCAATTATGAACTCTTTAAATTAAAAGCAATTTTGTCTTATTTCAAGTACAAATATCTACAGAAAAAATCTCATATGAATTTTTTTTCATTTAATATTTAGTCTGATCATCCTCCTGGTGCAATTTTAAGTATCAATTACAGGAGTAAAATTGTTTGGGAAAAATAATCTTATGCGCACAGAACAAAGACAAGCAAGAAATGTTTCTTTAACCTGTTAACTGTCACTGGCCCACCATTGGGCCCATTTAATTGCAAAATGGTTAAAACAATTATATCCTATACTTAAACTGATCTAATATTGACAAACTATATATCGTTGGAAAGCTCTATGTTTGAAAGTACTTTCATATTTGACCACTGTTTTGGAGGAAATCATTATGTAGTGACAATAATGTATTAATTTGTGACAGGAAGGTAGCAAAAAATCAAAGGTGATACCAGGAGTTATGAAAAGCCAATAAAATGACTTACAATCACTGATAAACTTCAGTTTTTATGTTAATAATCCAAACTATTTTTTTTTTTCATCTTGAACACAATTAGCCAATAATAAAAAAGGATTCAATCTTTGCTGATGGTGTGAGGTCAAGTGCAAGTGATCCTTTAGGAATCATCAATTGGACATGAATGTCACCTTAGTGGCCTTTGTTGGTAATGAAACTCACAATCTCATTTTTATGATATCAGTCTCAAATTTGGAACAACTTCTTTAGACCTATAGCTTTTATTTCATATAATTTTCGGGTAAACCAAATTTTTATTGATATGTTATTTTAATAAAATATAAAAGTATTATTCTTATTACTTTTTTTATTACAATAAAACTTAAATATCTATAACTTTTTGTAAACTAGTGGTGGTGGTTTTAAACTTCTTGACACCTGTGTCGACAAGAAACTTCAGTAGTTAATTGAATTCTTTAAAACAAGACCAGAATGAGGATCATATTCAAAAGCGTTCGAATTATATTAATTTGAATTTCGACATTACATTTGCAGGCCTACACTCAAATTGAAATAACATTGAAGGATAACAGATGTTTGTAAAGTCAGTGTATATGACACACATACTGAATTAATGGTAAAAGAGAACCTTGAGGAATGTTTTAATACTTAATTTTAAACACAGTAATTCATTGAACCGTTAGGTTTCAGCCGTGAATGAATACCAAAGATAAATGTATGGCCAATAATTTACATTTTGATGTCACCTCTGATATTATAAATTATTAAGTTACTTGATAGTTATTAAGAGATTAGTGCATATATAAAATTTAGTTCCGCAAAAGCCGCTGTTGATCATGACTTCATCATTATGCTTAAGGAGTAGGACAACAATAACACAAAAAGCAGTATGCTTTCTGTTACTAACACAATTCAGCTGTTCTGTAACCGGAAATAGAAAGAGTCTCAATCTCAGTAAGAGATGCTGAGTTCAATTGATTAAACTCAAATAAGTTGGTTGAACCTTCAGGCTAGAGACAAGGCCAAAACAACAAACAAAAACATACTTTGTTAAACTATACTTCCTAAATCAAAAAATACTTACCTAGCTCCCTAACCCAAAAACAATGTGAAAAGATGTTTCAAATAAAATGGCGTCTATCCACCTACTACCCTTAATTTACCAAAACTATGTACAAAATAGATTACAAAAGATATATACAAGTTAACAGCAAACAATTCACAATCGGAATCCAAAATCGTAGTCAATCAGGCATAAGTCAAGTTAACAAGGAATATCACAGAATGAAAACAAAATAAAACACTATCACAGAATTACAATCACACTCACAATCTTAAGCAGCAACACTATCTCTCTGGTAAGACACTAAAAAGACTTGAACGAACGACAACGTCAAAAGTACCAAGGAAAATTACAGTATCACAATCATGGCCTCTATTGAGTGTCTGGGGCAGTCCTTATATCTGGGTCAGGTGAGGAGGAGAACTCATGAACCGCCCATCTGAAACATGAACAGAGAACACAAGAGGGCAGAATGGAAACAATGAACAAATGTCTTAGGGTCATAACACTTTCATACAGAACCAACATACAACTGCTGAACATTTGAACTGATGAAAGACCGTATAAGTGCATGTATCTGGCATCACTTAAACCAGAACAACAGAAAAAGTCAAGAAAGTACAGCGGTCTTCGCTTTGGCTTCATAATCTGAACAATATCCCAAAACACCTTTACCTACAAATTATTGCTTAAACTTTACAATAAAGCAAAATCAAATGATTCAAACAGTGCAAAAACCATGGCTTTAAATATAGTTATTTGAATTAACTTATTAATTGAAATGATATCATTGTTGCAAATGTCCACCTTTAAAGTATGAACATAATTTATCCACACACTTTAGTCAAGAATCTCAGACACAAAGTATAAATCTTGATGCATAGAGGAAAAAAAGCTTGCAGGAAAGTGATCCTTTGGTTTTGCAGAGAGAGGTGGTTACCAGGTCACTGAAATGTGAAACTCTGGTCAGACTTGAACGATCTGTAACAGTTCACACAATGTGTTTCCCACAATGACAAAAGACAGTTTAGTAATAACCTCATCTTTGTGCAGATTAGCTGCAAATTCAAACTTTGACAATGTTCAGGTTCTATCTTGAGAATGACCTGGAATAAAAAAGAAAAGAAAACTGAAACAGTACACTTGTTCAAGCACAAAAATACTATTTTATGTTTCAAACCGTGTGTTACCAATGACTAGCTGAAACTGCATGACATTATTTGGATTACACAAGTTTTTTTTATAAATATTTTAAATATAAGAGCAGGTTTTGAAACAATTTTACGGTCAAGCAATTAGTCGGCAGTTTTAACTAAGAATTTTGAAAAGTGACCTCATTCTTGGGGAAAACTGTATCAAATAAATTAACAAAGTTAGAATTTATCATTTAAATATCCGTGCAGTCATAATACATATCTTACATAGTCAGAATACCTGACCGGTGTCCATAATCTGCAGCGTAGATTCTAGAAATCGATTGCAGAAATATTTAGCAAAAAAAGGGTATAGTAAGACACGGTAAAGATGTAATTTGTCTGTGCTGCTAATGCTATCTTCACGTGCTCTCAGAATGTAAATACAAGTTTCCTAGGTAAAAAATGCACATGAATGCTCTCCCATTTGGAAATTGAGCTCGTAATCACGACTTCAGAAGTAGGAATTATCAAATTTCCAACAGCACACGAAGAACACGTTAACTTTCTAAATGAACTCTTTGGATTTGTCTCATTCCTTTCTAACTACGTCAAGACTAAAACCTAGTCAGCTCCGCTGGGGCTGGATCCTATGGGACAGACTTGGCTAAAACCCCATTCTGGCTGGGCCGAGTATGGTTCTCGGACATGATTTCTCTCCTCGATGACTCTCCATAGGGGATTCCCGTCAGGAGGGATCTCCTCTCACTGGCAGCGGGCGTGATCTTTCACCCCTGCTCGGAGTTGTGGAAGCTGTTGGTGTGGCTCCTGAGGGGGCACAACTCATAGCCTCTGGTCTCTCAACTGAGGTTGAGATCATCCTCCAATCTAGAGCTCCCTCGATGAGGGAACCGTGCGCCCTGAAGTTGAGACCGCCAGCTTGATCCAGTTAACTGGCCGTTTGGTACAGTGCTGGAGTTCTTACAGGCGCGTTTCTCGTTCTCTCTGGGAACCATGGTGTTACATACGTGACCTGGGACGTTATTACTCCTGTGGGGGGGTTATGTGAAGTGATTTTCCAGCATTTTTTGAATAATGACTAGTTGCAAATGTGATATTTATTTACATCTACTCAATGATAATATGTTAATATTGTGGTAAATATTAGACACAATATTGCCCAATTTTGGAAAATTGTGTGAAGGAAAATATTAAAGCCACAGAAGAACTGTTTTGCGACTCTTAAAAAAACAATAGGTTTTTGACTTGAAGAACAGACCATTCTCTATATGACATATGATGTTTATGACATAAATATCTCTATATGACATCTCTACATGATTCTCTATATGACATCCCTCTCGCACATCCCTGTTCATACAACTATTTATTAAGTCCCAATATACTGTTTTGCACTTTTTATTCTATTGCACGTCACTCTTTATTTCTCTTTTTTAACCTATATTTATATATATATGCTCTTGTGTTTTATTAATTTTTTTTTGCACTCTCCAGAGATGTGAGTCGGATGGCAATTCAATTGCTACAGACCTTGGTGTTTGTCAGAAACCTTAATTGCCGGGGATTTTCAGATGTCAAATGTGGATGAATGGATACACCGCCAGAGCTGTGTGGATCACTGCTGTGCTGCTTTTGTACGGGCCTTAAATATTAGTTTTTGTCAACTTGTTTAATTTCAATAGGTTTTTAACATTCTAAAAGCTTTTATTCCACAAATACTACAAGCTCAGTGTATTCAGTATGTGTAATGTATTATAATTGCTTTAGAGGCATAAGATATTGCATTAGAAAACAGTACTTTGACATAAAGGAAAAGTACTTTTAGTACTTAAGTACTTTTAAAAAGCAAGTACTTCTGTACTTTATCAACGTTTACTCAAGTAATGGTGTTGTGTGCTTTGTCCACTGCTGCTAGACAACACATACAACATGTCAAATATCAACCTGAGGATAATTAATGCAACAGCAAAATTATCGAGAGCATAAAGACACATTATATACACAAGCCCGATTCGGACGGCAATTATTTCTCATATGGATGTCTGTAAAAATACATTTACATATCCCTTCAGTGATCAAACTCATGATTCGGATGGTGATTTATTCACAGTGGAGTGAGTTCTGTGATCCTATGAACCCGGGACAGTCACATGATTGTGTAAATTAATTTTATTTACAACTTTATTCTTATTATCGTGTAACATATATTTAAAAATACTTATTATATCAAATGTATTCTTATTATTCCAAGCATATTTTATAATATATAATCCGATTTATTATTTGATTATTTAAATCTCCTGTTTAAAAATAGGAAAATTGACACGCTATAGTTGTATATAATTATATGCGATATATATCTGTTTATAACTTAAATTGTATTGCATACCTGCTGCTGCCATAATCAAGACCAATTTTGAATTTGTGCTTTTCTTCTCTTTCTGCTCCCGGTCGTGCGGGGGAGCAGTTATGAAGGATTGTTCTTTTGAATACTTTCCAGCATTTCAGAAATACATATGTATGCAAATTACACCGACGTACAACAATTACCTTACGACCTGCAAAAATAAAAACAATAGAAGCCCAATAGAAACATCACAGAAATGCCAATGGTTTCCATTAAAATACTATTATAAACCATTAGCTTTTCCCAGTAAAACCATTACAAAGTTCGTTTTTGTAGTGTGTTTTGGGCATTTTTCCAACAGGATTTAACATCCCACCAATAGAATTCATCACATACCAGTAGACACCATTATAGCTTCCATTAAAACCAATACAATTCCCATTATAACCATTAAATCCATTACATTTTCTATAATTTATTTTTTTCAAAGATTTATACACTGAATTTTGAATTGATTTCTTCTTGTAAACTCAGAGATGTGGAGTCGGATGGCAATTAAATTGCTACACGACCTTGGTGTTTGTCAAAAACCGTTAATTCGGCCGGGGTTTTTTACGATTCCCGAGAGAAAAACACAGACATCCTGGATTCAGACGGCATTAAAATCACCAACTACCCCCTGTAAACGGTGAAAAATCACTTACATCCCCCTGAGAAACAATTACTGTCCGAATAGTGCTACAGACTGTATAGAAATGTGCTATTGTGAGAACATTTCTATTATTGAATTCTGTCTCCTCCTTTAAAGATGCTAAAGTAGCACGTAACATAATTTAAAATGAAAATTTGACGAGTTATGGAGCAGGAAACCTTCATAACACACAACAAATTAGACATGGATAGAAATTGCAGTAAAACTTTTCATTTTCTCCTTGAACCTTTTGGACCCGTTGCCCATGACATGGCTTCAGATCATAATAATAATCATAAATAGAACAACATTTACTCCCATTAAAGGAGTTTTGGTTTAAATCTCTTCAAGAATTTTGTAACAAAAATCAGCAGAACATTTGCTGATGCAAACATTCACTTGAAAACAGTTATTAAAAAAGATATGATAATGCATATAATGCATAGAACAGCATTTGTGATAACAAAAATATACAAATATTATTTCGATGAAGAAATAAATTCACATGTAAAAATCATTAAGGCATAAAGTTATAAATGCAAAGATAAAGGCATTAAAGTGGTAGAATTCAAACTTTATGTTCAGTCTTTCTCAAAAGAATCGTTTGTGATTGTGCGTTTTGTTCTTGATCCTCGTGTGATGTTCATTCTTCAGAGCATAACGCTGCTACATCTTCTGTGTGATCAGGATAAAGACGCAGGATGTCACGGGAAGATTCGGAGTAGCCGTCATAGGAAAGTAAAACTCTTTTGAGGGTTCTCTCCAGAAGATCTGAGGTGTGGATGCCGTTCTGAAGATACTCCCCAAGAGCACACTTGAGCTTCTCCAAACACATAAGAGCACACCTGAAAACAGCACAATCACGTCAGCGGATGGCATTCAAATATTGAACTCAAATATGCTTTTGTGTGAAGCTCTTTATGCATCTCAGTTCCTGAAGTTCTTCTTACCTTGCGTGTTGCACATGTTGGGTCTTGATGCTGCTCTGGAAAGACATGTCCATGTAGGTCGCCATGACTGATACTGGTTCCTGTTGGGCTGAGTGTTGAAGTTTAAGCTCAGTTTTGACTGAAAGGCTTTCAGTGTGAAGTGTTCCTCACAGGAGCTGGTGTCTCGTGGATCTTTCATCTTCAGCTTCCTTTATACTCATCTCTTCTCTCAGCCAATCAGAGGCCTCCGGATTTTGAACAATAATGTGTTGATGAGTGAATTGGTGGGATGTTCTCATCACTGCCATCTGCCAGTAAGGTCACTTATATTCATCTTTATGAATGTAGGGATGCAGGACATTTCAAGTTCCCACAAGATGCTCAAAACGTGAAAACGAATGTGAATCCATGTTTCTCTGTAACTCCAGCAGCTCTAGGAGTGTGTGAGTGCAGTCAATAACTGCACAAAATGAAAAGAACAGAATTAAATGTTTTATTTTAAATAGAGGTGGGCATAGATTAATTTTGGAATTAATCTAGATTAAAATGGCTCATTTGAATTCTGCCCAAGGCATTCAGAATATGTGTGTTACCCAAATAATGACTAAAAGTAAGTAAGCCCAAAATGTCGTTTTTTGTTATTATATTGAACTGAAAGCCATCTTATGCACAGTGTTGCACAGATTAAATTTCATGTAAATCATCCATGCTAACACACGTCTTCTATTTTTTTTTTTTTTTAGACATTTCACTCTCTATAGATATATTTTTCTATGTACTGTATTTTTAGATATATTCGAGTTTCGAAGTTTCTCGCTCAAGTTCACATGAGACCTAAAGCGCATCCTGTTTGCTTAAAAGCGCAACGTTTGTTATTCTGAGTGCACACAAATAAACGTAGAGTCTTTACAGATTCGAAAGATGTATTAGGCTACTTTTATCTGTATGACCAAGAATGACGGAGATTTTAAGAGCAAGTGAACGCACCGGAGCCTGTCCTGCAGCAAACGCTTCCACACAAACACTTCAATAGCGCACATTTCTCTAGGTTAACATCATATTGAGCTGCCATGTAAAGTTGTTACTACATACATCTTTCAGATGAAAAGCCATATTTGAGGTTGATGAATGATAGGTGAGCGTTTGGATGTCCTGTGCGATTGTATTACCACATAGACCAGCCGTTAACAATCTGTCCATCACGGACTGCGAGCCTCTAGTTCAAGACTCGTTCTCGCCCCCTACAGTGCAATTCGGCTAGGTATACATCCGCTAAAATATCAGGGTGAAAGTCATCATAGCTTGCGTAGTATAGACCCAGCTCCCAACCCAACTTTGAGAATAGATTAAGCGATATTTTTTATCGCCCGATAAGAGTCTCACGTTAACGCAGCACGTTAACGCCGATAACGGCCCACCACTAATTTTAAAAATATCTTCAATTTCATGAACAGTCAAGTCAACAAATCTTCAGCATCAGAGGCGTGAGAAAGCTTGTAGGGAATCTGTCCTGCATCATTATCATGTAAATAGACACACTTCTATTGTTGTGTGTGTGTGTGTGTGTGTGTGTGTGTGTGTGTGTGTGTGTGTGTGTGCGTGCGTGTGTGAAACTCTGGAGAACAGTGTCACAGTTCTAGTGTCATTAGCATCTTAAACCCAACACAAGCTCAAGATTTGACAAACACACACTTCTGGATATTTACATACATGATCTTGACGAGCTGGTTTGATGATGTCATCAGGACGTTTTCCTCCAGATGGTTGGTGACGTCAGGTTGAACACCGAGTCTTCAGCGTCACTAATGCTTCATTCAGGACTCTGGATGCTTTTGTGCTCCATTGATGTGAACACAGAGTCACTCACATGAGATCTACTCACACTGACCAGCACACACACACACACACACACTGACACACACACACACACACACACACACACACACACACACACACACACACTGAATATCATAAATTATGAAACGAAATATTTGCACTTCTGTGAGAAAGCTTAAAACATTGACCTTCATGCAAATCCTCATAAATAAATCCATATGTATTAAAATAATACTGTAAGAACTTGTTTGCCCAAAATAAGAAAATATTTGAACAGTTTGATTTAACTTAATTTTGTTATTCATTTTATGATTTAACGTGACAAACAGTTTTATAGAAAATAAATATTGTAATATTTTGGTTTAATATTAAACTTTGGAATGCAAACTAAACTCTGCTTTGTTTAAAGTACAGAGTAATTCAGATCACAAAGTGTAAGAATGTCATGAGATGCTTCAGTGCACAATGATGAACACATGCTCACTGACTCCACGTGTTTCTAGTGATGAGGAGCGTGTGCTGCTTCAGTGACACTGATGTGAACATGATCTCTCAGCACTTTCCCAGAATCCCCCTCCACCTGCTCCTTTGAGCCCCTGATGGAGGATCATTGAACATGTGGCGGCCCACATCCCTCATTGTCTGTTTGAGCTCTTCCATTGGCTCCAAACTGTGAGAAACTCCAACAAGCTCAAGCCTCACACATTCATATGGAGATTTGGGAGTATAAATAGAGGAGCTGCAGCCAGTGCAAATCAGACTCAGTCTGAACACCTTCAGAAAAGAGATGAATGTCAACAACAGCTCCACCTGGAGGCCTTGGTAGAGCCTTACAGCAACCAGCAGCACATGCTGAACATCTACTGTATATTAGTCTCAGTGGACTGTTACGCTAAAGTATTTAATGACTTCCAGCTTGGAAGATATGTGTACTGTTAAGTGCTCTGATGATTCAATCTTCTATGAAGGCTTCATGTCAAGTGTTCCAGATGGGAACATTTACTTACAGTATCTCACAAAAGTGAGTACACCCCTCACATTTCGGCAATCAATTAAGTATATCTTTTCAAGTGACAATACTATAGAAATGAAACTTGGATATATTTTAGAGTAGTCAATGTGCAACTTGTATAGCAGTATAGATTTACTGTCCTCAGAAAATAACTCCACATACAGCCATTACTGTCAAAAACTCTGGCAATAAAACTGCGTACACCCGAAGTGATAACAGCTATAAATCATTTAACCATGCAAAGCCACATGTACTATTCATCGTGTTCAAGTTTTGTCTGTTTGACAGGACCATACAAATGTGTGTATCTTGTTTTAGAGCAGTTAAAATTTGGTTCTTTGAGCACAATTCTCTCATACTGACTACTGGATGTTCAACATGGCACGCTCATGGCAAAGAACTCTCTGAGGATCTGAAAAAATAATTGCTGCTCTCCACAAAGATGGCCGAGGTTTTAAGAAGTTCAGTAACAGCCTGGAGCTGAGTTACAGTACAGTGGCCAGGGTCATACAGAGGTTTTCCAAGACTGGTTTCACTCGGAACAGGCCTCGCAAGGGTTGATCAAAGAAGACGAGTCCTTGTGCTGTGCATCAGGTGCAGAAGCTGGTATCAAAAAACAGATGCATGAGTGCTGCCAGCATTGGTTTAGAGGCTGCAGAAGTGGAAGGTCAGCTTGTCAGTGCTCAGACCATACGCCACACACTGAAACAAGTCGGTTTGCATGACTATCATCCCAGAAGGAAGCATCTTCTGAAGCTGGCTCACAAAAAAAGCCTGCAAACAGTTTGCTGAAGACAACCTGGCCAAGAGCATGAATTACTGGAACCATATCCTGTGGTCTGATGAGTCTAAGGTAAACTTGTGTGACTCAGATGGTGTGCATCATGTGTGGCGACGCCCTGGTGAGGAGTGCCAAGACAATTGTGCCTTGCCTACAGTCAAGCACGGTGGTGGTAGCATCATGGTCTGGGGCTGCATGAGTGCTGCTGGTACTGGGGAGCTGAGGTTCATTGGGAAACATGGATTACAACATGTACTGTGACAGAAGCAGAAGTAGGTGCCCTCCCTTCAGAAACTGTTTTCCAACATAACAACCACCCCAAACACATCGCCGAGATGACAACTGCCTTGCTGAAGCTGAAGGTGATGGTGTGGCCAAGTATGTCTCCGGACCTGAACCCTATTGAGCACATGTGGGGCATCCTCAAGCGGAAGGTGGAGAAGCACCATGTGTCTATCATCCAGCAGCTCAGTGATGTCATTATGGAGGAGTGAAGAGGATGCCAGCAACACCCTGTGCAGCTCTGGTGAAGTCCATGCCCAGGAGGATTAACGCAGTGCTAGATAACAATAGCACCCCTACTAAATATAGACTTATGACACAGTTTTGACATGTTCACTTAGGGTGTACTCATTTTTGTTGCCAGTTATTTGGACAATAATGGTTACATGTTGAGTTATATTTAGAGGACAGTACATTTGTACTTCTATACAAGTTGCACATTGACTACTCTAAAATATATCCAAGTTTAATTTGTGCAGTATTGACCCTTGATAAATTATACTACACTTTTTGCTGAAATGTGAGGGGTGTACTCACTTTTGTGAGATACTGTACATAAGACTTCTACATTAGATATTCACGTCATTAAAAAAAACGTTATTATTGTAAGAAAGATCATTTAGACATCTCTTATAGACTTAAACACAAAAATTAAGTATAACTATATACATATGTTTCGCTGTTATTTCATTTTTGGGAGTACTTGGTATTTTTTATTAATTTTGTTAATTATGCAAACAAATAATACATATTTTTATAATTTCCATTAAAAGAAAATAATAATTTCCATTTTCAAGACCTAGTCTTATGTACAAGGTTAAAACAGTAAGAACTACAATAGTACAGGAAAGAAAATGATGTAAGCCCAAATTATGACATGTTTCACTGTCAGCATTAAATCATGTTAAAATTGTGAACAAGGTAAAGAACAACAAAAGGGATAAACATATAAGCTGGGTCTCAAAATTGAAAAGCAGACAGCATTTCTGTCATTCAAACTCGATCTGGAAAAGCTGTATAGGTACGCCTCTTCTAACATGAAATGGTGTCAGGAGAAAAGCAGAAATATATGAATAATAAAGAATCATTTTTGGTCTATTCTAAGTTGAATTGGAATCGATACTGTCTGCAGGACACTGATCTGTATCTGCATAGCTTCTGAAGTGCTTTTCAACTTAATGTGCGTCCCTGAGCGTTCACTACAAAAATAACTTTGAATGATTATTTACAGGCTGATGTTTCTTTAAGAGTCTCTCATCCCAAGCATCTTTCACTGACTTACAGTTCAAAGTAAAGTTACACCGCAGATATCTTTCCAGTTTCAGGAGAGTTTTTTGGTGCTGTTGATTCCTGCGTTCTGTTGTGCGATGATAAAGTCCATGATGAGCTGGGCAGATTTTCTCGTCGCTCCATCACTACTGAATGACCACAGTTATCTAGCAGATGGACCTGGGATCCTGGAATAGCCTTTGATAGAACTGAAGTCCCGGACACATCTAATACCTGTAGGATACAACATACACAAATGTCACATTTCGAACGTATAAGCAGTTTTTAAATGGCTGATTCCTACATGTGATATTACAATCTTGCAAAGAAGAAAAGTAGTAAGACTTACAATTACTAACTCTGAAACACTGAATTATTTCAACACAGTGACAGTACATTTTGAATTTATTTAATGTGTAAATGTCTGATAAATTGCATTAATATTCTCCTGCAAAGTATTATATTTATATGTTAATAAGTCTTATTAACATAACATAACATGTAAGAGTTAATAGATTGTAGTTCTACAGCGTCTCCTCGTCTGTGCTTTTATTTTGAAAAGAGCGCCGTTTTCTTATTTTTTTTTGTGACGCTAAACTTCCTGCTACAATCTCTTCACAATGTGGTGCTCGCGCGTCGTCGGAAGAATGGTAAAACTTGTAAACACGTTATTTATTTATCGTTTTCATTTTTGAATCTTGTAAAGAAAGAGTTTACA
This sequence comes from Gymnocypris eckloni scoliostomus, assembly GCA_027564155.1. Lineage (NCBI taxonomy): Eukaryota > Metazoa > Chordata > Actinopteri > Cypriniformes > Cyprinidae > Gymnocypris > Gymnocypris eckloni. The sequence goes on from CM050431.1 coordinate 22,449,393, forward strand.
CTGTGGTTTACTTTATTATTTTTGTATTGTTCGTACATGTTATTTCTAAGAGTTCTGAACTGTGAGAGTGTGTCGAGCTAGAGAGAGCATGCTAACGTTAGATGATGGCGGAAACACTTTGATTAGCGCCCTTGGAGAGCGGAATGAGGTATGAAGGAAAAATGTGCAGTATGTGTGCAAAAAATGTGTGTATTATTATCAGAAGGGATTTTGTTTACGGAAAGAGAATGTCATTACTTCATTTCTTTATGGGTTAATTGCACGTCATCAATATAAAGACAATATATTCTTCCTGTGAACAATCATAATGCATTGTAAGTCATTTAAAATGATGTGCATGTGCAAAAAGCATGTGATATTTTATTTATCATAAAGGCTTAAAAACACCATTTCATATTTCATATTGGTTATTAGTTAAAATGATTTTTATTGGGTGTAAACATGATTAATATGTGAACGCGATTTATATGCAAATTATTTGTGAAGCTACATAGAAGCATTTTGTATTTTTCTATTTTATTCTGTAGTTTTCACGGTGTTCATGGTACTGTGCTGCATGGTGCTCGTTGAGAGCAAGAAATAAATCGACACCCGTTTGAAACTCTCTGCGTCTTGATCAATAAATCCGAGGGGCCGCTACATAATGTAGTAGATAAATGTGCTAATTCTTGCAGTATCAGGTCAGTTTCCGCATGCCACATAATGACTTATTCCATCTTTATATGACTCTCTGATTCTAGCACCCTCTATTTTTATTAAAAAACAACCTCGATCCTCTAACACCTGTACTCTCTGTTCGTTTTCTTAAAAAAAGATAACACTAGCTTTATTTATTCTTTTTCTCTCTACTTGTTTTCTTTTTATTATAAAAATGACCCTCTAACACTAGCATTCTCCATTCTTTTTCTAGTCTTTTGACTTGTTTTATTTAAAGCGGTCATCGGATGCCCATTTTCCACAAGTGGATATTATTCTTTAGGGTCTTAATGAAAAGCATGCATCTATCGTGGGAGGGGCGTGTACAGAACAACATCATTCTGACAGGAATCTCAGAACTGACTGATTGGAGAGGATTTTAAAATAGGGATTTTTAGCATTATAGGATGCCAACTTGTTTGAGACCTGTAGCAGGCATCACATTTGAAATGAGCTCTTTTAGTGGATAAAAGTGTAAAATTGGTCAGTTTAAACATTTATGTTCTCTGTTCTATAGAGAGGTGGAACTATGATGTCACTTTGTAGGCAAAAACCAGGAAGCGAGTTAGCATTTTAGCACTTCATTGTCTTCATCGTCAACGGGTTTTTGGTTAAATAAGGTCTGTGGTTCACACAGGCTCAAGATACTTTCACGTTTTATTCTACGACATAAAACACACCAGTTACACCCCACTCGTGATTTAAGCAGTTACGTTTCTTAAAGACTGTTGCTGCTAAATGGGACTACAGGCGCTGTCAGAGACATTCAACGTCATCACGCCAAACAGTTATACATGTACAGTATTTTCCAGTTGTAGTATTATTTGTAATACAATTCATTTTAGAAGAACCAGTTAATTGTTTCCCGCATTGACAGTTTTTAGTTGTTTTTTTGTCACTAAGACACTAAGTCTTCTAATGGAAGATGCTCGTTTTATCACTTACTGATGCGGAGACTCTCGATTCGTACCATTAGATAAACTCATATTACGAGTATTACATGCAAACACCTCATTTACCGGCTGTATGTGGTTAAAGTGAAACTTTAATGATGCATAGTGCTTAAAAACACATTAAAATTAAATGTTTACGGCCACATGAAGCTGTTAGAAAGCACAGATTGAGGGTTTGCTAGAAGCAAGGATAAAATAACATTGTGTACCCACCCTAACAAAATGAGCTGAAATGTGGTGCTTAGTTCACTAAAATAAGTTTAATCTTAACATATCCAAAAACTTGCTCACTCTGCTGTTATTTAAAAGATTGAATATGCGGCTAAATGTTTTTCATTCATATTAATGCACCTTATTTCAAAATGGACAGAAACACGTGCACATATTTCCTTCTGTTATGATTATTTCATTTATTCACAGTACTATTTATTACCAATGTCTCATTTCAGTTTTAGTTTGGATCTATAGTTTTGTATTTATTCCAGTTTATATGAAACGGTTCATGTAGCATGGATTAAAATTCATATAACACTGAACATGTTAAAGATAAGTTTGAGGAAGTTGTCGAGAGCGCGGTGCGGTGCTGGTGATGTTGAAGGCGAGCGACCGTGGTGCAGTAGTTCATTTATAGCCTAAGTTTAGCTTTTCAGTTCTGCCGCTTTTATTTAGGCTTCAAAATTCATCAAAGTTATATTTTGTGAAGATTATCTTGATGGACAAAATGTGTAAGTTTCATGAACTATGATTGAACACAGAGCTTATGTTTTGCGATAATCCCAAATCCTATTGGGTTTTTGTCGAGGGAACCAGTTTCATGCTAACAGTCGAAATAAAAGAGCTGTTATTTTTATTTGGTAAAACATGTATACTGAGAGTATTTAACAGAGCGTAGGGGGATTCAAGAGTTATTTCAGAACGATTTGTTTATTTCGATTCTCAGATTTCTTTGCAGAATCATGAGTAATGTGTGTGTTTTAACAGAAATGGTGTTAAACACGGTTATTCAGAAAATAAGCTGAAATAATGCAGACAGATGTTCATATTGATCATCAACCTTGCAGCTCATAGTAGGTCTGTGTTTAAAGGTCTATAAGTTATCTTTAATAACTATTATATGGAGAAAATGACTGGTTTTGACTTCTGGAACTGGACTGTTGCACTCAGTTTAGTACGTTTTATACTAATAACGATTTTTCGTTTTATATGATGGTGGAATTTGTTTTATTCACTGTAACAAAGGCCTTGACAACATGACTTACTACTAATATATTTAATAGGTGAGGAAAAAAAACATTATTATATACATTGTTTAGTCTAAATGTACATATTTAGTTTACAGCAATTGTTTTATTATTATTTGTATTTCCTCAATCAGCACCATCACATTTAATGTGATGTATATAAATATTGGAATTTCAATCAAAGCATCATTTAGTGATGTTATTTAATGTCATTTTTTTTAAGATTGACTAGTTCAAATAAAGAATCTGTACCTGATCGTTCTTCCCCCAAATAACTTGTAGAGGAGTTGAAATGAGATTCATGTTCTCATGTAAAGAGTGTCTGGATTTTTCTCCGACAAGCTCCATAAAACCTGCAAAAGATATTGATCAAATTGAACCCAGATCTGCTTATTTCTAAAGACACATGTAAAGACACTCACACTCGCGGTAGAAGTCATTGTTAGGAATACGAACGTCAACCAGTCCCTGAAGAATCTAGGAAACAAAACGGTCATTTACAAAAGATTCCGACTCCCATAAGCAGAAATGATTTCCATAAACACACCTGTTTAGGGATCTTAAAGCGCACGTATGAACACAGTTTGAGCATCTCCTCCATCTCCTCTGGGGTGGAGGGTATCAGCGGGATCTCATCACGGTTCTGAGTTTTCTCCAGTTCCCTCAAACGCTGAACAAACTTACTTTCAGTGGGATACTGAAGACCTGTGAAAGACGAGAAATGTGTGTAGAGAGGAATAAAGGTTTGATCTCCTTTAGTTTTCAACCGTGATTTTGGGACATTTAAGAGGCAACTCTGAGCCGATGGTAAAGGTCTGGCAGCGTGATGATGCTGTACCCGGCTGAAGATCTATTCTGAGCAAAATTACCAAAACCTTCTATTGCACTCTGAAATCAACAGGAAGCCCGTTAATAAACTAAATTATTCAGCTTTAAATAACATTCAAATAACAACAACAATATGTAAAACATAGAATAATAATAAATATTAAACCTTCATATTAATTCTAAATATTAAAACAATAGTATCTCAATTATATTAAACCGGCACTGCTTACTACGTATATAATGGTAAAAAAAATGTTTTCATTTATATTATTATTTTATAGATTTAACTGTTTAGTGTGTAATACTCAAATTCAAATGACATTATTCATTGTATTATCTAATGTGCACATTTAATGCGTTAAATAGAATATTTTAACATTGGATTTCAATGAAAGCATGATTTAGGGAAATTTAAATGTCATAGTTTTGCAATATCAAATCAAATGTTTTATGTATCTTTGTCCCTCATGATCTATTCTGTGACTTTCCCTCTGAAGATAATGCTTTTATCTACCTGACATGTTATTTGATCTTGAAAGTCACACTCATGTAACCTCTTCTTACAGTTTTTATCACTATTTTATTATTTTCACTTATATTGGCCTCATAAACATGTTTTTTTCCTTTGTACAAAGTACGTCATGGGATATTAATGTAGGCATGAGGGGGTAAATATGATTTTTCTGAAAGTTCAGAAGAGCGTTAGAGAATATTTTTCACATTTTATTTAATGATATTAGCTTTACTTAACAATAATAACCCTGTTTCAGAAGTAACCTTTTGAAATCAAATGCTAATGAGATTGGGCTGTTCACTGAAATGTCCCTGATGAAGTATTACTGGATGATTGTGATGCTGAAGATCTCTGAACAGATCAGACCTGCTGGACAGATGAGTGTGACGCCGCAGAGATCAGACGGGTGACGAGCAGCATAAACTCCAGCCACGTTTCCTCCCATGGACGTGCCGATCAGATGGAAAGGCTTTTTGTTCAATCCGATGCTCTTCACAAACTATAACAAAAACGGAGAAATTACAACAAGCTGCTCTCCAGCTAACACAAATATGTTCTACGCACATTTTACTAATGTAGCCATTAAGTTACAAAAAAACTTGCATTTTTACTTTCTCTGAACATTCAAAATGTTTTAAGGCGGGGGGGGGGTCATGCATTTTGAGTTATTTACTCCGTTAAAGACCTGGATTCTCATGCTAAACATGGCCAAAGTTTAAAAAACGATTGGACGTATAAGAGAGTATTTCTGTGCCAAATACACGCTTTCAGGGTTTCTAACAAGTTTCGGAAAGTTTTTTCGATCGATGCTCTCCATGACATAATCAAGCTGGAACTCCTTATATGGGCATTTCCTCCTGGAAGAGCGCGCCCGCGCACACATCGATCAGAGCGAGAGAAAGAGAGAGAGAGAGAGAGAACACGCTCATCAACGCGCTTCATTTGGCTGCACTGCACGGTAGAGGTGTGTGATACTGCAAATTTTGGTTACGATACGGAGTAAATACAGGCCCAGTATCGCTGATACCGATTCCGATACTTGTCATTTAAAAAAACATAGGCAACATTTAAATGACCAACAACTATAAAAATAAAAATACTAATGTTGATATCACTAATAGTATTTTCACCTTAAAGCTACGTGGATATTATATTCTAAAAGGACTGAGGAGCCCAGAACATGAAAGCAATGCACGGTTTCATGTTAAGTATTTTCCTCCATATAGAAAAAGTTATACAAATATTTAACGTGGCTTAATAAATTAAGAATGTGATATTAAAAGACAAAACTCCGTATACACCTTATCAATGTTGCAAACTAGATATACAAGTTAGCAGATGTGCCCAGAATATGAAAGCAACGCTCAAAGTTCACTATGCATTTTCCTCCCATAGAAAACCATTAGAAAGAAACGTTTAACATGAGTGGCTTATTGAATGAAAACAGTGATATGAAAAATAACTATTAAACCATAACTCGTTTATTATTAAAATGATTTTATGTACGTACTGTATTTTCTGTTTGTTTTATACATATACTGTAATTATTGCAATAAAAACTGTGATATGAATAGGCCAGACTAAATTCAGTATATATTTGGTTAATAAAATATAACATGTGGCAAGCAGCTGAGTCATTTAAAAAACATTTGAAAACATTTAAAGTCTTAATGCATTATGAAATAATATTAAAAGGCCAATATCAGTAAACACCTTACATTGATACTGCATAAATAAGACTTATTCGGTATACAGGCATATACAATATGCACGATGTGAAGGATTTCCTCCCCTTTTCATTTCTTTTGCAGCTCGGAGTTGAGTTCCATCTCTCCGCTCGCGCTTGGAGCTATTTTTATTTTGCAACCAAAACAAGGTTCATTTTTCATCTTGAAACAAAACTCTCTCTCTCTCTCTCTCTCTCTCTCTGCTCTCTCGCTCGCTCTCTCTCTCTCTCTCTCTCTCTCTCTCTCGCTCTCTCTCTCTCTCTCTCTCTCTCTCTCTCTCTCTCTCTCTCTCTCTCTCTCTCTCTCTCTCTCGCTCTCTCTCTCTCTCTCTCTCTCGCTCTCTCTCTCTCTCTCTCTCGCTCTCTCTCTCTCTCTCTCTCTCTCTCTCTCTCTCTCTCTCTCGCTCTCTCTCTCTCTCTCTCTCTCTCTCTCTCTCTCTCTCTCTCAGCAAGCTGACATGGCCTCTTTCAGCATAATCAGCTCAAGTCTGTGCAAATCAGCAATCAGCAGAAGATGCTATAAATGAGTCCAAATCAAGCGGACATGCGGTTTTTCAGGCTGGGAAAGTGCCCCGGGTTTGAAGAAGGGCATTTATTTTAGGCACAAGCCTGTGTTGTGAACGGAAAGCTGATTCGCTTTGGGCTGAGAAAAGAGAAAATGAAGACACAAGGGCTTTTGACTGATCTCAAGATATTTCTTAGAAATCTCGTCATGTAAACCTAATGAATCGTCTGAGAAGAGAGAGAAACGCATTACTCTGCATACTGTGTGAGGTTTAGCCAAGCAGAAAAACTGGGTCAGAGACTAAATAACATGAACTAAAGTCACAGATTTTAAGTTCTTCACTTGAATTAAAAATATATACATTTAATTTATTTAATTGTATTAAGTAATATTTAAATATATATAAGTTTTTTAAACAAATGAATTAGTTCCATTTACAAATGAATTGAATTGTTAAATTAAAAAGTAATACTTTTAATTACAACTTTAAAAATACATGTAAATAAAAATGTATAATTTTTATCATTATTATTTTACTGTACCCAATTATTTAATTGAATTGATAAATATTGACATTTTCGTTTTATGTCCTTGTTAAATCAAAATGAAATAACAATTTTAATATGAGATTTCATAAATTTGAATAATTAAAATTTAATTTGATTATCAAATATTTACATTTTTATTGCTAAAATTATAAAATAGTAGAGTAATAGTAGCTTTAATAATAGAGTAATCAAAATTATTAAATTACTTGTTGTTTATTATTAGTAGCAGTAGTATATTTTTATTGATTGTTTTAAACGTGTGTGTGTGTGTGTGTGTGTGTGTGTGTGTGTGTGTGTGTGTGTGTGTGTGTGTGTGTCTGTGTGTGTCTGTGTCTGTGTCTGTGTGTGTGTGTGTGTCTGTGTGTGTCTGTGTCTGTGTCTGTGTGTGTGTGTGTGTGTGTGTGTGTGTCTGTGTGTGTCTGTGTGTGTGTGTGTGTGTGTGTCTGTGGGTGTAAATAATAGTACAAAGTGAAGTAGTTGTTCTAAACCACACCCAGAAATCTCCCACCTGATGTATGCGTTTGACTTGCCCCTCGATGGAATAATCCTCAGCACAGGTGCGTGTCGTACCCTCGTGTCCTGGCATGTCAACACACACCAAGTGCACATTTTTAGGAAGAAACTACAAAAGCAAAAACATGCAGTCAGTCAAGTTATATTTTGCACTTTAAGATCTGATTCATATATTAAGAACAGATGTTCTCAATCAATATGATTTATGTAACCCAGCTTTTGAAATCATGTCCCAAATGTGCTCTTTAGGCCATGTGATTTATTTTTCCTAATTTAAGTAATGCTTAGTTATTTTAGAGCATTTTTTTTAGCTTTGACCTTTGAAAACACTAAAAACAACATCTGTTGTTAATATTGTGAATTGAACAGTTAAGCAACCGTTCTGCGGTGGTTTCTTGCCTTGACCACACCGAGCCACATGTCTTTGTGTGCGGAGAAGCCGTGTAACATGAGAACGGATGCACGGCTGCCTGGATTCCCTCTGTGTGAGAAACAGAAGCGATATCCTTCATATTCAGCATAATCCACCCGCATTCCCAGCCTTCTGCGCCAATACCTGTTGAACAAATCACCAAAGAGTTCAGAATGAAAATAAAGGTCCTGGAAAATAATGCTTATGCTTTGCCTTCAGCAGGAGAGCCAAACATCACAACAGTCAAGGGTGCACACTTTTCCAGTCTGGATTTCATGAAAGCACCTGGAGATTTGGTTCAGTGCTCACAAAGTACTACTATAAAAAAGTACAATTATAATAATGCACTGTTTATTTTTGCATAATGGAGCGGCAGTGGAATGAAAACCACGACGCTCCGACTTTCAAGAAATCCTTGCTTCAGTCAAAACCATGCTGTTCCACTCACACACCCTGTGCCAACCCTTGTGACCACGCATTGCAGAAAATAGCATTCAAATTATCCCAACGAACCGAACCCAGACATCAAACGAGCCCGGATGCACACCGAAAGTGCTGGAAATAGTGATGCTTGACTTGGCCAACAGCATCTCAAACACTTGCATGAGTTCTACACAATCCAAACGTGACATTGAAAGAATCGGTCAGTCTGTCTGGCACAGAAACAAACAGCGGTTCTGATGAATGCGTCATGTAGAGCGAAGTTTGCCTCCCAGATATTACGAGAACCAAAGTCTACTGGGCAGCTTGCATGAGCTGACATCAGCACTGCATGTACCCGGCTAATGCATACACACACATTTAGCTTCATGCATGATTTAAAATGAAATCTATTTGAATCATTGGCACACTGTACATGTGTATATAACATGGATCGTAACCCCTGTGCAACGACTAACCCTTCACCCAGTTTAGTGGCATGAAGTAATGTAAGAGTGAAGTAATAGAAGATTAAACAATCTGTCTTAATCACCATCACCAGATAAGAGACGATAATAATACAAACCTGAAAAGTCCTGAGAGATTGTGATAATTGTTTTAAAGTTTTATTTTGTTTTGGTGTTGTATTTTCATAAACTGAAATCATGATACATTTACTTGAAAAGCTAAATTACTTAAGATACTATGGTTTTCTGAAATATGTATCAAAATTACACTCTAAAAAATATTGGGTTAAGCCGTTTGGGTTATTTTTTCAGTGTTTGGGTAGTTTTTGTGTTTAGTGCTGCTTATGGCACAGAAATCAACAGTTATCTTGTGGTCTGTGTAACTGTAACTGATTGCATCAATAAGGCTTTTGTATCTTTTTTTCCCCCTGTTTCGCAACAGCTGTAAGTGTTGAAATACTGAAGTTATTCCCCAGCGTGTCAGTACTGAGCAATCCAGGTCATCTGCACGTTTAGGACAAATGAGCTCTAATGAACTCTGAGGAAGTCATGAAATTCATTTGAAGCATCTCGAGAGCACTTACCAGTGATACACTTTAATAAGAGCTGCAGGCCAGAGCAGGAAGGAGGCTACAAAAGCCAAGATGGGGATAGCCAGCGTCCCTCCGGCAATGATAAACATGTTCACCACGTCCAAATCCATCCTATTAAACCATACAGCAGTGTCAAACAAGACTGCATTTACACATGACCTCTCGTCAGAAAGCTTGAATACAGTAGAACAGATTATATTATATAACCATGACTGCAAAACATTTTTAAGAAAGGACAGAGGAAAACTCAATTGGGACCAGCAGCATCCATTCATTTAATGAAATCAATTCAATAATGTATATTTGTTGAATTATTAGGTATAAAGGTCAATTTAAAAAAACATGATTTACTTATATATTTACACTTTTACGTTTTTATATATATATATATATAATATAATTGTGATACTAAATCACAATTATTACATAATATCAAATGTAATTATAACATTAATGCATTCTACATAAATGAATTAATCAATACAAATAAATCAAGAGCATAAAACACCAAGGACGTAAACAAAACAATATTAAATATTTTGATCACGTGATACACTTTCATTTTTACTACATGAATTAATAACACTCAAATCTCTGATTTACTTGTTACTTTGACACATTGTCGCAATTATATAATGGACGTAAACGAAACAATATTCGCTATTTAGATCACGTGATACACTTTCATTTTTACTACATGATTTAATAACACTCAAATCTCTGATTATACTTGATTTAGTTTCGCAATTATATAATATTGAACATCAGATCTGTCCTTCTCTCGCGCGATCAAAGAGCTGAGCTTGCACAGAAACGCGTTTGGTCCTGTTCTTTACAATCTATGGTTTGGTCGCAAGATTATATATATATCTGTTATTAGTTAACATACCTTTAAATGTCCGTAGAATGTAATAATTTACCGGGAATACCGATCAAAGCACAGTCATGTCACCCTTTGATCCGTGGACCTGCAGACGCGAAGCGCGTTCACAGCTGCGCGCTCACTGCGCTGAGAACAGGGAAGTCCGCGCGAGGCGAGAAACACTGTGACGTCGACAGGAAGCGTCAGCGGATATCTGTCAAGTGCACATCTGTGGTGCATTCTCGCTTAATAGGCAATATGAGATGACTTGACATTTTCTTAACCGTAATAACTGATCCCTGGCTAATTTGATTCTTGTTTACAAGTTAGTAGATTTGAACGTTCCTCGTGCGCCGCTAACTCTTATTGTTGGATTTGATTGTTGATGATTTGGCTTGATCTTGGATTGTTTGGTTCTTTAAGCTCATCCCGAAGTTGTTGTCATAGCAACAGGTTCATAAACTGCTAGGGAGCAGGCTTATTTCATGTAAACAGCATTATATTGCATATTTGTAAGCAGCATTGATACTTAAAATCTGTCCCAGACACCGCTACTTTATTACAAGAGTATCCTACTGATCCAGGGACAACTATTTTAAATAATTATAATAGTAAAAAATATTATAATAATGCTAATAATACTATAGACACAGCCAGTTTTACTCACTGAAAGATTTTTTCGCCACAAAATACTAACTACATAATTGTATTAGTCTTACACGCATGCTATACAGTTAATCAGAGTCGTGCATTAATATAAGCTGGGGAACCAGGGCCTTAATAAGACATGGGCTCCCCTGAACACGTGATTTGGGAATTTTGGGGTCTCAAAAAAATATTGACTGTTATTTTGACGAGCAATTTCAATTTTGTGTAATGTGATCATCGTGGATTATTAGGTCTATGTGTAAATTTGCAACAAAAAAATATTAATTCATTCATGGCTGTGATTTAAATCTAATTCACTTCAATAAAGATAACTATACATGCTATTCTTGTCATGAGCATCAAGGTGTGGGGCGCTGCGGTGCAAATTCATTCCACTCATGTTTAGTAACTTACATGAAACTCAAAGATTCTTAGACAAAAATATATAAACATTGGATGCGGTTGATCTGCGCGCGAAGTCCATTCTGCAGTTATCATCATATAGCCACCATGGCAAGAAGAACACAAGGCAGTTGAATTAATGTGGGTTTTATAAGAAATTGTGTAGTGATGAGTTAATAGATTCCCAGGCCTCTGTGGTCGGTTCTGTGTTAAGTTAAGGCATGTTGAATGTGTTGTGGCTGGGTTGTTGTTGTGTAGGTCTGCGTGACTCTCGATGTATTAGGCCTAATTGAACGAAGGAGTTGGTTAAGACGAGTAACTTTAATCGCTGTTCATGTGAACTCAAAGACAGCCTGATGCTTGGTTTATAGACTATTTATGAGTGGCTGTTTGAGGTTTCACCTATCAATTCTATATAATAGGGTAAATCCTGTATAGTGCTTTATCCTTATGCAGGGCTGTAATCACCATAGACAAGTTCCCCCCAATAATTCTAAATTGCCCCCCATATTTTAAATTTGAAATTTGTCCTTGCATTTATTTATATGTGTGTATGTATGTATATGTGTGTGTGTGTGTATATATGTATATGTATGTGTATGTATATATATGTGTGTATGTGTATGTGTATATATGTGTGTATATATATATATATATGTGTGTGTGTGTGTGTGTGTGTGTGTGTGTGTATATATGTGTGTATGCATATAAAATTCAACTGAATGACTTTGCAGATAGCATCAAAATGTTGGAGGACACAATTGATTAATTATTATCTGCCAAACTGACTAGTGAGTAGATTATATTATATTATGTGAATTATGTAATATAATATATTTAATTATTATTTAAATTATTCAGTGATTACCTTCAGCACAAAACCCTCTTTAAATACAAGTACAATACGTGGGAACTATCATCTGGAGACGCTGTTGCTTTGTTTTGGTTAAAATTCGTTTTTGTAATTTCATTTGTAGTTTACAAACACATTTTTCTTTGTTTCCTTTTTTCCTGATTTTTATATAATTGCTTGGACGCCTTTATTGTTAAACGTGTTTGATGTTGTGAGGCTGCTGATGTGTGCGCTCTGTGGCTGAGTTTGTTGTGGTGGCAACACATTATTATTTATTCTTATTTTTTGTTTGGCATTAGTGATTTGGGTCGATTTTAAGTCTGTGTTGCTGTTTATTTGGGGGACAGTTGTGTGGATTGTCAACTCCTCTTATTATAAGCCATCTGTGATAAAGTGACTGTCTGTTCAAGTGTATAAGAAATACAATAACACATGTAAAATCATCTGAAAACAGGTATCAACTCATACCTCGCTGATTCGTGGCCAACAGATGACGTCAGGAAGGGTTCGGATACAGTATCATTGAAGGAAGTTCCCAGATGTTCCTCATATCCCCGCTGACCGTGATGCTGAGCGCTCTGATCCTGCTGCTGAACCTCGGAGGAGCCGCGGCTCTCAAGATCTGCTCCTTTAACATTCAATCATTCGGAGAGAGCAAAATCTCCAAACCAGATGTGCTGGACATCATACTGGAGGTGAGCTTTTTGTTTAATTTTGCATTCAATAACTAATGCAAAAATAAAAAATTATTGAATGCTATTTTAAATGTATATATTTCATAATTCACTATTTTAAATTGTATTGTGTTTAAGTCGAATGCATAATGAACTTCATGGTTTTATGGAAAAACACTCGCCAATAGAAGATTTGGCTGCGATCCCACTCTTCAAATCACTGACTTACTGTTTAAAGGAAGAAAATGTCATTACATAACAAACCAGATAATATCATGCTACTACTCATCATTGCATGATATTATAGTGAGTCCAGAAGCTGCATTGTTTCACTATCTAGTGTGTCGAAGCAGGAGAACACAGAGGAACAAGACGTTTTGTCGCTCCATTGTTCCCAAGCTCTGAATTCTCCTCCCAAAGAACCGAATGTTCAGACTGTGGTGACGGGATGAGGATACTTATATTGTAATGTGAGTTTCAAGGCATAAACAAACAGTGATGAATGGACATTGTCACACTGCAGAGCATCAGTCGCTGTGACCTCATGCTTGTCCTGGAGATCAAAGATGCAAAAGGAAAAGCGTTTGATCAACTCATGACTCACCTGAACAGGTAAATACACACCTCTGCTCAAATACATCAGACGTTAGGACAGAGATCACAACATATGAACCAGCCTTGATGAATACAAAATAATCTCAATCTTTACAAACGGTCTCCACAGCAGGTCCAGGACACGAGCAAATGACTTTAGCTCTGTCATTAGTGAGAGACTCGGGAGAAAATCATACAAGGAGCAATATGCCTTCATTTACAGGTATGTGTAATTAATTATCACATCTTAAATTATTATTCATGTTAAATCAGCATGCAAAAACATGTTCATTCATGTCAGTTTAGCTGCAAAATGCATGAGGATCAAGGATGGAGAATTTAATATGGACGCTATGTATCCATCGACTACTAAGATGTCTCTAGCAATAATTTTGATATTAAAATTAAATGTGTATGTATAGCTACTGTTAATGTAATTTTGCCCACATCATTACCTGAGAAGTTAAAGTACATCCGCTAGAAAATTGTGCTTTCACAGACACACATTTAATGTGGAGTAAGAACATATAAGAGCCAAAGTGTTTAATACATACGAGCACAATTCAGCTGAATTATCCATTTTACCAGCTTTAACTTTATGCTGTTTTGTGTTCATCTGCTTCTCACATTTGCTCTTTTTACATTGATTATTACTCTATAGACCTATAACTAATACAATCAGACACTTTCTTTTTCTTTATTTATAAAACACTTTCACACAACTACCGGTTGACCCAAAGTGCTGTACAGTACAGCTAATATAAGAGACCACAAAACAATATGTGACCCTGGACCACAAAACGAAATTAAGATGTATACATCATCTGAAAGCTGAATAAATAAGCTTTCCGTGTATGGTTTGTTGAGATCAGACAATATTTGGCTGAGATACAACTATTTGTAAATCTGTAATCTGAGGGTGCAAAGAAATCACAATATTGAGAAACTCGCCTTTAAAGTTATTCAAATTATGTTTTGATATATATTTATAAAAGAAATGTTCAAAATATCTTCATGAAACATGATCTTAATATGCAGCAGCGCTTTGGACCATCTGTAAACGCATTATAGAAGACTGACTTATACATTATTATAGTGAAATACAGTAGTCTCAACGAGATAAAACAAACAAGTGAATAATCTGTTCAAACTGTTTTACAGAGAGTAAAGATGAGATTTTTATCAGATTAGATTAGAAACGCCGTAAATGGAAGAAACTTGATTTGACCACTGCACTAATTTGTTTCTCAAAATGCCTTCACCATTTGTTCACCAAAATGAAGGGCACAGTCTTCATATGACTTAGTTTAATCCAAATAAATTGATTTCGGTTTTGTTCTCGTTTAACACTAAAATATTCTGCTTTAACCATATTTGTAATTCGTTTAGACAATTCAACAGAGGTCCTAAGAATTCTTTACTTTAATGCTGCAAGGGACAATACAGCTGAGTATCCTCCGCATATAGGTGGAAGGACCTCCATATTTCTCAAAGATAGCATGAATATAGACAATAAAACTGGGGCAAGAATTGAGCCCTGTGGCACCCCACAAGCAAGTGTGTGTGAGGACGAGCTACGTTGGCCAATAGAAACACTAAAGCTTCTGTTTGTTCAAAAAGATTCAAACCTTTTCAATACAAAACAAAAATCTCTCAAATATCGATTACAACATAGCCAACTGATAAACTGAACATTCACTTCAATGGTATGAAATGACTATTGATTTCCTATGAAACTGTCAGCAACTGAATTGCAGTGGTCATAAAAACAAAACAAAAAGATTGCTGTATACACAAATAACCTAAATCCCTTAAGAACAATATTAAGAGTAGAAACCATGATTCCCCATAACTGCAGTTTTACTACAAACACATTGATAAACAATGGTTAGCATGTTTTTATTATTATTATTTAGTGATTGAAACGGGCTTCCATATGCATCTGCCAATATAAAAATCAAGTTGCAATTATCATTTCTGCTCATTTGAGGCAGAAGATGCTGTCTGTGAAATCCGTCTATCAGTATCCAGACACTCAAACCGGGGATGAAGACGCTTTTGCTCGAGAGCCGTTCATCGTGTGGTTTTCATCTCCAAAAACTGGTGAGAAAAGAGAACTTACCTCCATAAAAATGATGAAATGATGACAATGTTTTCGTCTGTCTTTCACCAGAAATCAAGGACTTCGTCATTATTCCCATTCACACGGCTCCAGAAGCGGCGGTGAAAGAAATCGATGAACTGTACGACGTTTATCAGAACGTTTCACAGCTGTGGCGATCAGACGTAAGATGTTTCTCAGCTAACAGAACATGTTCAAACCTTTGATAACGCTAACTGAAGGTATAGAAACGTTATTTCTGAGTCTTATCGGAACTTCCCGTTTTGAAAATGATTTTTTCTGTTGTTTGAATGTTAAAGGAACATTCTGGAATTATTATTAAATTATGGGAATGTTACTTTTAAATGTTCTCAGAACGTTCTAAAACAAGTAAAAAAAAACATTAGATAAACATTTAAATAAAATCTTTCAGATAAAACGTTCCATAAATGATGCATAGCATAAATAATGTTTTGTGCTAACGTAATAAGATCAAGATTATTAAAGATCATGTAACGCTGAACAAACATTTCATTAATATTACTGAAAGAATGTTTGGTCATAACTGTCAGAACTTAGAGGATGTTCCTTGTTAGCTGGGATAATATCTGCCATATTGGGTTATATCATATTCACTGCCTCCACAGTAAAAATCAATTTCTCATACTGTATATTAGAATATAAATATATCAGTATTCTAACTACTCCATCTTTTTCACGGTCTTCTGAGCACCTGGTTTCGTCCTGTTTCCTCAGTTTTGATTGTGTCCATCTTTGTCAGAACTTCATCATCATGGGGGACTTTAATGCCGCCTGCGGGTACGTTCCCAAGAGACAGTGGGTGAACATCCGTCTGCGCTCAGAAACTGAGTTTGTCTGGCTGACCGGTGACCAGCTGGACACGTCAGTGAGGAAATCTACCAGATGTGCTTATGACAGGTAGGCAGATAAACAGAAATCGATAAACCTGACTTGCCGACTCCTATAATAAGGTCATGAACCCTAGATTTTGAATTCCTGGTTCATGAATTCCTAGATTTTAGGGCCAGGTTACATTTATCAGATGATTTTATGCAGAGACTGTCATTGCATTCAACACGAACAATGTCTTCAGTTAATGCTTTCCCTGGGATTCGAACCCATGATGACCTGGGTGTTTACAGCCTCGGTAAGAAGTGTGCTCACAGTGGTGTAGTATAAAAGCATGAAGTAAATGACAGGTTAGTCAAGTTTTACTAGTAGGATGTTCTGATGTTGAAAGTGTAATATTGTTAAATCCGTCTGTGATGCTTCCACGGGATGTCCACTAATGTCATGTGATGACCACCACATCCTCGTGTTCTTGTGCTGCAGGGTCGTGCTCCGTGGAGAGAGGATGATCGAGGCGGTGAATCCTGAATCAGTGGAGGTGTTTCATTTTAAAGAGGAGTTTGGCCTCACCGAGCAGGAGGTGAATATAATCGAGTGAGATTCTCAACTAGTGTTCAGAAGTTTGGGGTTAGTAAGATTTTATTACAAGAAGTCTCTTCTGCTCACCAAGGATGGAATTATAATTAAAAAAACTGTAATTTCAATTTAAAATACCTGTTTCTGTTTGAATATATTTAAAAACTGAATTTATTCCTGTGATCAAACTGAATTTTCAGCATCACTACTCCAGAAATCATATTTTCTGCTCAAGAAACATTTATAAAACAGTTGTGCTGATTAATATATTTCTGGAAACATCCAGCATTTCATTGAAATATAAATATTTTGTCACATTATAAATGTCTTTAAAGCCAGCTTTGATTAATTTAATTTAATCAATTAATTGTATTTCTTAAAAACAAAATTATACTAACCCCAGACTTTTGAATGGCTGTATCATAAGAACAGTCCCAGAAGTCACTGAGCTCTGATGCTCACTAGAACAAAAAATAAATAAATGGACAAATGACCAGATTAAGGGAGAACGGGCAAGTTTGTCACATGTTATATCTCAATTATGCATTTTTTTTCTCTGGCTGTAATATTGTGTATTGATTTACAACACCGAGTTGAATCTCTGTTGGCCATTTAATATTGTGCTTTTTCATAAATCGCTGTATGTCTTTAATTAGTAGTGTTTTCACACATCAGTGTCAAGCATGCACCTCTAGTGAAAGCGTGTTCAATCACTCATTCCTGGACTGATTTCATGCAGTACTTGTATTATTGATCAGTAAAGCAAAGTCTAACAGCGGTGTCTGTTCTGCAGGCTCTGGCAGTGAGTGATCATTTCCCGCTCTGCATCACTGTCAACCAATCACAGACGAGCGGATAACACTTTCACTGCTCGCCTGCTTCATTAGTCCTACACATGAGAATGAACCAGCTTGAGTTCAACACAAAGCCAGTGTTCAGTGCTTCACTCTTTGTAGATATGATAATGATAAGCTTGTTAATTATGAACCAGCGGTCTGCAGTGTTGGTTTACTGGTTGCTGTGAGACAGTAGTTAGTCTGCAAGCCTGTTAACACTTTAACCCGTCTACATTTCTCCATTCATCACAACACCTGTATTCGTGCTTTATAATGACATTTGCATGTTCTAAAACAGCCTTCAACAATAAATGCATTGATAATGTATGCATGCTTATATGATTTATTTCATTAAAATAAAAGATTTGCTTGAGTAAATGACTCCGAGTATTAGATTTAAGTAGGTTTAAGGTGAATACTGTCTGTTCAAGCTCATTCATTGGGGTTTCATCCTAGTTGATCCGTAGCTGTGGGAATATTAAAAATGCCATTCCTGGCGTAGAAAGTGCTCCTTACGATCCCAGATCTCCCGTAGGCTGGCGTCTTACAGTCAATCTCATAATCACCTGAGGAAACACAGTTAGTTCAGTGCTTGACATTTAAGATAATATACTTAATACTGCATGCAACCATTTTATCAATCCTATAATATTTGTCTTTATATGCATTAAATTGAGCAAAAGTGAGAGTAAAGATATTTTGAAAGATTTCAATATCAAATAAATGCTGTTCTTTTTAACTTTCTTTTCATCAAATAAAACATATAACATAACTGATTTCAACATTGATAATAATCAGAAATGACACTGAAGACTGGAGTAATGATGTTGAAAATTCAGCTTTGTATCAAAAAAAATTGCATTTTAATATATATTCAAACAGAAAACTGTTCTTTTGAATTGTGACAATATTAAATTTTTTCTGTATTTTTAATCAAACAAATACAGCCTTGGAGAGTATCAGACATTATTTTACCAAGTAAAACCATGATACAAAATTTGTTCAAATTCATACCTCTAAATATTAAACACTGGTTTAGAAAGAGTGTGTGTGTGTGGGCATGTTTATGTGGTTTATGAGGACACAAATTTGTATAATGACATGGGTATGACATAGGTATTACAAGGAGAAGGTGATTTATGAGGACATTTTCAGTGTCCCCATAATTTAAAACGCTTATAAATCATACAGAGAGAGTTTTTTTGGGGGAAAATATAAATGCACCGTCTCCTGTGAGGGCTAAGTTTAGGTGTAGGGTAGGTGTAGGGCAATAGCACATACAGCTTGTACAGTATAAAAACCATTACGCCTATGGAGAGTCCCCGTAAACCATAAAAAACAACGTGTGTGTGTGTGTGTGTGTGTGTGTGTGTGTGTGTGTGTGTGTGTGTGTGTGTGTGTGTGTGTGTGTGTGTGCGTGTGCATGTTTATGTGGTTTATGAGGACACAAATTTGTATAATGACATGGGTATGACATAGGTATTACAAGGAGAAGGTGATTTATGAGGACATTTTCAGTGTCCCCATAATTTAAAACGCTTATAAATCATACAGAGTGAGTTTTTTTGAGGGAAAATAGAAATGCACCGTTTAAGTTTAAGTTTACCTAAGTTTAGGTGTAGGGTAGGTGTAGGGCAATAGCACATACAGCTTTTACAGTATAAAAACCATTACGCCTATGGAAAGTCCCCGTAAACCATAAAAACCAACGTGTGTGTGTGTGTGTGTGTGTGTGTGTAAATTCCACTTTGCTCACCTAATCTCCATCCATAATCCCAGGACGACAGAATTGGATGATCAAATTTTTCCTCAGGATCTTTCTGCGCACGTTTCTTCAAATACAAGCTCCGTCCTTTGCCTTCGTTGGATAAGCCCCGATAAAGAGCCGCTGCAGTCCGCGGGCTCGCGGGTCTCATGAGCGGGGCTTCACTCAGGGACCGGCGGTCCGGCTTC
This sequence comes from Gymnocypris eckloni scoliostomus, assembly GCA_027564155.1. Classification (NCBI taxonomy): domain Eukaryota; kingdom Metazoa; phylum Chordata; class Actinopteri; order Cypriniformes; family Cyprinidae; genus Gymnocypris; species Gymnocypris eckloni. The sequence continues at coordinate 22,469,178 of CM050431.1, forward strand.
TCCGGTTTCTCCCGCGTCTCCCGAGTCTGGACCACAGGAGGCAGCGTGACTTTACCGACAGACGGGGGGTTAAACAGCCCGATGGACTTGGACCTGTGAGACGTGAAGGTGCTCGGGTATTCTTTGCTGTATTTCATCTTCCACGCCAGCCGCGTGCAGTCCTCCTTCAGGATCAGCTCGCGGTAGAAGTTCTGGTCTTGAGTGGTCTGTAGGTTCCTCATGTCTGGTGTCTCGGACCGGTTAGTTTGAGGCAACAGAAAGCTCTCAGGAGCAGAGCTGACCAATCAGAGAGCAGGTCACTCAGCAGGTGGAGAGAAGAGAAGCCAAACACACACCATATGCTGACAGAATAACACCAGAAGCCCAGTGCGAGCGCCACGTCTAAAGAACCAGTTTCAGTAGAGTCAATAATACAATACAAACTTAAACCGACCGGATGAACCGTTCATAAACCAGCAAGAGAACAGTCAAATCCGTCGCTTTTCTCTTCTTCGTCCATTTGACACTATCAGTACTGGCTCGCTAGTGTTTTACATTAACTGAAAAAATATGTTTACAATTAAAATATCAGTTTTTCCATTTCAAAGATATCATCCAACCACTGATCTATAATGACGATCTCTATTAGATCAGTGCATCAACACAAAACCGGTTTACTGCTAACTAGTGAAACAACAAGAACTTCAACCAGTCTAGATTTAATATAACGTTAGTCTAAGTTCTAGCATTACCAGAAGAAAATGACCAAAACCTTCCTAAAACCAGCAAACAGACCAGCTAGACCAGCAAAACGGCTTAGGCTGGTTTCAGTGCTATTTTTATACTATAATAGTACTAATATTTTGAATATCATACTTTCTACATGTTCAGTTTTCATTTCAATTGCAGTGATATTTATGCGTTTGCTATTTTTAATTCCTCTTAAATATTAGTACAGTTTTAATTTTAGTTCAGAAAATTTGAATTGTTGCCTTGACAGCAAAAGTTTATAAACTCTGGCTATTTTTTCCACCAGGGAATACATGTATGAAACTTGAGAATGACTAAACGATGATAAATATTTATATAAATACTATAAATAATTGAGTCTGACTCTGAAGTAACCCTGAGGTAATACTCAGGTCTGTCCTGAAGGAGGCAGCAGGACCTGTCTGAACATTAGACACACAGTCAAAGTTAATAATCCTAAAGTACACGAGCGAACTCAAATCACATCGACTTCCTCCTGCCTAAACAAAACAAAGGACATCACGAATAATGCACAAGACCTTCAAATATATCTGTTTATGTTTAGGGTCGTTTCTATGGTAATGGAACATTCTCGATCAAGGTGGCCAATGCACTTCCTGATTGGATGGACGCTCTCCAGCCCTAGTAGGGGTAACTGCAGCCTGGAGCAGAGGGTAACTGCAGCCTGGAGCAATGGGCGTGCCGAAAGGCGGGGGCGTGCCAAAAGGTTTCTCATTGGTGAAACGAAAGTTAGGGGGCGTGCCAAAAGGTTTCGTCAAACGAAAGTTAGGGGGCGTTCCAAAAGGTTTCGCGAAAGCTGGCTGTTCCGCATAAAGACAATAAATTCAACATAATCCTATAAAACCAAATTAAAATCTTCCAAAGTAAAAACAGCGTTATTGATATTAAGAATATAATTACTTGAAATTACTTTCGAAAGTACCTTCGGAACTTCTGCATGGCGCGGGTCACTGACGTCATCACCACCGCAAGTTTAGGTCTTAGTTCATCAATAATCAAAAACAAATTACAATTATTTTCTTGAGGATACAAACGTCTCTTACCACAGTTAGTCGCACTAGCTGTTCTTAAGTTAAAGTCAAAAGTTGCATTTGTTAACATTAGTTAAAGCACTGTGAAGGGAATAACAAGAACAATGAACAGCTGTATTTTTATTAACTAATACTAACAAAGCTTAATAAATACTGTAACAAATGTATTGCTCATAGTTAATATTAGTTAATACATCAATGTTAACAAATGAAACCTTATTGTAAAGTGTCACCCTAAAAACAATGTTTTGCCTGATAGAGAAAAATATATAGTTGATAAAACCACCAAATTATAAAATTAAAAAAATTAAACTTCTTTGTTAACCTTCTGTTAAGTGACATTAACCAATTTAGCAAACAGACACAGCTTTATCCACTAAAACATTTATTTAGCTTTCAGTTTCAGTTGCCAATTCAAGTTTAAAAAAAATAAACCATTCATTCATTCATTCATTCATGCTGTAGTAGCAGTCCATAGAACAGAAGCCAGCAAAGTCATTGTCTGAATAGAACGCTGTGAAGACCCCCTTCTTTCCATGGCCACAGTATCCAGTGGTGTTTTTGTAGATGCATCTACAGCCATCACATCTGGTGAGCTCAAACTCTACTCTGTATGATTTCCTCACATCTGGACTGACAGACTTCCAGTCAACGATACCTACACACACAAAAAAATCTGAATTAATGCAATAAAAACCTTGTTCAGTTAATAAAAGTACTAAATATACATACTGTCCAGCCAGGCAAAGTGAGCTTTTCTTCGAAAACTCTGCCGGTTGATAATGTCATAAAACTTTCTGCACATTAGTGACAGAGTGAGAAAGGCTCCATCTCCTTCTTCATAGACAACATCTAGAAGAATATGTCTGAGCAGCTCTGATGGTAGCTGAATAAAAAATATATATACAAAACCATTTAAAATATGAAATTCCAAAAAAATAGTTACATAAAATACTACATAATATTAAATCTTACATCAGCAAGGCCATGGGTCCATGGCTGAAAAAGAAATTTAAATTGTCATTTAAAATGTTAAAGATATATTTATATCTATGAAATTACAACTACAAATTACACATTCAGGCCAACATATTTAGATGTGCATTAACAGCCAAAATAAAAAAATAAATGTAAATACAAAATGTAAAATGTATGCATATTGGCAATATTGCAGAAAAAAAACAAATTTGTACATCTGAACAATGTGACATTTTTAGGTCACTTTCCTATAAAAAAATAAAATATATATATATATATATATATATAGATTTGATTTAATTTCTTTTCAATTACTTTTTGGGTTAGTTGTTGCAGCCCTATATGAATTTATTCATTAATGAATTTATTATTAATGTATTTTTTTCATTATTCTTTGCACTGGCCTTGTTATATTATATTATAACACACACACACACACACACACAGACACACACACACACACACACACACACACACACACAGACACACACACACACACACACACACACACACACACACACACACACATGCACGCCTTCAACCATACCTATATGTGCCTTCAACTGAGCCGAGCCTACATCTTTTCCATTCTGAAGGAAACCTTAAAAAAAAAAAAATTTGCAAGAGATTTACAAAGTGCTAAATGTCATCACTTTAAATGTATATAAGATTTCAAATTTACCCCGAGCCTTCAAGCAGGAGTGCACACCACCATCTCCTTATGCTTGGCATATTAGCCTGTTTCAAAAAAGCAACTATTAATACAATGTCAAAAATAAAATTTTGCTTTTTAGTTGCAAAAAATTGAGCTAAGATCTGAAGACTCACCTCTGAAAAGTCAAAATCCACCCCCAGAGCAATGTACAGGGCATACTGAAAGTCAAAGACTAATTGTTTGAACCATTTTATTTGGTTATTAAATTAAACTGATGTGAGTTTCAATGTGAATAGTCATAAACTCACCATGAGCACAAAGACTCCACAATTATCATCTCGACGCACTGAGAAGCAGAAGGTACTGTATGGTTCACCTGCGGAGTCATCTCGACGCACTGAGTAGCAGAAGGTACTGTATGGTTCACCTGCGGAGTCATCTCGACGCACTGAGAAGCAGAAGGTACTGTATGGTTCACCTGTGGAGTCATCTCGACGCACTGAGAAGCAGAAGGTACTGTATGGTTCACCTGTGGAGTCATCTCGACGCACTGAGAAGCAGAAGGTACTGTATGGTTCACCTGTGGAGTCATCTCGACGCACTGAGAAGCAGAAGGTACTGTATGGTTCACCTGTGGAGTCATCTCGACGCACTGAGAAGCAGAAGGTACTGTATGGTTCACCTGTGGAGTCATCTCGACGCACTGAGTAGCAGAAGGTACTGTATGGTTCACCTGTGGAGTCATCTCGACGCACTGAGTAGCAGAAGGTACTGTATGGTTCACCTGTGGAGTCATCTCGACGCACTGAGTAGCAGAAGGTACTGTATGGTTCACCTGTGGAGTCATCTCGACGCACTGAGAAGCAGAAGGTACTGTATGGTTCACCTGTGGAGTCATCTCGACGCACTGAGTAGCAGAAGGTACTGTATGGTTCACCTGTGGAGTCATCTCGATGCACTGAGAAGCAGAAGGTACTGTATGGTTCACCTGCGGAGTCATCTCGACGCACTGAGAAGCAGAAGGTACTGTATGGTTCACCTGTGGAGTCATCTCGACGCACTGAGTAGCAGAAGGTACTGTATGGTTCACCGGAGTCATCTCGGCGCACTGAGAAGCAGAAGGTACTGTATGGTTCACCCGGAGTCATCTCGATGCACTGAGAAGCAGAAGGTACTGTATGGTTCACCTGTGGAGTCATCTCGACGCACTGAGAAGCAGAAGGTACTGTATGGTTCACCTGTGGAGTCATCTCGACGCACTGAGAAGCAGAAGGTACTGTATGGTTCACCTGCAGAGCTGAATGTTTGCACACATTTATGTGCTTGATGAAATCTGCCTTATTATTGTTGTGGGGCAGTGGCAGCAGTGAAAATGCTTGTATTTTCTGCACTCAAGTGACAGTCGAAGATTAGAAATTCTGTAAGAATCATTAACAGACAAAATTTCAAATAGTAAAATTAGTATACAAAGCTAAATATGTTTGATGTACATTTCAAATGTTAACATGATTCGTAACATCACCGTTGACATTATCATTTATCACCTTGGGTCACCTTAACAATTGGGTCATTCTGACTCAACTCAACCAGAGGTCCCTGGCTAAACATTTTGATCTTTTTTTTGGTGAAAGAAATACATAAATGAAGAAAGACAAAATATTCAATGTGAGATTTGTAGCCATATTACAGGGGGGTAAAAATGATTGTAGAAAGATGACAGCATCATTATTTTATTTTAACACAGAGATTGACAGGTCTATTTGTTAAATCCATTTACTTTAGCAATCTTTTTTGCATTATATGCCAATGATGACAGTTCAAAAATGTGGGGAAAAAACTCTTGTTTTTTGCCCCAAGTTCTGCAAAAATTAAATTATGCTGTCATCTTTCTAAACTCACCCCAATTGGTCCAAATTTCAGGTCAAAACTGTCATTTTAACACTCTACAAAATAGTGGATTACTCAGTAAATATGCATCAATTACATTTATTTGAAATTGAGCAGTTTTGTTGATTTGACACGGAATGACCCAAATTATGTCATGTAACAAGCATAGCACAACTAAACTTGTACTTACGTTCATGATGAATCACTCTAAGTCTGTGGCTTTGCAAATGAGTAAGTACCTTGTATCTTTCACATAGTTTAAAAACACTGGTTGCACAAAAAGGACACCTATACAAACTACCAACTCTGAAGGCGTCGATGCATATGCGGTCATCGTTTTGTCTCACTGTAACATGTGTCTGTCAACAACAATAAACTAATTACTAAAGCTGCAAGATATAACGCAAAGGAAATAAATTATGATCGAATTGCAACAAGCTATCGTAATATACATATTTGTGGTATATTAAGCATAGATAAACGTATGACGAATTACACCATATCTTACCATAGACATATATGTCTATGTGTCTTACCGCCGCCATCTTCTCTTGTCTAAAGGAAATTACGTAAATGTATGTTTACCGCTGATTGGCCAAAACAGTAAAACGCCGTTCACCAATGAGAAACCTTTTGGCACGCCCCCTACCTTTTGGCACGCCTCCACCTTTCGGCACGCCCATTGCTCCAGGCTGCAGTTACCCCTGTCCTCCAGCCCAGAAGCTCACAAAAACAGCAACCGTCAAAATAATGTGATAGAATGTAAATAAAGGTAGATAAGCGCGATTTTTAGGCTACATTAAAGATGTTACCAAATATGCAAGCAGACACTGTCAAAACGGCAATCAAGAAATTAACCGATATCTTCGAGAAGAAAAACATTAATAATTTCCAATGTCAACAGTCAGAATTTAAATGCAAAAAAGGCACAGTATAAGTGACGGAATAAGCAACATTAGGTATTTCAGATTTGTTTATGCACACATGACTGTGCCATTCATTGATGCATACTGTATGATAATCTAACAATAATGCGATTACCTTCGTGTCGCTCAATAACTTCACACAGAACTAGAGAAAGTCTGTTAAGTTCATATTGAACATAATACAGAACTTTGCACAGTCAAAGCTAACAAGTCCAGCAGCTTTCAAGGATCTGGACTGTTTAAAAGATAAAAGACAGGATCGTATAGATATAAATCATTTACCTGTGCTCTGATTTCAGTGATGATATGGCCTGTCATCTATCCATCAACACGTGTAATTCAGAGTTATAACACTCTCCACTCTTTACCATGCGAGTTTAGGCATTATGATAATCACTTATAGTTATACATTCAGATCCGTTATCGCACTAAAACCCGTCACTCATGAATCATCACGTGTCTGCTGTGACTGGATAAAAGTGTGGCATCAACATCAGCACCAGTCATCTTTGCAGTGCACGTGTGTTCAGTAACGTCGTGATGACTGATTGGATGCACACTTGTGCTTGTCTTAACACACCTGCATGGAAGCCTCTATGGCTAGTAAGAGCTTGATTAGCTGCTTCAGGTGTGTTCGATTAGGGTTGGATCTAAACTCTACAGGACACTGGCCCTCCAGGACCGAGTTTGGACAGCCCTGAATTAGTCTATATGAGTTATGTTTGAAAACCGCCAAACTTACCCCAAGCCAATATTTACCTGCCCAATCTGACAACATTTCACTCAAAAAGACTTGATCATGTACCCACCCCCACCACTGGAAACGTTCAAGAAGCTTCTAAAAGCTTCACTGTTGATAAATAATGAGACACTCTCTTTAATCTTGAATTCTTTATTCCAGTCAGTTTTAATAAGCAAATGTACATCAAATCTAATTCATGTTTCTCATAATAAAGGCACCAATGGCTAAATACAAAATACAATTAAATGTCCCCTCTTGCCCTTAAATCTCGTACAAAACACTTCACCACTGGCGTATCAAAACTAGTAGAATCAAGACGAACTGCGTAAATCTAGCACTATGACTTTTGTATATCAGCATCTTCAAAAAGCCTGGAAATCAGATTAAATGTGGGGAAAACAGGATCCGTTCAAATCTTGATGTATGGTAGTTTTATGTAAACTATTCAATATGTAGCACTGAAATCTGTTGAAATGAACAGAAGTGATGCTTTGATTTATGAGTGAATGAACGTCACAGTTCAGTTTATGCAGCCAGAATCAAACAGACAAAGAAAGATTATAATAGATGAATTAACAGAGACAGTATGTTAGAAAGAGAAGAACGATTAGAGTCAATATCAGTAGTAAAGAGACGTTTGGGTTTGAATCCCCGATCAGTTTGTTCATACACCGTCTTAACTTCTTCACACTCATCTTAAGACTTGCACTGCTGAACTAAATCCACAAATAGAAGTAATGTACAATTCATGCATCATGTCAGCGCTACCGTCATAATGCGTCAAAAACCTGATCAGTGCAGCGTTCCACAGAATGAAGAAGGTCTTTAGCTGTTTTTGTACAGTGTCTTTCTGATGCACCGCAGGGAATTATGGGACGCTGACTTGGAAGGGGGAGCCTGGGATGTGTTCCTCTCCCCACTTCACAGCGAGGATGTAGTTGCCCCGCTCCTTTAAGACGTAGCTGATGTTGTACTGCATGTTTCCCATGTGTTTGACCAGGATCTCCTCGCAGGGCGTCAGAGGACCGTGAACACCGACCAGCAGCATGTTCTTCCCTGGAAACAAACACAAATTACACCTGGACAAAATGTAGTTTAGGCAATATTGCCATGATAGAGAGTTATGATCGTATATTATGCTAAAATAAATGTTAGATAAAATGAATAGTAAAGTCAATAACATGTTTTTAAATATAATAAACAATCAACATGTTTTATATATAATGTAATATTAAGATAAATATTTTTATATTATAATTTTTATTATTAATTAAAGTACATTTAATATTAAAATTTATAATAATAGAAATTATAATAAAAGATTTAAGTACATTTAATACAATTATCCATCCATGTATTCTCAAAAAGTTCATAATCTGTAGGGTATTTAATAATAATAATAACAACAATATGAATACATTTAAGAAAATGACTATATATATGCATGCGTGTGTGTGTATATATCTCTATCACACACACACACACACACACACACTTCAGTACACATAAGACAGTATATAAAGTGCATTGTATTGCATGCATTTGTTCCCTGTAATAAACATTTATCTGGCTCATGCTCAAGTTATGTCCAGTAATAACCCGAGATCTCACCTGCTTTGCTGCAGTCCACAGAGAAAGATGCTTTCTGGCCCACGAAGGCCTTGCTGAGACCTGGACCTCGACTGAGAACCTTGCTGGCGTCAGAAGCGGCTCTGGGAGACGCGCTGTAGGAGTTCACACTGCTCGCCCTGCTCACCGGATCCACCATCAGAGTGGACATCTCGCTGGCGTTAGTCACGTTCACCAGCCGCGGCCCTGAACACCAGACAGTCATCACCAACACCATCACACACAACTCCATCACTTCAGCTCCGATCGGTCCCGCTCGCCTCACCTGTGACTTTGGCTTTAAACGGGCTTCCGCTGATGTGGTTGGGGCCGCCGTATTTGATAGTGATGACGTAGTTTCCAGGGGCCATTGGCGTGTAGTGCACTTTAAAGCCTTCGGGACACTCCTGACACTCCATCTTCACCTTCGACGGGCCCTCGATGGTGACGGCCAGAGATCCCGGTCCTGCTTTGGTGTTATTGATGGTAAACTCGGCCTGGTTACCTGTCAGACGAGGCGTGAGAGTCAGTATGATGAGTGTGAGAATGGAGGATGGTGCATTTACACATGACAAAATATTCTCGCTTCTGTTTCCTGTCAGCCATCAGAGGTGGCATCACAATGGCTGTTGACAATAGCATACTATCTTTCTTTAGTATGCAGTGTGCACAGTAGATTTTATGCTTGGAAACCAAAACAACCAACTGCATTTACCAAACTGCATAGTGAACAAAAGCACAATGTGTGAAGCATCCCAGCATGCAATGTGCTTGACCTGACCTCCAATATCCAGTATGACAACAAAAACATTCATTTCTTTTCTAGCAATAAACCAACCAAAAAAATACAAAATCTAAGTTCAATCAAGTATTGAGTTGACAATTTTAGACAAAAACAAGCATTTCCAACAATGTGATTAAATATACTATTAATTTAGTTATAACAAATGTGAGTTCAATATAATATACATGTATTTTTAATTTAGCTTTTTTAATTATATGTAAGTTTTTGTTATATAATAATAATAAACATGAGGACAGAGGAAGTGCTCGTAACACCAAGTCTCAGGCATTGTTCAAATAAGTACAAGTTAGCAAGAGAAGGAGAGAGTTTTTAGTTTAGGATGAAGTCAAGTAGTGTCGAAAGAGATGAGTTTTCAGTTGTTGCTTGAAGAGTGACAATGACATTGATAGATATAATGTACATTTACATTACATTTATGACAGACGCTTATCCAAAGCGACTTACAATTGCATTCAGGTTATACATTTTTATTAGTACATGTGTTCCTGGGAATCAGACAACCTTTAAACTCAGCTGACGAATGTTCTACCACTGAGCCACACAGGAACACAATGTAATATAATACAATAATAAATGAATTAATCATGGTCAAATATATACATATACATGTATTCATTTGTAATATTTAATTCTATATAAATGCATTAAAACGGTAATTTATTTAGTCAATATAGTGAATTAAACGGGCAACATAATGAGGTCATGTGACAGTATTTTGCTACTGATGCAGAAATAGGAAATGTTTAAAGCTGTGTAATATACCCAGGATCACACCGAGTGCAGTAAAGTGTGTCTGGATTCGATTCTGTAAACGATTAACTGTGATCAGTCGTCTGTTGTGTTTACACAGACCTCATCAGCGGGAACCAGAGGCTATTCTGACGTACTCTTTCCTCCACGTTAACCCGGTGGTGTTTCTTTAGTCTTACGCAGCTGAAATACATTTCTAGGTACCACACTAATGCTGCGACCTTTTGCGCAGGGTTGAACGTCTCTGAGAGCTTTACACTTTCTCTGCCACTAGACGAGTTACAATGAAGACAGATTTGATCCATGAGAAATATCTTCTGTAATCCATTCTGCTGAGACAATAAGTGCGTTCAGCGTGAGTGAGAGGGCGTAACGACCCGACTTCCTCTCCACACGCCTGGTCAACAGAAACATGGAGCGATCAGTATTCACAGTGAGGAAAACACGGGCTGACGGCGTACAGGGAACGCTCTCAGAATAGTTCAGCCCTGTGTCAGCGAGCGATGTGTCACCTGTGGTTCCTCGTTCCAGACCGGGACCGTAAGCAGTGACGAGTCCAGCATCCCCGCTCTGTCCCGGTTCTCCCACACGCACCTGGAACGGACTGCCCGGGATGTGCGTCCCGTTGAACTTCACGTCGATGTCGTGGATGCCGTTCTCTCGCGGGATGAAACGAATCGCGTACTTGTCTGGAGAACAGAGAACATTAACCAGAGAGACAAAACATGAACACGAGCAGACAAAATATCAATCAGGGATATTTCACATTTTCAATATTGAACTTTATATGTGAAATGTTGCTATATTTATATATGTAAAATTTGTAATACTGAATATATAAATATATATATATATATATGTGTGTGTGTGTGTGTATGTATGTATGTATGTATGTATGTATGTATATGTATACACACACATATATATAGTAAGTTTATACAATATTTTAAGTTTGTAAATTTAGTCAGTACTGAAGTTTGTGATTAATGAAAATTTATATTTAAGTTTATATATTTATAACACTGAATTTTAATATTTAAGTTCATATATAATATTTGATTTAATATTGAAATTTAATCATTTCATCTTTACTTTTTTATATTTTCAATGTATATTTAATAGGTACAATGCAATGTAAACAGACATTAGTATGAAAAACAAAAACTAAAAGCAGATTATAGAAGTATATGTACATTTAACATGTTGAATTTTATATAATTAACATTTAAGTTTATACATTTGCTATTTATATAAGCTTGTAAATTTGAATATTTTTAGGTTCATACATTTAATATCTATATTTAAGTTTCTATATTTCATAATTTCTGTATTTAAGTTTATATAATTACATTTTTAAATAGAGTTTGTATTTAATATATTTTCTATATTTAAATGCATATTTTTTATATTGAAGTGTGTGTAATTTGCAAACAGTCAACAGTTGAATGCTGGGTGACAAGATGCTTATAGTAAATATGAGTTATGAATCTGGTTTAGCTCTGAATTAAACATACACCTACTTCCATAACGAGATATTTCTGAGTGAAAAGCATGATTTTATGGAGGTAAACTGGGCTGTGAATGTAGTTTCATGATTAAATAACACCTATCTTAACATGAATGAAGTCCAGACAGAAATGATCTCACGGCTCATATCTAGTTAGAAGAGGGTGTTGAAGAGCACGTGAACTGACCTTGCTCGAGCTCAGACACCACACACTCCTCCAGGGCTCCGGACGGACTGTGAACTTTAGCATCGATGTGGCCTTTTGCTCCGTTCAGACGCACTGCGAACGATGCCGGCTGGTTCGCCTTCAGACCCGACTCCTACATTAGTGAACACAGCTTAGAACATCTCACACACACCACTGCATTCTGGGAAGGGCTGTTCATGTGCATGCACTACCATTCAAAAGGCTGGGGTCGGCAATGATCTCTTCTGTTCACCAAGACTGCATTTATTTGATACAAATTGTGAAATAGTATTCAAATTTAGAATAAGTGTTTTACATGTGATTATATTGTAAAATGTAATTTATTTCTGTGATCAAAGCTGAATTTACTGCAGTCTTCAGTGTCACATGATCTTCAGAAATCAGTTCTAATTTTCCTGATTTGATCAACAAACATTTCTGATTATTACTAATGTTGAATACAATTGTGCTGCTTCACGTTTGGTGGGAAAATGTATTTGATGAACAAAGCATAGATTTTACTTGAAATAATCTTTTATAACATTGTTTTTACTGATGCTTTTCATCCTTGCTGAATAAAAGTAGTACTTTCTTTAAAAATCATTACAGACCCCGAACTTTTAAACAATATATTTTAAGTATTCAATGTTTTTAAATCATGAATTAATTAGAATTTGAATATGATACCAAATGGCATAATACTAAAATAATCATAAAATGCTTATTTGCCCAATAAAAGGAATACAAATAAATAAACAAAAGTATTACAAACACATGAAAACACATCAAAATATAACAAAAATAAAAAATATGATTTTAAATAGTTGATAATCTCACCTGAACTCACTTAAGATCAGCTAAAGCGGAGAGAGAGAGAGACGTTTGACAGAACATGAGAACTACAGAGAATGATGGGAAAGGTTTGATGAGTTTAGACGTCTTCCTCTCTCTGCTTTAACTGATCTTACCGTGAGCGTCACAAGAGAGGATTCTGTTAGAAGCCTTTAAATGAAACACAAGAGAAACACCCACAGAGAGCCCACACAAAGACCACTGATGTCCGACAGCTATTCAAAGACGACTTCACCAGATAAAGCTGCTTCTAGATACAGTAAGTCATGTCAATAATCGGGTTTTAACACTGATGATAATCAGAACTGGTTCTTGAGCAGTTAATCAGTATATTAGAATGATTTATGAAGTACTGTGTGACACTAAAGACTGGAGTAATGATGCTGAAAACTCAGCGCTGCATCTCAAAAATAAATTACATTTTAAAATATATTCAAATAGAAAACAGCTATAATAATATTTCATAATTTGTCCCTTTTACTGTGTTTTTAGTCAAATAAATGCAGCCTGGGTGAGCCGAAGAGGCTTCTTTCAACAAATCGAAGCCATTATTCATATTAATAATGCTGTTTGGCTGTTTTCCAGAGTAAATGCTGCTAGTTTGAGAGAGGAATAGCTGCGGACACGTGTCTGTGTCGGTGTTTCCTCATGTCTCACCTGAAGACTGGTAACAGTAAGTCGCCGAGCGTCGTCTACAGGAGCGTAGACGGGCACCAGGTACGGGCTGTCGGGAACGTGCTCGTCGTTGAACTTTATAGACACTTCATAGTCGCCTGCAAAGAGATTGAAGATCAGTTGCTTGAGGAAACTGAGCTCAGGACAGAAAGGTCGTGTGTGTTTTCATACCAGGTTCTTATATATAACAGTATAACTAGGCAGCATTCTCATCATAACCTAAACATCTCGTGTTCAATGGAAGTTATTTACATAAAAAAAAAAGTCACAGTTACATCATATTTTCCACCTGTTTTTAAAACTAAAATTAAAATAACATTAAAGTATTCAAATGAAAATAAATAGCAGGAAGTAAAAAAACAAACAAGCACCATAAACAGATTGAGCGCTCATACCTGGCACACCCGTGTCGGCCTTCTCCAGACCCGGACCTCCGGCTCGCACCATGCGGGCTCCTCCTTCTCCCAGCGGGCCGACGGTGAACTGGAAGGGGCTTCCCGGCACGTGCTGCCCGCGGTACTTCACGCTCACCGTGTGAACGCCCATCTCGTGAGGAACGAAGCGCACGCAGTAGGTGTGATTTCCCACCGCCACCATCTCAGCCGCCTCCGTGGCTCCCGACGGGCTGGTGACCTGCGCCGAGACGTCCTGGAGATCGATTTCTGCGGAGAACAGAAGGACTCTTGGGAGAGCTGACACAGGACTGACTTCTGCTCGTTCTCAGGGTTTTACAAGCATCATACAGAGACCTGAGCCTTCCTGCGCTCGGCTTTTATCATTCACTCACCTTCATGTTGATCTGAACCGGTTTAACCGGCTTTCTACCACGCAACACAAAGACTGAAAGCAGCGTGAACATTTGGCTAAACATCTCTATTCACGTTCAACAGAAGTGTTATGCAATTTAAAAAGTTAAATGCAAATTCTGAATTCGATTTTTATTTTTGGCAATTTTGTTGTTTTTGCCATTTGTATTAGTTTAAGGAATAAATGGTGTAATGAGCAAAAAGGAAAATTTATTTTCCGCCCTTTTAACTAGAAAATAAAATGTACAATTTAAATGATACATTTTTCACTTTAATTACATTTTTTAAGTTTCAGTCATTTAGATTTTTTAAACACATGGTGTAACAAACTAAAAATCATGACATGTAAAGTTATTTTCCACCCATTTAACCTGAAATACAATGACATTCAAATATTTAGTTTTATTTAAAGTATTACGTTTTTGTAAATTTTTTATTAGTCTATGTAGCTTTACCTTTATGCTTTAGTTTATTTGAAATTACTTTTAGTAATTTAACTTAAACTAAACAAATATGAGAAATGTTTTTTGTGCATTTTATTTCAGTTAATTATTTCAAGTTGGTTTCAAATTGGTTTTATGTTTTTAGCTGACTATAATATGACCCTGCACAGAAGAAATGGTCATTTGGGTTTGCAATGGCAAAAAATAAATAAATAATTCAACATTTGTATTTATAATGAGCAAAAAAAGCGTCTCTGCTTCATGCAAACACAAACACACGAGTATCAAGAGCAAGCGTGTTCTGCCAACCTCGTGGTCCACATGCGGCGTGTTTAAAACGCACCCTCCAGCCCTCCGTAGGGCCTTCTGACGGGTGCCGTGCCAATCCTGCTGACCCTCACTCGGCCCACGATGAAGCGGGTCCACCCTGAGCCGCTCTGACCTTTGACCCCGAGCCGAATAGAGCAGTGCGAGCGATAGACGCCGCGTGAGAGCAACTCACGAGCCAAAGCCAGAAGAAACCAGGTCACTGATAGTCACAGAAAACAGCAGGAAAAGACAGAAACAAGTGAAGAAAGATACAGGACAGAACAGGCAGTGCATCAGACGAGAAAAACAGTGAAGTGAGGAAAAGATACGAGTATAGAGGAAGCATGTCGGATATTTGGCCATGTATGCATGTTACTTAAACTCTATACGTCTCATGAAACACTTCAAGAGTGAGTATGTGAGCTCAGACTCGGTCCGATCCAGCAGTGTGAGAGCTCATACGGGATCACCGCTAGCCCTCCATCACACCGGGACAGATCTCATAAAGCACATACTGTGTGCATGATCCGGTTTAGTTCTCATGATCCGGTTTAGTTCTCATGATCCGGTTTAGTTCTCATTACCATCTATAGGTGTGTTCACACCGAGAGTGACCTGGTCATTTACATTCTCTACTGCAAAACAGTGCAGAGTTGCTCTTTTATAAAACTCTGATGTAAAAATACATCATAAAACAGGATTATGATACTGCTTATAATAAAGTTAGCAGCTAGTGTAATAGTTGTTCCTGTGGCTCAGTGGTAGAGCATCGTGTTAGCAGCGCAAAGGTTGAGGGTTCAATTCCCAGGGAACACATACTGACAATAAAATGTATAACCTGAATGCACTGTAAGTCACTTTGGATAAAAGCGTCTGATAAATGCATAAATGTAAATACAGCATATCTATATTCATCTAACTGGAAATATTTGATTGGTTTATTATTTGCTTGGGGAAAAAATGAGAAGTGCAAAATATGGTACAATTATATAATAAAATAATTTTAAATTACACAAACGGCATTCACATTATTCAAATATCCATCTAAATCTTAATATGGTATATTACTGGATTCATTTTACTATATTAATTTATTATTAAAATAAAATACACCTAAGCTTCAAGTGGTAGTTTATTATTAAAATATATATTAATTATAATCAATAATAATTAATAATTACAATAATAATTATTATACATAATACAAATTTTAATTTAATACAATTGGCCAATTTATTTGCTCCAAAGATAAAACTAAAGAATTAAAAACAAACATACCAATTATACAAATCTAAATTCACAGGCAAAATGACATCTAACCTTCAAGTAGTATCTCACTGGACTGTTTAATTCAAATATATATATTTTTGTTTTAATATAAAAATATTAATATTAATTTAATACAAAAAAATGCATCTAAGAATAAATTTAGAAAAAAAATTATAGCATTGTTTAATACAATAAATGTGCCATAAAAGTAAAATAACAATTTCTTAAATCAAATCAAAATCTAGTGTGAACATGTTACAGTTAATTGTTTTTCTTGAACTAACGGTTTGATCTCTTTTGAAGAATATGGTCACTTGCGATAGAGAACAACTAACATCTTTTCAACACTGTTTGTGCTTGTTAACATTACTACTGCCCTAAAACTGCCCTCTCACACACAAAAGTCAGCGAGACGTGTGTTAGCATCACGCAGCACACACCGCTGACATCTAGTCTGATGGGAAATCACAGCAGAGACTTCGATCCGCTCCGCACCGCCTGCATATGTAGCTCAGTGTGGAGACTCGACGCTGTAACGCATGACCTGAGCCAGCAAACAACAGCACGCTCATTTGTTTTGTGCTTTCTGGCTAGCGTTCCTGTCAGAGAGCAACTTTTAACAAAGTGAAAGAAGAGGTCAATAATCTACATTAAACCTGAATCTGAACATGGACAGATGTGCGCTTGACATCTTCATTGACTTGATATGAAGCTTCATACCTGGGATCTTCAGATTGAGATCACAAACACTCCCAACACTAGAGACGGAAGCGGCTTTCTGCCGGCGAGTGATGCTCTCGCGGATACGCCCTTCACCCGTCGCCTTCACGCTGAACGGACTTCCTGTGAACACAGATGCAAAACAAGTCACACACTGAGGAATAAACACTAGACGTCATCTGCTCAGCACTGCATTCATTTGATCAAAAAATACAGTCAAATCATAAATATTACTCCAACTCAAAACAGCCGTTTTCTATTTAGATACATTTATAAATGTCATTTATTGCTGTGATGCAAAGCTGAATTTTACTTTACTGCTCAAAAAAAGATTTCTGATTATCATCAATGTTGAACACAGTTATGCTGCTTCATATTTTTATGGAAATCATAATATTGAATTTTTCAGGATTCTTAGAAAAGTAGAAAGCTCAAAAGAACAGCATTTATTTGAAATAAAAATAATTTAATTTTCCATTCTATGGCACCTTTAAAAAAAAAAAAAAAGTAATATTTTTTTTTATTACAAATCACATCTAGTATTAAACAATTTTTTGAACTAACAGTTTGATCTCTTTTGTAGAATACCAGATAGAAAATGATTAATATCATTTAAAACGCTTAATACTCCACTTTGAGTTTGTTTTTTGTCTTTTGCCAAATCATCTATAAACAGGTCAGATCACACTTTATTTGGAGCACATTATAAATAATAAAGACGGTTTGAATGACGCGTCATGATCTCTTACCAGGGACGTGCTCTTCTGCAAACCTGATGGACACGATGTAGATGCCTGGCTCTGTCGGACAATATGAGACGCCACAAGTGCCATCCTCCATGTCCTCCGTCTGTATGTCCACCTTACTGGGACCCTCGATAGACAGCGCCAAACCGCCATAACCTATGATCACATTAATGCCAGTCAGAGCAAAGATCAGAGCCATCAACATTAATACAACACACCTGAATGAAGGAGAAATAACCGTCTCGATCCTAAAGACTTATGACAAGTGTTTAATAGTGTGTGATGTATATTAAGAACTAATTGTATAAATATTTGAAATAATTAGCCGCTGTGGTACCAATTACCGATTTCCAGCTTTGAGCCGCTTTGCACAACCTGTTTGGATTATATTCTCAGTAATTAAGTGGATTTGAGAGCTTGAGAAAACATCATTAACGGCCAGACGTTTGGCAGACCTGGTTCATTTAGTGTTTATGTAGCTCGCTTAGGAAGAAAGTCATTTTTAACATTTAACAGGAATATCTTTGTTATAAAGACTTCCACATTCTGTAACGTGATGCTTAATACCTCAGATGAACCCGTTTATTTTGGAGAAATATTTAAATCATCTGTTTTTGGGAAGAAGTTGATATGCAGTTGCTAAAGATGGTTGGTTTGTTAGTTAATCAAGTGAAAACAGCCCAGTCTCAAAAATATCATATTTAGCTCTTTAGAGACGTCTCAAGCTGGAGTTAAGGACTTAAAGAATGAAGAAATCGCTATATTATTATTATTAAAAATAATAGTAGATATTAATTAAAAACATTCAATTTGATGTTAAATTAAACATTAGTAAATAAATAAAATAATCATAATTATGACAAATAAATTAGATGATAATGATTAAAAATAAGTATTATTTATTAAACAAATTAATAAAAACATGATATTAAAAATAAAAAAATAAGTATTAACTTAATGTAATTTAGTACTTATTATTAAATAAATATTAATCTTAATAGTTATTATTATTAAACAGAATAGCTACTATTATAAAATAAATAAATAAACACTCAAATATTAATATATTAAATAAAAGCCACTACATATCATTAAAGACAGTAATAATCATAATAATAGTTACTATAAAGTGTTTTAATAAAAACATAAAAATTATAAATAAATAAACACTAAAATATTAATATATTAAATAAATGCCACTACATATTATTATATAAAGACAGTAATAATCATATTTAATAGTTACTCTAAAATGTTTTAATAAAAACTATTATAAAAATATATTTTTAAAATATAACACCACCAACATAATAACAGCTATTATGATGATATTATTATTAAAATAATGAATGGTAGTAAATATAAAAATAAAAAGTTGATAAGTTATTAAATCAAATGAAATAAGCAGGTGTTCTCTCACCGGCTTCCCTGGTGTCCACCACAAAGTCGGCCGTCTCGAAGGTGTGTCCCTCCACCAGACCCTGCCCGAACACCTTGACTCTGCTGGCGTCTCCGATCTCAGACTGCACCACCGTGATGCTGATGGGGCTGTTAGCTACGTGCCGGCCGTTCTTCTTGATGCTCACCAGGTGCTCCCCGACTTCTCTTGGGATGAAGGAAATGCCTGAAGAGAAACCACCAGTCAGTCAGGTGTTATCAACACAAACTCCCAGTCGAAACCGGAGCACTACTCAGCCCTACCGATGTGATTGTTGGGCTGTCTCTTGAGCAAACAGGGCTCATCGCGTCCAGACGGGGCTTTGATGCTCGCGGTGAGCAGACTGAGATCCGTCTCGTTGATATCCAGAGAGAAATCTGCAGCAGAGCCCAGCTTGACCTGAGACTTCCTCTTATTGTCCTCTGAAAACAGATCAGCACATACACTGAGAAACTGAAATTATTACAGTAAAATACAGTCAGATGTACAGCCTCCGGAGGTGAAAGAACACGTGATCTTATAATATACAAACTCCAATTCCCCTGTGTGACTTCACATTTGATGATTTATGAATACAATAACAGTTTTATAGATCAGTTATGTAGATTAGGGTTTGTGTTACATTATCTGTTGTTACATTCTTTTAGTGTCGTGTGTTACCATGATGATGTTTTGCATTTGTGCATACTTTCAAACATATGATGATGATGATGATAATAATAATAATAATAATAATAATAATAATAATAATAATAACAACAAATAACAAAATAAAAAACAATAGCTATTATTATTAAATGTATAATAAATATATACATAAAAATTAATGAATGATCCACAAATAACAGATATTATCTTTATTCATATTAATTTTAAAAAGTTATATAACATTTTAGAATAATTATAATTATTATAATAATAATAATTGAAATTAACATTAATTGCATTATTTTAGTAATGGTGTTTTGTATTTGTGCATACTTCCATACATATGATGATAATAATAAATGACAAAATAAAAGCCAATAGCTAATATTATTAAATAAAATATATATTATTAAATATATACATAAAAAGATGAGTTTTAAAATGAATGAATGATTAATAAATAAAACCACTATTATCTTTATTAATATTAAAAGTTATATAAAATTGTATAATAATAATTATATTATTTTTAGTAATGGCTTTTTGTATTTTTTATCACATATATACACATTTTCATACACACACACACACATATATATATATTAGTATCAAATGAATATAATAATAACAATAACAACAACAACGATAACAAACATTATTAAAAATAACAATAGCCATTATTAAATAAAAACCATAAAACAAATATGTAAATAAAATGATAACAACAATATTTATCGAATGAGTTAAAGATAAAAAAGCTATTTTCATTATTATTGATAAAACATCAATCATAATAAATGATATACATCATAACAGCTAGTATTAATAAATGAAAATGAACTGCATTATTGTAGCGTGGTCTTGTATATATTAGGATCCGCTTGATGAACCGATTCGTCATCGTCCTCTGCTACACTTGTGTTTTGGTGGTTGTCAGTATTTTATAAAAGGTCAAATTAATTTTAGTAAATCAATCGGTTGGTATATTAATGTTACAATTCAATTAATGAAGTTAGTTTTGTAGATTTCATCTTAATTCTGTAAATCCCAAAATGTAAAGTTCAAGTTGTAATGGCTGTGTGACATTTACAGCAGTGTACCTGTGATCCTGGCCGTGAAGGGGCTTCCTGCGATGTGTTGGTCATTATATCTGACGAGTATATTATAATCTCCAGGCAGCACGGGCAGGTACGAGACAGTGCAGGTGCCGTCTTTGTTGTCCACGCAGTGGATCTCCGCCTTGGACGGACCTTCAATGGCCAAATCAAGACCGCCTGACACAAACACAGCAGCAGGGTTAGAGACACATGCTGAAGCAGCGTGAGCGGGAGGTGTTTGTACAGTACACACCCTCAGACGCATCTTCAGTGTAGATGGTGAACACGGCGGTTTGATTGGTGGTCCCGTAGACCAGACCCGGGCCGTACGCCGTCACGTTAGGACTGTTAGCGTTGTTCACATAGAACTGCAGAGGACTCTCTGAGAAGAAACAAATGAGCATTCAGTACAGTGAGAGGAAACAGACACAGATTGATACACTCGTAGAGGAGTTTATGTAATGCATTATATTTTGTTTATATAAAAACATTCATAACTGCTCTTAACCAATGAGCACAACAAAGGAGATTGAACTTCACATAGAAATGCCTTCGACAAGTACACACTATTTAAAAACTAAATTATTAACTTAATAATTTAATAAATTCTAAATTTTTATTAATCAAAAATATAATAAATTACACTATTATTAATTAAGAATTCCTTTTTAATTATAAAAAAATAAAACAAAAAAGAATGTAATTGCGATATACTATAACAAAGTTATCAGTTGAAAATACTTTTAAAATCATTAAAATATATTTCATAAAAATAAACAGCTAATAAAAAAATAAAGAAAATAACTTATATTTTGTTGCATATCATTTTAATAATAAACATTTATTTATTGCTTGTGTTGTTGTATTGCTGTCACTGTTGGCTATTTATGAAAAACATCCAAAAAGCCATTTACAAATAAACAAATACAAATAAATTTTATTAAATGTTAAAAGTGAATCATAAATGTTAACGGTAACAGATATCCTGGTGTAGACTGGGTCACTCTTCATCTCTAAACACGCTCTTCCCGTCTTACATGAGAAACAAGCCCATCGGATGATGCTCCACGCTCACATTCATGTGATATCGACTGAGGTTTCTGATGGGAAACTCCAGCCATAAAACAAGCACCTGCACGAGGAGCAACACAAGAGCTCCTCACAGATTCCTCACGGCTGAAGACACCCATGAAGACTTACACCGCGCTGAATACATCAGTCAACCTCAATCTACTGAACAGAGAAGCCTTCTCAACCGTCAGCCAAACGCTCCCATGCAGCTCTGTGACTGGAGCGAAGGCCTGACAGCACATTCATCACTGAATCATTTACTCATGTCCTTCTTATAACACATATGCCCTTCGATAAGAAGCACAGAGTCAGACGTTCACAGAACGACCAACAAACACCGTCATAATATGATAAATTGCAGCCAAATCATTTTATGAAACTTATACAGGTTGAAGGTGGTGAACAAATGATAATTAATGCAATTAATATTTTATTTTTATGTGATTTTATTTTATAAAAAAAAAACTTATATAAAATCAATGTAAGCTCTATTTATTTTCTTTAAAAAAGGAAAGTAAATAATTTGCCATTAAGATTGTTTTGCATTGTTAACAAAGGTATGCTCTTAAAATAATCTAAATATGTATGTAGGCATGCATGTGTGTGAGTGTGTGTGTGTGTGTGTGTGCGTGTGTGCGTGTGTGTGTATGCGTGTGTGTGTGTGTGTGTGTGTGTGTGTATGTGTGTGTATGTGTGTGTGTGTACGTGTGTGTGTGTGTATGCGTGTGTGTGTGTATGTGTGTGTGTGTGTGTGTATGCGTGTGTGTGTGTGTGTATGCGTGTGTGTGTGTGTGTGTGTGTGTGTGTGTGTGTATGCGTGTATGTATAAGTATATGTATTTTTTTGCATAGGGATATAGTATCACAGTTATATTTAAAATTATTTTTATTATTTTTAATTATACTTTTGAAACCATTTAAATAATAATTTTTTCTCTTTTGATTTTGGGGTGAAATATAATCATTAATAAAAATATATTTAGAAGTATTTTCAAGAGTTTATATTTGATCATTAATAATCCTCATCATGTTTTGATGGTGTGTGGACTCTGACCTGGGATGTGCGTCCCGTTGAATTTAATGTGCATTTCGTGGAGCCCCGCCTCTGTGGGCGCGTACTTCACCGTGACCGTCCCGTCTTTGTTGTCGATGATCTCAGGCTGGCCGGTTTTACCTGACGGCATGTGAACCTCACCTGTTACACCAACATAAGAGTTAACAAATATCACTGCGATTTACAGGTCATCACCTCTAATGAGAGTGAATCTCACAAAATAGAAAATACCTGGTATACTGTATGTCCAAAGAAAGGACAATTAAGACATTATTTTATTAATCTTCAATTAAAAAGAAATCAAAATCAGGATAAGTCAATGGAAGTATTGTTGTATGTATATACAGAATTTTAATAGTACAATTATTATTATTTATTTTGTGTGTTGTGTTATCATTGTTGGTTATTGTTAATGACAAAAAGCAATAAATAAAATAAACTACCAGAACTGAAACATTTCTAACAAAATTTCATTACCATGTGAATTTTTTTTAATCAAATATATATATAAATTATATAATACATAAAATGTATATTATTAGTATTAATACTTTATGCCAGTTACTCCTTGTTTGGCCTTTATGATGATAATAATAATAATAAAAATATATTATTTTTATGCGTGTTGTGTTGCTGCCACTGTTATTCTATAAATAAAAAATAAAAAATAAAAACCAGTACCGAAACATTTATCATAATGTGAAAACGGCACATAATATATAAAAATGGATATTTACGGGTATTAATACTTTAAGGGCAGTGTTTGTTGTATAGCCTATTATTATGTTAATAATTTTTTTTTTTTTTAAGTTGTGAAAATATTTGATGATTATTTTGCATCACAGGAATGAGAAGTTTGAAAAAGTGGGCTTAGTTTACAAGAAAGTCATTTCATAAGCCCCCAAAAAAAGTCTTAATGATCCAAAAATATGAATACATTTCTTGAATTTTCTGTTTTTCCCTCTTTTTAATTTTGGGGTAAAATATGACCCTGGTATGTTTTTATTTGTATTTTTTAAGATCTGCAGGTGATCGCACAAAACCCCTTTAGTTAAGAAAACCCTTTCATTGGTCTCATTGAACGTGCTAGCAGCTGAATAAGAGTTCTCTTCACTTCAGGAGGTTTTGTGCAACGCTCCAGGTGTCTCACCTGTGATCTCCCCCTTCCTAAAGCTGAAGGGAATCACCATATCGAAAGGCCTGTATCCCGTCCCGTTCACGCTGTTAGCAGGAGCATACGTGCCATCTGTAACCTGTGAGGCAGAAACCTGAGTAAATGAGAGCGGACGCTACAAACGCATCCGTTACAGTCAAACATTTCCCCGTTTAGTCAGTCTGTGCGATCCATTCTGAACGCTGTGCACAAGACATTAACAGCCCAGTGAATCAGCCACAGCACAAGACAAACGTGTGTTAGACACGAAACGCACACCTGACAAAGCAAAGTCCCCAGAACCATGGGAAACATCTGAGAACAGTGATAGAGAGCATAGAAGGAAACCTGTTGAGACATGTACGACAGCAGGAAGATGCATTACTGATAAATCATACCCATTTCTCCCGGAGGGAATGAGGTAACTGTCATTAATGAATGATGCATGTATATAGCGCTTTATTGTGCATTGCTGTACACCCAAAGCACTCTACAATCATGTGGGGGTCTCTCCTGAACCACCACATGACCAGACTTACAACTGTGTCAAGTTTAGGTACAGATCATTAACAAAACCTAGCGAGTTGACTAACTAGACAGCACTTTAGGGGACTATGAGAGAGAAATCATGCTTCACTTCAAGAGTTCATAGCAGAGGTGGCAGATTACACATCCCAGATTAAATATAAATTAAATAGTGACGACAACCCCCCACAAAAATAGCTCATTCTAATTAAAATATACTGTTTTACACCCTTTTTGGGGGTCAGTGAGAAATTTGAAGAAGAAGCCTCTTCTGCTCACCAAGGCTGCATTTATTTGATCAAAATATAGTAAAACTTGTGAAATATTACTACATTTAAAATAGTTTTAAAATGTAATTTATTTTGATGCAAATCTGGATTTAATTTACTAATATTAATAATGATGATTATCATTATTACTGTTTTTGTGATGAAACTTATTTACCAATAATGCATTTTTGGTCCAACAAAACGTTTGGGGTTGAGAATGTTTTATGTTTTTAAAAGAAGTCTCTTCTGTTCACCAAGACTGCATTTATTTGATCAAATATACAGAAAAATTTGAAATATTTTTACAATTTAAAATAACTGTTTACTATTTGAAAACATATTTAAAAAGTAATTTATTTCTGTGATAAAAGCTGAATTTTCAGCATCATTACTGCAGTCTTCAGCATCACATGATCTTCAGAAATTATAATATACTGATTTGGAAATATTTATTATCAATGTGGAATGTGGTGAAATATTTAATTTTTCTGGATTCTTTGATGAACAAAGTTGAAAAGAACAGCATTTATATGAAATTATAACCTTTTGCAACATTATACACATCTTTATGTTAAGTTTAGCTTAATTTAACGCATCCTTGATGAATAGAAGCATTAATTCCTTCAATTTCTTAGAACAGTAGTGTGTGTTTTTAAAGCTAAGAGTATTCAGTGCTTCACAGATCTGCTTTGTAATTAAACTATGAATAAAACTACATTAGGGCAGCAGAGAAGCACATAATAGTTCTGCACAGACGGAGATGAATGTCTTAATAATGACCAGTTTAAACCTGGTGTCCAGTCTAAACACTCGGGCGTAGAGTTTCCCTCTGTTTCTGTCATCAGTGAGAGCATGTGTTCAAGACTAATCAACCAGAGAGGGAGGAAATAAAGAGCGATGAGTAACAATTCCATCCATTTCCTGCAAAAAACCATGCTTGAGTGGTCAAAAACCAGGAGGAACAGAACAGAAACCCCATTGAATGAAAGAACAGACAAACATGAGGTGACCGGCTGGAAGCTGGAGCTCAGAGCGAAGGCTGAAAGAGAGCGAAGGGTGAGAGAGTGAGAGAGTGAGAGAGTGAGAGAGAGAGAGAGAGAGAGAGAGTGTGAGAGAGTGAGTGAGTGAGAGAGGAGTGAGTGAGAGAGTGAGTGAGAGTGAGGAGTGAGTGAGTGAGTGGAGTGAGTGAGTGAGTGAGTGAGTGAGAGAGGAGGAGTGAGTGAGGAGTGAGTGAGTGAGTGAGTGAGTGAGTGAGTGAGTGAGTGAGGAGGAGGAGTGAGTGAGTGAGAGGGAGTGAGGAGTGAGTGAGGAGTGAGTGAGTGAGGAGTGAGAGGAGTGAGTGAGTGAGGAGGAGTGAGTGAGTGAGTGAGGAGGAGTGAGTGAGTGAGTGAGTGAGGAGTGAGTGAGGAGGAGTGAGTGAGTGAGGAGGAGGAGTGAGTGAGGAGTGAGTGAGTGGAGTGAGTGAGTGAGTGAGTGGGAGTGAGTGAGTGAGTGAGTGAGGAGGAGTGAGTGAGTGAGTGAGTGAGTGAGTGAGTGAGTGAGTGAGAGAGTGAGAGAGTGAGTGAGTGAGTGAGTGAGTGAGTGAGTGAGTGAGTGAGTGAGTGAGTGAGTGAGTGAGTGAGAGAGAGAGAGAGAGAGAGAGAGAGAGAGAGAGAGAGAGAGAGAGAGAGAGAGAGAGAGAGAGAGAGAGAGAGAGAGAGAGAGAGAGAGAGAGAGAGAGAGACATGTGTCTTTGTACCCAGGGCTGGAAGCCGACGCCTGGTGCTGACTTTTGCTGTTGGACGGACTGCTGCTGCATCATGGGAACTTCATCTGTTGCCTGGGAAATGATATGAATGGACATGAAACTTCTGATGCATGAGGAACACAAAGAAACCGAGTCAAACGCACACAGCACATTGTGCCAAACCTGTTGTACAGTACATTCGATGTTGCTTCGGCGGTAACCGTTACGGAGCTAACAGGTAGATACTGAAGCTACAAACGTGTACAGTATAACTATAACTCACAGTTTACATAAACATCTGCTTGAGAAACAGAGAATGATTTTAATGCATTGTTACATAGTTTCTGTTAAAAATTGTGACTAACTAAAAACAAAAAAGATTTTGGCTCAACACTGATTATATATTGATATGACTATGAAATAATAATACATATTCAATAGTCATATTGATATATAATTACAACACTATTGTCCAAATTGTGAAGCAATTACAAATAAAACTTAATTTATGAAATAATTAATGCAGCTATACAATAAATATGCAAAAATTGAAATTAAATTGTACGGTAAAATTATTATTATTATTAAATACTTGACTTTTTATTTTTATTCCAGTAAGTTTAATTTAATAAATTTTATTATAACTAATAATACTAATATGTAATCAATATTGATATATAAATGGCAATATTTTATGCGCAGCAATTGAAAATGGAAAAAATGCAGCCATAAACATTACATATAAATATTTAAATTTCAACCTTGTACTGTAAAACTGCTTTATTTTGTAAATTTATTTCAGTAAAATATATTGCACTATTTTATTATCTTGTGTAAAAGTTTAATTTAATCATATTTATTCATATTTTATAAAACAACTTATTTATAATTATTATTAAAACTAAATACAAAATAAAGAATATTACTATTGAATAATATTTTTCTGTAAAATAAATTAAAGAAAAATATTAATTTCACAGTAAACCTTTAACATTTAATTCTAATACTTGATAGCTGCCTTAAACAGCGCATGTATGTATTTAATTAAATCACAGACTTCTCACTATTTCGATTTATGGTTCAGCTCTTGGAGAATACATGATGTTATGAATTCTGCTTCGAGACAAAGACGCATGAAATCGAGCATGTTTCAGGCCTAAATCAAACCCTTCCCGTAACGTCAGGAGATATGAAAGCATTAATAAAACCAGTGCGATCATTTGTCTTGATAACACAAAGAAACTACATCTTCATACAGGAAGACCCCATACGAGCAGAAGTAATGAACTCCAGATGAGGATACGATGACACAGCGCTGAACCGAATCTATTCTGACTCGTTAAGAGCCGATGTTATCAGCGCTCTCTTCTCACCGTGACTGTGAAGGGGCTCTTGGGGATGTTCTCTCCTCCGAAGCGCACGTGAATCACGTACGTCCCGGGTTTAGGAGCCGTGTAGAAGATGTCGAAGGTGCCGTCCTCGTTCTCCATGACTTCAGCTTCCACCTCAGTGCCGTCTGGAGTCACTACGATGCAGGAGACCTTCCCCTTCCCCGCTCCTTTAGTGTTCACCACAAACCCGACCTCCTCTACGATGCCGATGGTCGGCCCGATGCCGGGTCCTGAGGACACAGACCCATGATCATGTGTGAGTCAAGATTTGCCAAGGGATTGGTTTTGGAGATGTGCCTCCCATTACAGCATTGTTTCCTCTTGGTGTGTTTTCAATTTAGAAAACGCTGAGATTTAAAAGCATTTAACTGATTGTAGGGTCAGTTGTTATTGTGGTGGAACATGTTTTCAATATACTTTTTTTAACCCACTTATAAATTTGGTAAAGTTGGTCTAGATTCATAAAAGTAAATAGTTATTAGTAATATTCACCACAAATTATTATTTCAAGTCTTCTTGATGACACAGGCATCAGAGCAGACTTTATTACATCAAATACTAGCAGCTCATTTTGGGAAGAGGATGGAAAATAGAAAACTTAAAATGAAATCTGTTTTCAAACTAAAATACATTTCCAAAAATAAAATCTAACCACATGCAAATGCAACACGTACATAAAACAAAAACTGATTATGTATTTTCCCCATAGTTATTCAGGCCATAAAAATATATTGAATATATACTGAAATGTATATTTCAAAATTTAAAATTAATTTTGGAAAATTTAAATACAAATATAGAATAGAATAAAAAGTAACAATACATATAACTACTATATAAATTATAACCTTTATATACAAAATATATTGTGTAACAAACACACAAACATTTTATTATACATTTAGAGTTTAATATATATATATTTTTTTTTTTATTAAATATATTGCATATGTAAATAATGAAAATAATAAATATGAAATATTCTATTAAAATACATAAATCTAAAAAGGTAATATTACTCAAAAAATATTAAATAAGATAATTAAATAGTTTATTATAATGTAAAATCCATTAGTTGTGCCCAGAAAGCCCCAGGCGAGTGCAGACGTACCGGTGACCGTGCACTTGCTGGCGTCTCCTGTAGCGGTCGCTCTCACTCTATATGGAGAAGTCGGGATCTCGTCTCCGCCGTACTTGATCACAATAGTGTAACGGCCCACCTTATCTGGCACATAAGACACTTTGTAGGTTCCATCGTGGTTGTCCTGAATATTGGCTTTCTTTGGTTTCCCATCCTGATCCTGAAACACAGGAGAAACCGCATGAAACCACTGCAGGACCTTCGACCTCCTGAAACGGAGAAACCGCTTGAAACACTAGAAATGACCAGCTGGGTTTCATCACCCTGGTTTAATGAGCATTTAGAAGTATCGAATGAGAAACGAGTGATGGGCCAAATTTCCAATAAAATCCCTTAATTCACAAAAAGTTTACACACTCGGTGGTTTTTGACTTGTGCAAAAAAGGGTTAATGTGAATAATGGGAGATGGAAATGCATTTTGTGAATAAATTCCTCCAAGCGCATTAAAAAAGTAATGTGACTATGCTTTATGAGACGAGATAACTGACTAGCAGCGGACTGATCTCGATCACAGCATCTGAAAATCCTGAGCAAATCGGTCAAAGTATCTCTGTATAACAGTCTTACACGACTGTTCCCAAACAGCAGCATTCACCTCCGAAAGCATTTATAGTGTTTCGTCTGCTCGCGCTGAGGCGCAAGTCATTTTGCATATATGAAAATTATTATATTCAGTAGTTTATCCTTGTTTTCTATAAGCTGTTTAGTGCCAGTTTTCCAGGAAGTGATTTTGTTCTCTTGACTCGTTGGATGGAAACCGTGCTTGTTCGCACATGTTTTATACGATATTCCAAGTTAAACTTTGGATGGAAACCCGGCTACTGAGAGGAGCTTCATCAATGAGAAACGGGACGGAGGAGGAAGAGGTTCAGTAGTTTGGCTTTCATCAGACGATCATTTATCTCACTGCTGGCCGCTTCGTTCTCCGAGTCAGAAACTCATCCAAACGGAGAAATCCAATCTGATATTAGATCACTAGAGCAGTAACTTCTCAAAGATAAAATAACACGCTGCATCCAAGAGAAGATGAATGTTATTATGTGATACTTGCAGATCCTCGTTCATCTTTTCAATGTCAAAAACTGAATCCAAATGTGATTTTCAGTCTGCTGGCTGACTCAAAACATTCAAATAAAAGAGAAGATATATAGATTTTATATTAGAAATATACTACATAAAAATATTAGCTTAAGAAAAAAAAAAGCTTAGTTAATATCTATTATAAAGTATGTTTTTATGAAGAAAGTAATACAAATTAATTGTATAATCCAAAATATATATCATGGGTTAAATTCCCAGGAAACACACATACTGATTAAAAATGATTAGTCTGGATGAAAACGTCTGCTAAAATGCATTAAAATGTAAAATAAAACACTATATAATGAAATCACACTTTTAAAATACTACTACTAATGCTAATAATACTTAAATATTTTTTAATATGATATAAAATAAACACATTCTCCCAAAACCACCACTTAAAAGTTTGAAACATTCTCCCAAAACCACCACTCAAAAGTTTGAAAATATATATGTTTTTCTTTTTTTTTTATGTTTAATGTTTTTGAAATAAGTTGGAGCAGTAACTCAAGATAAAGTAACAAGAGAAAGATACTTTGGTACTACGTGATGATACTCCCGGATCCTCATTCATCATTTCTGCTTCAATTAAAGACTAATCCTAATGTGATTTTACAGTCTGTTAGCCAACTGAAAACATTCAGATCATCCTCAAAAACACATGAATAATAACCAGACGCATTGATTTGCTGAAACCACAAGAGACTCACAGTGATCTGCACACACAGCTGGCCCTCGCCGGCGTCTTTGGCGTCGATGGTGAACTCCACCGGGAAGCTGGCCGAGAGCCCGCTGGTGAGCCCGGGGCCGCTGGCACGCACCTTACTGGCATCATGAGTGGGCTGAACGCGCAGCTTGAACGGACTGAAAGAGAGGTTTGAGGGATTGTTTTGATTTGGAGAACAGTAGCGCTCACAGCAGAGCGAGTGAATCTGACACCGTTACCTGCGTGGAACATCCTCGTCTGCGTATTTAACCGCGACGGAGTACGAGCCCTCGACAGACGGCGTGTAGGCCACTGTGTGCGTGCCATCACCGTTATCTGTGACTTCAACCGGTTCAGTTATACCTGCAAACAACAAGCCGGTTATATGATTGATCTGCCAACAGCAAAATAACAATTACATGATGATAACTGCTACTAAACTAAACATGCATCAGTGAGAATAATGAAGCAGCACACTTCTGCTAGAAACAATGTTGCATAAGTAAAAAAAAAAACATACATATAAAACATTAAATAAATAAATCACACGTTAAAGTATATACTGTGCATGCTATAATTTAATTAAGAAAAAAGGCAAAAACAAATATAAATAAATAAATGCATACATGCAGAATTTAACTATATAGTGCAGTATGCTCTTTACTGATGCAAAATAAAGAATGAATATAAAGAAATTAATGAATATTAATCCATAAGTGTTTATGTATGCTAGTATTTAAAAAGTATGCTAGAATATAATTCAGAACAAAATAAATAAAATCCACACAAATAAATAATAATAAAGTTTACATACATACTCCTGCAGTATGTGAATATTTAATTCAGAACAAAATAAATAAAATAAATGTTTACATATATACTGTGCGTTATGCAGATATTAATTTCAGTAAACAAACAAACCCGAAAGCCCCTAAATAAATAAGCCCAACAAAAGAGGGAAAGTAAAATCAGTGTCCTGCACAAGCCTTATGTAAATACATGTTTACCTTTAGGTCCAGTCACAGCCACAGAGACCGGAGCGACACCAGCTTTACTGCAGTCCACAGTGAAGGATTGTGGGACTTTAGCTCTCAATCCAGAACCGACACCAGGCCCAGAGATCTTCACCTTACTGGAGTCAACAACATCCTTCACCGGCACTTTAAACGGGCTCCCTATAGCGCAAACAATAGATAAAGACCGTTTCATTCAGACATTCAGCCTCCATGCATGCCAATGCAATTCAAACACAGAAAGATTAAGTGTCCACATACAGCGGGTGAGACGCAAAAACAATGACAACTCAAACAAGATGTATATATTTGTGCTGCCACAATTCTAGCATGTTTTATTCATTGCTATGCAGTTTCTTACGTACTCCGAGTGAGTTTTTGTGGATTTGGTTTCCACAAGCTGTAGTCTGATAACTCAACGACTCTCTAAAATATTGCTCTAGTAACTATAGACTTGATTTAAACAATCTGGAAGCAGCGTTCGTGTGATCTTGGCGGTGATTGCTTTCGATGAAACGCGAGCTCGTAATGTCCAGCAGTGAGAAAGCAGTAGCTGTTCTCCTCAGATCCGAGAGATATCGTTTCCCGGGTGTAACGCTAATGAAAACATATTCAAGAGGTTCTGCAGAGGATCCTGGGACTCAAAGCTCTTCTTCTGTGCTTTAAGTGGTTCATAGGGGGGTAAATACATCAGTTTCACGTACCAGGAATGTGCTGTCCTCCATACGTGATGTTGACGTCATACAGACCAGGCACATACGGGGTGTATTCCACATTACAGCTGCCGTCTTTGTTATCTTTGCAGGACATCTTGGACTCGGATGGACCTTCTACGGTTATCCCCAATCCACCGATACCAGCTCCTCTGCACGGGTCAGAAGACAGCGCTCGGATCATCTCAAGTGGTCATTTCAGTACATTTATGTTCTTGAAAGAATACAGATCTCCACTAATGTTTAAAAGTTTGGGGTTAAGATTTTTTAATGTTTTTGAAAAAAGTCTTATGCTCATTTAATCAAAAACACAATAAACGCAGTATTATTGTGAAATATTAAACGCAGTATTATTGTGCAAAATTAAATTACAATAATAAAACAAATTAAAATATTACAGTGTTATTTTAGCATCATAGTTATTATTTTGTATGAGTTTTAAATTTTTTTTTACTTTAAACTTTTAGTATTGTGTAAATGTAGTAACTGTGTTTGTGTTCGTTAAATGTTTGTGTAGTTTATTAATTTTATTTGAGTATTTTGATTTAGTTTAACTATGTTTTGAAATAAAGGTTTGTTTATTTATCTTATTTTATTTCAGGTAATATTTATTTTATTTCAAGCTATGAAAATGTTTTAGTTAACTATAACAATGATTTCAAATAGCGTTTTTTTTTTGTGAATGTTTTAAAATATAATTTATGTCTGATGTAAAGCTAAATTTTCAGCATCATTCCTCCAGTCTTCAGAGTCACATGATCTTCAGAAATCATTCTAATGATCAATATCCAATTATTATTTCTGATTATCAATGTTAAACAGTTGTGCTGCATCATATTTTTGTGGAAACCTGGATTCATTTAATTATTTTATGAAAGAAAGTTCAAAAGAACAAAATTTATTTCAAATGTTAAAATGTTTTACTTTTTAAAAATTTGTAACACTATAAATTACTTTGTCACTTTAGACCGAATTATTTAATCTTTGATGAATAAAAGTAATATTTGATTCAAAAAAAAATAAAAATAATGTACTGACCCAAACTTTTAGAGCAGTATAGTGCAGGTAATTCTAACCGTTAAATGAAATGTCACATGTACAGCGTGATTTGTGAAGCTCTTTAACCTGGTGACGATGGAGAACTTGTTGGGTTTGTCGGTCAGTGCTTCTTCCAGACCCGGGCCCTTGGCCTGCACACGTGAGGGGTCACAGCCCTCGCCCACCTCGACCTGGAACGGACTCTTAGGAACCGGAGTCTCATCAAACAGAACTTCCACGCTGTGGACTCCTGCAGCGAGCAGACAAAAGACAACCACACGCCGTTCGTAAGAAAGAAAAACAATGCTTTCTCCTGTAGCATCTTGCCTTAATCAAACATTGCGTGCTGCCGCTGAGAACGAGCCTGTCACCTCATAAATCAGCTATATTTTCTGGCAAGCTTTATTGCTGTTCTTCAAAATACACAAGTGCAAGATGAAACCTGTAGCGCTCCCGTATCTCAAACAGTAGATCAGCGGTGGACATCATCGGTCCTGGAGAGCCACGGTCCTGCAGAGTTTCGCTCCAATCTTTATAACTCAACTGGTAACCCTAAAGACCTTTCTTAGCTTGTTCAAGAGTGTTTGATTAGGGTTGGAGGCTCTCTGCAGGACTGTGGCCACCCCAGAAGAGCATGGTGCTGTTATAAAGACTGTGGGTTCAATTCTCAGGGATTGAATGCACTGATAAAACATACAGCTTGCATTACATTCAGCTTGTCGCTTTGGATAAACACGTCTGCCAAGAGCATGCATGTAATGTAAACCAGTGTTTGTGGGAAGAAAGAGTAAATCAACCAATCAATGAAACAATCAATCAATAACCGTCAGGGCCATCCAGTTGGATCTTGTAAGCCATCCAATTGGATTAGAAAATAAATAAAATCAACAAACACTGTCAGACTATCCAATTAGATCTTATAAATAGACCAATACAATTCTAACATACGATTTTTCAGGACAGAAAATCCCATAAGTAGTATATTTGGCATCATACCGTTCTCAAACGGTGTGTACTCCACATTATAAGTCCCGTCACTGTTGTCACTAACAACACAGTCTGTAGCAGCACCTGACGGGTTCTTCACATGAGCTTTAATGTGTTTTCCACCAGCTTTGGTCAAAGCTCGTGCATCCACGGTGAAGTCAGTCGCAGCCTCCTGAACACTCCTGCAGAGAGATGAGAACACTGACTTTACTGAAGATGTTTCACAGAACAATGCATCTCCTCTATAACAATGCCATCGCCTTTGAATTAAAACCCTCATTAAGAGCATGACAACACATGCAAGCCTGTAAAACAACATCTCTTCAAACAGACTGTGTTACGAGACCTAAAGGAAAAGTCTCCAGAAATCATGCAAGTCAACATCATGAAAATAAAGCGTACAGAAAAACACATTTTCAGACTATTTTCCATTGGCTACAAGAAAAAGGAATGGAGAGAAGAATCTAGAAATCCTGGAAGGCAAAAATCAGGCAAAAGACAGACGTTTTACAATTGCCTACAAGATGCATTCTTCCTTAGCCCTTTAGGTGTTATTCGGTATTTTAGACCCCAAAAAATAATAATGTTTGGAAATTTTAAAATTGCTACTTCATTGGAATAGAACAAAACTCAGTGACGTTTAGGCCTCGTGCCCACTAAAGCGCTTTAAGCCAGCTAAAATGCCAGGCGCTCTGCTGAAAGCTCAGCTGTGAGCGCAGTGGTTTTTTTTTTCCGTTGAGATGCTGTGGTTTCTATGATTCGAAACATGGCAGACGCATCGTGAATGAACGGTTTCTCCAAGCATTATTTTACATAAAAATATTATGGTAGTCTGGAAATTCGATCTAGTAAAGAAAATAAATACTCTGAGACAAGCAATATTAATTTCTCCATTGTTGTTCAGCCGTAGTATAGTCGGTAGTCCCGCCCCTCCTCCACTCTGATTGGTTGGCTGACTAGAAAATGACCGTGATGAGCGCAGCGTTTTATCCAAAGTTGAACATTCTTCAACTCTTGGTGCAGAAGAAAATGCCTGAACACTCAGTGCTAAAAAGACGCTCAGCAGTCGGCACGCTCCTGGCGTTTGAAAAAAAGCAGCGCTCCCATTTAACAATTGAAGAAATACACCAGCCTCGGGAAAAATGGTTTGGTGGACACGCTGCCTTATGGCAGGTGCTGTGACCCCAAAAACTTAAGTGGACTTAATTAAAAATTCACAGGCGTAAAACAATTGTCACACGTGTTGTTTGCGGTCAAAAATTAAATGAATGGAAAATAAGCAAAAATATGAAGCTACAGATATGTTTGTGTGTATACAATCTACAAATCAGCCACAATGAAGAAAAAAAGTACACAACGAAGAGATGACTAAAATGAGGTAATTTTGCCTGGAAACACTGCCAAGTAACCAAGGAATACACAGCCCTGAATATATATGGCTACACCCTGGTATTATAGATTAGTTTATATAGACCTTATTGAAATTAAACATGGTATAAAATGTTTTGTTTTATTATTTTTAATTAAGTATTTTTCTTGATATTTATTTCAATACCTTCTCCTGCAACTCCCGGCCCAAACACCTTCACTTTGCTGGTATCGACTGCCGGATCCACGGTCACTTTGGTGGGGAAGTTGGGGACGGTCTTCCCTCCGTACTTCAGCAGTAGCGTGTACATACCGGCCGTCAGCGGGACGTAGGTGACCGTATACGTCCCGTCCTTGTTGTTCACAACTTCAGTCTTGGCTCTGGCTCCAGAATCAGACTCGGCCTCCAGCGTCAACTGTCCTGGACCAGCTTTGGTGCAGTCGACGTTCAGCACGCTGATTTCTCCTACTTTAGCTCGTTTCAGCCCGGATCCGGACGCCACCACTTTGGTGGGATCAAACGGGTATTGGATGTCTGCGTGGAAAGGCGAGCCAGGAATATGGACATCCTCAAAGAGAATGTTGACTAGATACTCTCCGGGTTCGGTGGGGAGGTATGACACCGAGCAGGTGCCGTCGCCGTTGTCGGAGCACTCCATTTTGGCTTCGGTCGGACCCTCGATGGTTAGACCGAGTCCACCGGTTCCAGCGCCCTTGGTGTCAATGTTAAACTCAGCTGGACTTGCTACAAGACCACCCTTCAGTCCTGGACCGAATGCTTTGACCTGCACAGACAGAGACACTAAGTTATTATCTCTTCTACAGTACTCAACATTTGAAGTGGATCAAACAAGTTAATCAAAGTTGTCCAAAGACAGAACACATTTTGGTTTTAGGACAACTTTGATAAAAGGTTTTGATACACTTCAAATGAAGAGCTCTTTTCCAAAACACTATAAATCCATTTTAATAGTTTTCATGAAAATGACAATTTTTACCTAGACCCATACATTTTGTTAATATTCAATTTATCCTGTTAAAATGGTCTGTTGGCTCAGTCTGAACATGTTAACAATGATTGTTAAACCCCGGGTCCGATACACCGGCGTCTCGAACCCCGGGAGGCGCTGGCTCGGCCTCTGAACATGCCGTGAGCGCAACGCTCTTTTGGGTCAGAGAGTCCCTTGCTGGGATCAGGAGGCAGCATGGCCTCAATTGAGAAAGGGCTTCCTGGCACTGGATTGCCATCGTAGACGACCTCGACCACGTAAACGCCCTCCTCTTTGGGAATGTACTTCACTAGATTGGCTCCTTTAGCTGGCTGAGGCTCTAGCACGCAGGGCACAGATTTCCCCGAGGGGCTGGTGATCTTGACTTCCAGTTTGCCCTGTCCACCTGCTCCTCTTGTACCAATGACAAACTCTTGATCCTCGCCCACTTGCACGCCTAGAAAAAAAACATTAAATGGGCTTTTAATTAAAAATAATTAATGAAAAAAAATTACTAATACATTTTTAGCAACCTTTAAAATTACTAAATTGTAAAATCAAATTACATTAACTTCTGTTTATTGTAGAATAAAATGTATTTTAAATACAAATTAATTCAAATGAAACCACTTTAAATAACTACCTAAAACTAAACTAAATTTATTAAAGAAATAAGTGTCAGTTTTCCAATCATCTTGGATGTTAACAAAAACAAATGCATTTTTCAGGCAATCCAGTAGAACATGGGATTAATATTTATTATTAAATATAAAAATATCCAAATAAATATTTTAAATAAATAAACGTAGGACTACATAAAATAACAGGCCATCCAATTAATAAATTAATAAATAAATAACATAGGATTATCCAATATCAAAATAAATAAATAATTTAAATAAATACACAATTGTCCAAGCCATCCACTGAAACGTGGATTAAAATTTAGATTTATTATTAATATTAAACAAATATTACTTAAAATGAAATAAAATAAAAACACAGCTTTCCAAGCCATCAAAGAGGACCTTGGAGTAACATTTAAATATTTATAGAATAAATAAATAAACATAGGATTGCATAAAACAAAACAGGCCATTCAATAAATAAATTAATAAATAACATAGGATTATCCAATATCAAAATAAATAAATAAATACACAATTGTCCAAGCCATCCACTGAAACTTGGATTAAAATGTATATTTATTATTAAACAAATATCACTAAAAATTAAATAAAAATAAAAACACAGCTTTCCAGGCCATCAAAGAGGACCTTGGAGTAACATTTAAATATTTATAGAATAAATAAATAAACATAGGATTGCATAAAACAAAACAGGCCATTCAATAAATGCATTGCTTAATAAATAAATAAACATTTCCTAAAATTAAAATAAATATGTCTAAATGTTCCAGCCCATCCACTGAAACTTAATTAAAATGTACATGGATTGAAAGAATGAATGCTTTTATTTTGTAAATGACATACGATTCTCCAGGCCATCCACTTGGATCTTGGTAAGGTCCAGCGGAGCCGCGACGCCCACAGCGAAGGGGCTTTTAGAAACCGGGTCTCCACCGAAGGTCACCGTTATCACCATCTCTCCCTGAATTGGTACAGCAAAGCAGAATGATGATGCCAGAAGACAAATACTGAAAGATGTCCAATTCGCCCATTTCAATTCACTGAACTGCTTTTAATGGTGTTTCTCCATTGCAGATCCCTACCTGCTGAACCGGTGTGTATTTGATGGTGTGGGAATAGTCATAGTTGTCAATGATCTCAAAGTCTTGAACGGGCTGTCCTTTATTGAGGTCCAGAAAACTGCACGTCTAGAGGAGCTTTACCAGCTCCTTTGGTGTAAACGGTGAAGTGTGTTGGTTTTCCACTCTCCACACCTGATGGTGCAAAGATACAGCATGGGAAAAATTAACACAGAGACTCAAGTCATCCAATTAACCCAGATTCATGATAAAATCAAACGGTTTCTCATCAAACCTGCTCGGGCGAGTCCTGGTCCCTCTGCTTTCACTTTAGAGGCGTCATGTGAGGGATCCACTTTAACATGGAACGGACTGACCGGGATTTCCTGAAACACATTTAACATGAAAACACCATCCTTGGAAAGATTCAGAAATCAGATTACAATCATTTTAGATCTTGCATTAAAATATGAATAATATCTCAGAAACTAAATAAATAACTACAACACAATTTCTGAGTTGACTTGGATTTTTCTTTACAATTAAAAGAAATAAATAGCTTAAAAATAATAAAACTATGAAATACGGTTTTCCAAGACCTCGATTTTGAATTAAAATAAGAAGCTTTAAAATAAATAAATAGATTTATGACATGATTTTTCAATTCCACTTGGGATTTTAAATTAAAATAATGGCTTTAAATAAATAAATAAATAAATAAATACATGCATTTGACGACACGGTTTTGAGATTCACTTGGATTTTGAATTCATTAAATAAATCTTCAAATAATAATAAATACCAAACACATTTATGACAATTTTTTATCCACCTGGATGGCAAATTTAAAATAACCAAATAAATAAAATACAATTATAACACAGAATCGTTCTGACCATCCAATTGTATCTTGCATTTAAATATAAATAGTTTTAAATGAAATATTATAACATTATTTTCCAATACATTTGAAAAATAAATGAATATTAACTAAGATAAACAAAATGAAATAAAAAAGAATAAATACATTTGATACTTTAACATGGAATACCTTGAAAGAATCATTAAAATGAAAACATATTTCCAAAGATGAAAGAAATGGTCATGTTTTCTGCATCTCTCTATGGTGCTCACTCACTTGATCAGTAAAAAGCACTTTAATGGTGAGGCGTCCCGCTCCAGGGGGGATGTATTTAACAGTGATGGTGTCATTGGCATTGGGAATGATGTCAAAATCCACATCCTCTTCCTGATCACTGATCACATTAGCGTCACACTTGATTCCACACTGATGTCACCTGAAAGACCACCAACACAACACACACCATGTGTAACACACACATGAAACGGCACTGAATGTAGTGAACGTGTTAAACGTGCATCACCTTCTCCAGCTTCAGTGCAGTCCACGGTGAAGTGTGTCGGTTCCTGAGACTTCAGTCCGCTTCTCTCCACTCCCGGGCCGAACACCTTGACTTTGTGAGGGTGGCATCCCTTTCCGACACTCACCTACAGGAATAAAGCCTCCGCAATGTTAATGGCAGCAAGTAATGAAAATACTCGCTAACAGACTTCATTGCACATTCTGAGAGAAGCAAAAATAATGCAAAGTGGAAAAAACATCTGATGCATTTCAGGGCGCAGAAAGGATTATTGTAGTTAGTATTTGAAGCGTTTATAAAGGAGTTATTTTTACAAGAGAACACAAACTCACAAATCACACACAACAAACATTAATTATTAGAATTTATTAAATGCAACATTTTTAAATCATGAATCAAACACTTATTGGATAAAGTAAATGAAAAGTCCCCTTCTCTTCTGTAAATATGTTTATCCAGAGTTTGCATGATCAGTCAAGTAAAAGCAAGTCACATTCTTTAAAACTGCGCGGTGAGTTTGTTTTGTAAGAACCACAAAAGCATGAATACAGAGTGACGTATGAACAAGTGTGTGCTCTGAACTTTGTAACACTCAGTTTATAATGAAATAAAGCTTCAATTCATGTGTGCATTTAACAAATACTATTATTAATGCAGTCAAACCTATATTGTCCTTCATTCTTTATTAGTGAAAGGAAATAAGTTTATTAAATATTTGATCAAGTTTGAGAATATATATATTTTTAACTTCTGGAAAAAGCAACTGGATTGCAAACACCACAAAACACCATTTTACAGTCAAAGCAGTCAGTGTATTATATTATAATTTAATACAATTTCATACGGTGCAAAATCTTTGGAAACATTGAAAGTAATTAAAAAATCACTTAATGTTACAAACATACTGAAATGTATTTGGATTGTGCTTTTGCATGAACAGAAATACTCTAAGCAATGATGGGTAATTCTCTTAATTAGAAATAAAACAGAAGAAAACTAATTGATTAAAAATGAAAATTAAATAAATTTGATATGAGCTACAGATTAAAAAAAGTGAGTATGCAGCAAAAAAAAAAATCCAATGCTTTTGCTCATCGTACTGATCTCAAGAAACATGCAATAGAATTACAAATGAATCAACTAAACATTATTTTGCCGTTTCATTCCCTAAAGCCAAATCACCAATGCATTGAAATCCAAACGCTCCGCTGAATCATCTGACAGAGTAGCAGAGGCGCTCCATAACGGCGGTGGTTATGATGATGAGTGGTTTATATCTGGCGGCTGAAGTGTTAGGAGCATCAGCTGTAGTGAGTGTGATTAGTTGCTCTAGTGTGTTAGTACTGACAGCTGAAGTCTCCTCTGTGTTTGTGATCACGGTCTCGGCCGCTCTTACCCTGAAGGGGCTGTTGGGAACACTGACGCCTCCCCAGGTCACTGCCAGCGTGTGTTTGACGGCCGAGCTCGGTGTGTACGAGCAGGAATACACGTGATCTCCTTTGTTCTTCATCTTCACATCGATGGGGACGCCCTCTGCATCCTGGGAAAAC
The DNA here is from genome assembly GCA_027564155.1 of Gymnocypris eckloni scoliostomus. Lineage (NCBI taxonomy): Eukaryota > Metazoa > Chordata > Actinopteri > Cypriniformes > Cyprinidae > Gymnocypris > Gymnocypris eckloni. The sequence continues at coordinate 22,510,874 of CM050431.1, forward strand.
AAATCAAGTCAATCATGGGTGAGTCCAGTTCAGATTGGTTTGCGTCGCTCATATTTATTAGCTGACGCTCGACCGAACCTGTGCGATGATTCTCAGCGGTCCGTTTCCGGCGTCTTTGGCCTCGACGGTGAACTCTGCAGGTTTGTTTATGATACAGCCAGACTTCTGCAGTCCTGGTCCATACGCCCTGACCTGCACACCAGCACATGTGTGAAAAACAAACCCTAGTAAACGCACAAATGCATGCACTTTATGCAATAATAGTATCATTTATTTTATATTTGTTTTATCCATTTTCTTTCTGAAATAATTGTCTTTGTTCTGTTGCTATACGATGTTTGAGCTTTTGCAGTAACAGAAATAATCTTTAAGGAATGATGGACAAAATCCATCAAGCAATATTAATTGCAATAAAAGCAATATTAATTGATTTAAAAAGGGCATTGAATTTAAATCTAAACTACTGATTTAAAAGTTAAATTACAGACAATTTAACAAACTACAAAAATAAGAACGTTTTGAGAATAATATATATATTTTTAATTGAAATCACATTAATTGATAAATTGTTTTAATAAGTCTTATTCAGCAGGTTACAACATTAGTGTAATTCTTTTTATTAAATGTTTTTATAAATTGGCACTACACATTGCCACAATAAAATTTTATTTCATAAACATAAATATTTATTGTTAACAAGTTTATGTTTATATATATATATATAATTTCGATTTTTCAAATTTTATTTTGTGACTCACTAATTATAATTACAAAAACCATCACAAATATCCTAGGACACATTATAATAATAATAATTTTGCGCAGAAATGTAATGAAAGTAGCATCTTTTCTTCCATATATGATGTATATTCCATGTACCTGGTTAGGGTTGCTGTCTTTGTCATCAGGGACGATGTAGGCCATGAAGGGACTGTCTTCGATGTCTTCTTCATCACACATGACATGGACGGCGTATTCACCTGATTCTGTGGGCCAGTACTTCACGTTACACGAGCCGTCGTTCTGATCCTCACACTCGATCCGGGCCTGAGACGGACCCTCGATGGCGAAGCCTACAGCAAGGAAAGTATTTACATAAGAGGCTGAGAAAACATGTTGTGAATCCTAATCTAAATGTGCCACGTGTCTGATCAGAGGATTCTGTGACCTCACCGAGAACCCCGACGTCCGTCCCGATGGATTCAGCCACAAAGTCTCCAGATTTTCCCACAACGCCTCCCTCCAGACCCGGACCCCACGCTCGGATCTTCTGTGGTCCGGCCTCAGGGCCCACCTGAACCTCGAAGGGACTGAACACAAGACAACTAACGTTATTTGAGATATGTGTACAGTACAAGTTCATGTCCAGATAATATCTCTCCAAAATAAATAAATCATATTTCGTAAAACACAAAAATAAGCCAATTTGAGGACCATTATTTGTGAAGAATAAGTGGTATTTACAAAAAAATATGGAAAAAATAATAAAAAACACGATAAAGTTATTATATTTTAAATCCTTAGTTTATTATTTAAATTGTTGCGGTGCAATCTATGCAGATTTAAAAATTAGAAATATTTACAAAATTATATAAATACACAAATAAAATAAAATTACATTGAGATGCATAATTAAAAATATTAATAAAAAAAAAATGCAAAAGGCGATGCATTAATTTCCAAAAACTTAAGTGCATTTTCTTCACAATTAGTGCAATGCAATTTTTATACAATTAAATTGTGGCAATGCAGACTATGCTCATTTAGAAAAGTACAAATAAAAAATACATTAAAATTAAACATTTAAATGAAAGCGATTACCAAACAAATTATATAATAAATGATAAAATACTTTTAAATCATAATGCATTTTAATAATGATAATTTTGTGGTAAACTGCACAGAAAATCTTTATGCAAATTATGTATAATGTACTTTTCTTAATTTGAGGTGAAATACGACCAGTTAAATGACTATAAAGGTCAGCACAGCTTAAATGTATAAATGCCATCGTGTCAAATAAGTGCACAGCTAAACACTTATATAAGTGAACAAGTGTTAACCTGACAGCTTCAGCAGCACAAACAGCGCTGATGTCTCGAGTTAGTGAAAACCTTCCGTTTCCAACACAAACACACGTCAGAAACCTGTCAGCAGAAACCTCCATCTGAGAGAGTGTGTTAATAGAAGAAACATATTTCACTTTAATAGGAGTCACAGCTCCGCTTCCCTCCGTGTGTGTGTGTGTGTGTGTGTGTGTGACGCTGACGTCCAGGTGAACAGCAGGCCGATTGTCTTCAACGCAGCCCGTCTCCACTCAGCCCTTTCGGCTCAAGCAGTGCAGCAATCTGATTGGCCGATCCTCCATGCATGTGATCACCAGAGAGGCCACACACCACGGCATCCTAAAAAAGGCATTTCCAGTCCTTTCTCACACAAAGCAGCATGTTTCTGCACAAGCGCATGCCGACTGCCGTCATTTGTGTTCCTCAGTCTGTGAAGAGGTTTACTCTGTGTTTCCAGAGCTCTGACAGACTCGCTCACTAATGAGTCTGCTTGGCAGTGCACACGACCTACATATCAAGAGCATAACCTCATCTACAATTACAATAATAAAATCATTCATGCTGTGATAGATCAGCATATACTTGTTTTTACTGGAAATCCAAACCAGGTATGTTTTATGTATTATGCACCAGTGTTATTTCAGTTTTATACACTTATAGTATTTATTACTACTTTGATTTAGCTTTTATTTATATTACAGCTTTAGTAATTTTGGTACTGACTAAAGCTTTTTCATCTTAACTCATTTATTTTAGTTTTTTTTAATATTTCTATTTAGCTTTCATGTATACATTTCTTTTTTCATTTAAGTACTCCAATCTTATTTTTCATTTTAGTACTTAAAACTCATTTTTTAATCTAATAGTTATTTATTATTTTAGTTTTATTAAATATTTCTATTTCACTTTAATTTAAATTCATTAAAGTTTTAGTATTTTTAGTACTGCGCTTTTTAAGCTTATTTTTCATCTAATACCTTATTTTATTCATTTTATGTATTTATATCCAATTTAGCTTTAAATATATTACAGTTTTGTAATTTTAGCACTTCAACTTCTTTCATCTAATATTTTTTAATTAGTTTATTAAACTTTGTATTTATTCATATTTAATATAAATATACACTATATTTAATCATTTTAGTATTCCAGCTTAAACTTAGTTTTCATTTTATGTTTAATATTTATCATTTATATTTACTTCAGTTTTAGTAATTTTGTTACTCAACCTAAACTTATTTTATTTCAGTTGAAGTTTTTCATTATTACTCTTTAAAAGCATCTCATTTATTTTTAGTAAACATTCATATTTAGCGTCAATTTATTTGTATTTCTTGTTTTAAGTTGGTTTCCCATCTAATATTTATGAATTGTATATATACTTTAATATACTTATTTTAATTCAGTTTTCTTCCAATTAACAGATTTCTGTACTTATTTGAAATATCATTTTCTCCATAATCCAGTGAATGAAATATTTGACAAATGGACGTTCTTGTAGTATACACAGACAGTCTTACATCATACTCCACATTAAACTCTTTCACATGAACACAATCAGACAAACTCCCCGATGATCCTTAATGTCAGAATCTGAACAATAAATCCGGTACAGCACATGCACTGATCATCTATAACACCGTCTGTTCTGATCTAGACCAAACACACACGTTTACTCCAAGCCTCGTGTGTTTCTATACGCTCTGCCTTCCTTCATAGCCAAACAGTCCTGATCAGATCTGAACAACACTGAACATCTGGAGCCGATCTGTTTCCACCTGTACAACAGCACTGGTAGCACTACAGCAAACACAAAGCACTCAAAATACTACATTATACAAGTCTATTGTGTGACCTTTATGCATTTAACCGTCTCATTTTTACAAAAATATCACATTTTCTTCACTTTCTTTAGAATTAATGTGATGCAACTTATTAATATTTTTGAATATCAATCCAACCTATGTAGATTTATAAATAAAAAAAAGTTTTTTTAATTAAAAACTACAATAATGAGAACCTGTTGAGAGTAATCAGAATTATATAGTTATGTTAAATATTATTTAAATAATGGCAACGCGGAGTACCCTCTTTAATCTATGCAAATGTAAAAAATACATAATTACAATAATGAGAACTTGAGAATAATTATTTAAAAAATCATTTACTTAACACAAAGCACATTTTTTTATATTTATTTGTGCAATCTGTAGTATCCACTTTAAGATATGCAGATTGAATTTAAAATAATTACAATACAAATATATTTGAATTTCATTAAAATTGTATTATTTATGTTAATGCTAATATTTTTGCATGTTAATATGCAACTAGTTAATAGTGACAACTGGTCGCTATACTAAAGTTATACCTATTATTTATTGTATAATTTATACTGTGGTAACGTCTAGCACACCATGCAGATTTAATAAACAAAATTATAATAAAATTAATTTAAAATATGTATATTATTTATACTGAGGCAATGTGTAGTACCCACTTTATACAGATTTTATGAACAAAATTAAAATTAAATTTGACTTATTTAAAAATAATTTAAATGTTTAAAATATGTATAATAATCTATGCATATTTACTTAAAACAAAAAAATAATGTTTCAAGCCGTACGTTATGATTGGTAGCACTAAAACAGAATTGGATCAGAGATCCTTGAGCACAATGAGTCACATGTGAAGCGGCTCTGAAGGTAAACGCTGCATGAGTTTTAGAGGTGTGACTGGTACCTCTTGGGAATGTGCTGCCCGGCCCAAGTGATGCTGACGCTGTATTTGCCAGGTGTGTGTGGATAGTATTCATACGAGTAAACGCCGTCTGAAGCATCCTTCTGTTTCACAGGCTCCTCTTGACCTTCTGCAAGACATGAAAAACATGAGAAACTTCAACTATTCAATCACAAACCCTTAGAGAAGAACAGCAGGGATCATTTGCTTTGCTATGAATCTGAAGATTACGAAGATGAATAGCAGGAGCGGGTTTGCTCAGACTCCACAGAGATAAACTTGTGTCCTGTAAGTCACAGTGGGGTCAGTGAAGCGGTCAGGTCATTAATCACAGTCGCTTGACCTGCTGATGGAAACTGATGCGTGTAGATCATTCATCTGAGCACCAGAGTCTGGGAAACTGTCCCTGCTCACTCCAAATACTCAATCAACATGAAGAAGTGCCATGTTAAGTCCTTACTCGAGATTACTAGAGCAGGAGACATTGGGAAGTCTCTCAAAAAGAGAAGATTTCGTGTTTTAGGGTCTTGTACAGTCTGTAACAGGAGGGAATGATTGTGTGTTGAATCAGCCGGTGTGTTATTTGCTCACTCACTAGGTCCTTTAACGGTGACCTTCAGATCTCCACTGCCAGCGTTATGAGTGTCCACCTTAAAATCAGCCACCTGACGCACTCTGACCCCTCGGGGCTGCAGACCTCGACCGGTGGCTCGACACGCTCCGGGAACAGACGCTGAAACAGACAAACACACACAAGCTGCTGATTTACTGAGAATTAATGACTTTATCCATGTGCAAATACTAGCAGTATATATATTAATGTCCGAGACCCATTTTCATGGGGAAAAACTGAGTTACACAAAATATAAGTTAAAGTAAAATTATAATAAAAACAACCATTTTTTTCAATATGAGATATAAAAAAAATATTAAATCTGGTAGAATCCTTAAATGAGCTCACTACATAATGTTGCCTGTGCATTAAAAGTGGGACACTCAATAAAACGTTTTATTAAATGTGCAAAAAACCCAGGACATTATCCATTATAGATCTTAGGGTGCTTTCACACCTGCCTCGATTAGCTGGGTTGAATCGCACTAGAGCTGGTTTTCCCTCTCGGTGCGGTTCGTTTGGGCCGGTGAGAATGCAGCAATCACACTCGGGTGCGCACCAAAAGCGGACCGAGTCCTCCTTGAAGAGGTGGTCTCGTTACGCTTTCAAACGAACCCTGGAGCGGTTCTCGTTTGTGGTGAGAACGCGATCCGACCTCAAACAGACCCAACTCAAAAACAACTGTGCATTTTTGGACTAAACCAGCTGCCGTAGTCAGCTGCGCTGTGCATTATGGGATGAGGAAGTGTTTGTAGTTTAGCATGGCAGGTCACGGACAAACTTGGGGTTGTGAGGAGGTGCGGAGAATCCACCGCGCAGTTGTCTCTCCATAATAGCAGTGTGCTGTATTTTACTCCTGTCTTTGATTACTTCCAGAAGCACCGTTGGAAGAAGCGCACTCTTTCTGACCAATCGAAAAGCAGTTTAGGGAATGCGTTCAAAGACACATCTAGCCAACAAGTGAAGCGGATGTTGTCACGTGACTGCATTTTGGTTCGTTTCAGCTGGTTCGGACCAGAGCAAACGTACCCCTTTTCCACCAAAGCAGTTCCAGTGCTGGTTCGGACCCAGAGCCTAGTTTCAAACCGGTTCTTTGTCTTTCGACACCCAAAGCACCATCTCGAACCAGGAAAAGCGAGTCGTAAGTAGCACCAAAACATTGCTGGGCTAGAAGGAAGAACCGCTTGCGTCAGGGGCTGGGGTTACCGTGCAAACAGAAACTTTGAATTGCCATATTTGAAATAGCAGCTAAATGTGAACACGTTTGATTCGCTGTGTTTAGATGCTGATGTAGGTTAGCAAAGCCATGAACATCAATAGCAACGCAATGTCTGCCATTGTAGATAGTTTGTTTAGGCTTGTTCGGGATGGATCGGCGCCTGCACGGACCGGTCGGTGCGAGGCATTGGGTGCTGCGGGAGCGATTGGAAAGCAGACTGCTCTTTATGCTTTTTGAACGCTCTCGGGGTGCTTTAGTGTTGTCTGACGATCGATTGATCGGTCTGCGTGGCGCTGATGCACCTCAAACAAGCCTGTTGTGTGCGCTAGTGAACCAAAACATGAAATGTATTGTGACGTAAGACCTGGCTCTGTACTGGCTCTCTAGCCTGTGGAAAAGCGACCGGTTCTTAAAGGGTTCGCCAGTCAAACCAACTAAGAACCGGCAAGAGCACCAGCTCTGAACTAGCACCTGGTTCCTGCTGGTGGAAAGGGGGTAAAAGTGTGGTTAGAAAAAGGAACCAAAACGACTAAAAATAGCTACAATGTATAATTTTTTGCCTTTGGTTCGGACCAAAGCAAATGAACTATCGGACTTTCCTGGTGTGAATACACCCTAAGATGCCGCCGCTCATGCAGCTACCATGCTTTGCTCTTCAGTGTTAGTTTTTTCAGTTTTTTTGTTTCTCAAACACGATCAGTTTTACCGGGGATGAACTGCTGAACATTCGGCACCATTAAACTTATAGACAAATAAAAAGATCTACACATTTGCATAGACAATTGAAGAATGCAGTGCAATGTTTCCAGAGCACCAGAACAGAGTCCACAGAGAGAGAGCCAAAACCCACATTCAGAGTACCAGCATCTCTGAGCGAGAGAGAGAGAGAGAGAGAGAGACTGGATGAGGTCTTCCCCGTCTGCTCTCTCTCATTAGGTTCAGATGTGGGAGCCGGGGCCCGTCAGGGTGGAGCGTCCCGGGACAGCCGAGTGCCACCGAGACACAGAGCTTCATTCACGAGCGTCCAGTCTGACTCACTACGACACACTTACTGCCCTGCATGATGATCAACCCTGAACTCTAAAAATACACCCGCAGAGGAGAACAACCCTTGAGACTTTGCCATTTCTATTCAGAGCAGAGTTTTTAGAATTAGGAAATATCAAGAGCCCAATTCCAGCTTAGCACAGTTTCGAGTGTTAATTTTACAGCACATAATGGATGTTTTGGATGAATGCTAGTGAGATGTTCTGACAGCTTGTGCTAAAATAACAGCACACGCAGTAAAATGCATTAGGCATAAGCTGGTTCTCATATATAAATATAGTATGAACTATATTCACACACGCGCGCACCCACGCACTCATATATATTCATATACATACATATATAAGTGCTGTCAATAGATTAAAAATAAATTACTAATTAAATCGCACATTTTCCTGAAATTAATATCACCTAACATTAAAGTTTTTAAAAACATGTTTATATTGCAATAATTTCCCATTCAATCTTCAAATTAATGTACAAACAATGTTTGTTTAATGGCATCTTTATTTTTAGTATCACTGATTAATACTATAAAAATGTTTCCCCCTAATATTTAAGCATTGACTATAGCCATTAAACATTACATTATAATTAAAAGCCATCAGTTTTAACATTTATTAGACTTTAAAAATAACTTCTAATTTAAGTGAACTTAAAACAATCTTCACATCGACCCATTCAAATAAATGTCATATTACCCCACAGCAGAAATATAAATAAATGTTATAAAGTTATCAAACACTAAATACAGATGAATATTTGAAGCTATAAAAGTTATTATTTCCTCTTTTTCTTTGATTAACAGACAGCACAGAAGCGGAGTTAAGTTGTTTGGCTGTTATTTCTGTAATAGCAGTTTTTCTTTAAGGACTCTCTTTACCTTCTCTGACACACTTCAGATCTTAAGTACTACTGAGCTGACGAGTTGAATCGAGTGTGTTAGACGAGGGAGACAGTGCTGAGCTGATCCAGGACAGTTTTAAAAACCATTTCAGAGACATGTTCTTAAACGTAACTCAGATAGCATATTACATGCATGCACCGTTTTGAGTCAGCTTTAATCTCTTTTGGTAAATTCATGTCCTAACTGACCACGACATTTCATACGCATAGTTTATTTTGCACTTTGATATGAAACGATAATGGCTACAGCAGGCGCTGGCACATTTGTGCATGCAGGAGCACGCGCTACGAGCACAGGACCGTTTCCGTGAAGTGGAAGCGTCACACACACACACACCCACACACACCTTTATCATAGAGTTTTCAGGATTAGTAAATTCCAACTTTGTCACCAATGATTCAACATTTCTTGTGCATTTTTAAAGCACATAATGGATGTTTAAAGCTCTTTAATATGCTTGTGAAATGTCCATCTTGCACTGTAAAAGTCAAACTATCTGTTCAAAAGCATAAGCCGTTTGTTCTCCTGTGGGTCTCGTTTGGGTTTACAGCACATGTGGCTGATTTTGCGAGGTCACGCTCATCCTAACCTGCCCACCACAATCGCTTTCAATCCAACACGATCAACAGCATCCTACGGGAACACTCAAGTTACCGGCCGCACAAAACCACAAAACCGTCAATTACAGAGAGAAGAAAAACAGAGCTGATATCCCACCGAACGACATTAAAAAGAGAAAGTCACTCGTTACAGCTGCAAGGTTTTGTGGGTTATTCTGATTGATTCGAATGATGATAATACATGTTTTAAAACTCTGAGATGAAGCACAAAAAGCATGCGCACGTCAATGTATGAAGAATCGTGTGACGTTTGTTTGACGCTAAATTAACAATCATGCAATCCTCATCACTAGAGTCAACAATGATCTCACTGTTCAGTTTTAAACAGTAAAATACTACAAATTGAAAAAACACGCCTGTGAAATCAGCAGCATGATAACATTTAACTACACGGGGAAATCAATTAAAGTCAGCTTCTGTTAAACTGAATTGCTGCACGTTTGGAAAAGCTGTTTCAGAGAAAAGGAATTCTGTGTTTTACAAGGTTTAACACGTTCAGTGACGCACCGATTCCCTAGTCCACAACGAAAGAAGAGAAAGACTACAGCAGGAACCAGGGTTACTATACCGTCTACTTTAGTTCCTCAAAATACAATAAATACAATTTACATTTAATGTGACGATGCACTAATAAAACGGATACAAATTAGTAAGCTATCTATAGCCATTAAAAACAAATGACAACTCAAAACAAAATTACGAAAACTTAAAAATAAACATTTAAAATTGTATTAAATTAATTCTAAATATTAATGGTACTAGAACACCACAAGTCAAAAGTGAACAGAAATGTATTATTCCTTAGAAATCTAAAACAAAAAAGTAATGCAGAAAAAGTGCATTAATTTACCCCTAATATTTGAGTGCGAGCGTCTGTCGAATTCACAAGCATTGATTGCAAAGACCCATCTAACAATCTAAGACATAAAACCTAAAGATATTACATTTTATATAATATACAAATTTATATAATATGGGAATAAATGTATTGCATAATAACACCTGAGAAGAGATGACGACAACCCCTCAGAGGAAGCCAACCATCAGCGATTATACTGAATTAACCAAATTTAGCCAAATAAAGTTCATTCTATTGAGTTTCTACAATATAAATCTATTTTAGAAACATAATTTTCTGTGAAGTTGCTGTGCAACGATTGTATTGTAAAAACCACTATACAAATAATCTTGCATTGAATTAATTTAGTACATATACCATAAACTAGTTAATTAAATATTTGCTTAAGCAAAGAAATTGTATTTTACTATTAATTATATATAATAAAATATTAAATTGTAATACACCTATAAAAATGCATAGTATGAGTATAGTACATATACTATAAAAATAATAAAATCTTTATTTGCATAATAAATACAAATGCAATTTCATGGCAAATCTTTAGGTTTATAAGTGTGTGTGTGTGTGTGTATGTGCGCGTGTGTGTGCGTGCGTGTGCGTGTGGAGCCTAAAAAAGCAATCAAATTAAAACAAAGGGCTGGAAATGAAGCCTGACCATAATGGCGCGACAGGTCATATTTAACGAAGCTGGCAGCATCACACACACCACAAACGAGCGCTCTGGTGAACTGCGGCTACATTTACATGCATTTATAGCCCTGCAGAATCTCATAACTACATGCAATTACAAGCGCATGAGGCAATGCACACGCTGTTTACTGAAAGAACTAATAAACTATTCCATTTCCTTCCTCCAACAGCACATTTAAGCAGTGGTCAGCTCAGAAAGAGCATGCTGGGTAATGTCTGCATGAAGTACCTGGGCCGATATTGACGGGGAAGGGGCTCTTAGGGATGGCGATGCCTCCGAATGTAATGTTGACGGTGTGAGGGCCGGACTGCATGGGTTTGTAGGTGCAACGGAAGATGCTTTCGCCCTTGTCTTCCATGATGGCCTCCACGGTGTTTTGATTACCGAGAGGGTCTTTGATGACGGCGGTCACGTCACCCACTCCGGCACCTGATCAACACAGAATACAGTGGCTTCAAGACTTGTTTTCAGCAGGAAAGTGAGCTCAAACTCAAGCTTGCACGGTCAGACCTGCGGTGTAGATGTCAAAGAAGGTGGGTTTGTTGGCGAAGTTGCCCAGCGGCTCCAGTCCGGGTCCTTTAGCCGTGACTTTAGTGGCGTCTCCCAGGGCTTTGTCCACATTCACCTCAAACGGGCTCTTTGGGATTTGCTGTCCAGCAAAAAGCACAGTGACCTGTGAGTGAACATAAAACACCATGAGCCTATATTTCACAGAATAATGCACGGAGACAGAGTCGTGTGTTATTCTATTTATACATAATAAACTATTGTTTTTACACCAACACACACCTATATGATTTTCATTAACAACTGGGGGGGCTGAAAATGACGTAAAATCATTTAAAGTAATATAAAAAAAGAAAGAAAATGACAACTTTTAATGCTTCCACGATTGTTCTTGATTTCTTTGCAGAACAAGGATTCCCAGCCTAGAAAAACTTGGGACATATTTGAGTGACATTTCTAGACCTGGAAAAGTCATGTGAAATAATATCATTTTAAATAAAAAAATGCATATTTACAATAAAAAAATATTGCATTGCTATATATATTTATAATATATAAATGTATATAATGAGTACAGAATATAGTAAAGAACATAGTCGATACTTATTAAAAAATAATAAGAAAAATATTTGCATAGGAAATATGTAAATGTAATTAAAAAATGTTATATTAACTTTTTTTACATTTTAAATGTTTATATTTGTAATAAAAATTTAATATATTTCAAACACAAATGTTTATGTAGTATATATGTAATTTAATATATATTAACTAGTACATTAACATTATAATTTTAAACAATGCTTTACGTTATTATATATTACAATGATAAGTATGTATTATTGATACAATTATTAATAATCAACTTCCACTAAATATTCTGGTGAGACAGCGATGCATTGTTTAGGTTTGTTTGACAAATAGAAAGGTCAGCATTTCTATGAAATTGAAATCTTCTGTAACTTTATAAATAACTTTACGTCACTTAATGTGGTCTTTCTGAATAAGAGTACTAATTTCTTTGTGATCATTGTATTGTGAATAATTGTGTGGGGCCTTTGAATACTGCGGTGAATAACAGGGGTCTGGTGAATAACCTTGTGCGGTCCCATGACCTGAGGGATGTACGTCACGCTGGAGGTCTTTTTGCCTTCGTTGAGCGCAGGTTTGACCTCCTCTCTGCGGCCCTCTGGGTCTTCAACATAGACGGTGACCTGACCTTGACCCGCGCTGAAGGTGTCCACCGTGAACACGGCCGGACGCATCACACGGTTCCCGGTCGGCTCGATGCCTGACGACAAAACCAAAACCATTCAGGACTTCACTCGGGAAACAAGTGCATTTCAGCTAACGAGAAGCGGATTTCTGTTCTAATTACAGCCTTTAACGGATGTGACAGAGCTGTTCAAACTAAAATAACATGCTTCAACAGTCCTTCACACCGTGCCATTAACATCTCCAGCAGACTCACAAAACACTCATTATGAAATATATATTTACTGCACTGCTGTACATTTAGATGTCTGCTATTGATTACATAAACATAATTATATAAACCAGATTCACAAACAACAACAGCAACACTAAACCAGCAACTTCAGTCACCAAAACATAAATCAATTTAGACGCCTTTAAAGTCCCCTTATAAGTGTTGCATGAATGCCCTTTAAAACATACAGAGCTTTCATTAAAAATATGAATTCAATTTTATATTCATAAACAATGTAAACGATGTGTACATGCACATTTACGTAAAGGTCTATAAATATGTTTTTGATCCATATAAATGCATTTTCATTTTATGTATTCACATATTTGGAGATTTTATTACTGTATGCATCATGATTGTGGATATTTTATTACCTGATTTATAGCAGCTTCCTCACTGGTTGATTGCAAATTAATTATAAATAAATCAAATATTTTTAATACATTATTTAAATGATAATAAATACACCTGAACTAATTAAAATAGGTTTTAAATTTAGTTTGCATTTAAATTCAAATCTGTCCCATTTCTAGTCGTGCAGCCCTGAGGCCAAAATATTACAAAACTAATAAAAGTGGTCATGAATTTATGATGTGGATTTGATTCGTGAATCCTCTACTTGTGCACAGAAGATGTTGCTTAATTTATGCATACAAAGAAGCACAAACAGTAGTTATTGTGAGATGTTGTATAGAAACCACAGTGGTCTAAAAATACTTCTTTTAGTTTATAGCTTGAGGCAAACCGCAGAAAACAGCAAACACACGATCCCTCTGAGCTCATAAAACAGGTTATTACAGTCCTCTATGTGCGATTTAAGAAACAAGGGTGACTGTGTCAGTTTTATTTGCAGTGCTTTCAGAGAGGACATAATCACTAAATGGAAAAATAACACTAATGTGACACTTTCATTATTTGTCGTAAATTATACGGCCGTTCAAAAACAGAGGTGAAGATTTCCCAAGACCAAACCCTTGTAGTTCAGGTTAGTAAACCTGGTCACAGAAAGTGTGTCGAGGTCACGTCTTAAACTCATTAAACACCAGTTTTACAGCTGTAGTCAAACTAACGACAGGTCAGAAGCACATTTACACTTCATCCATCAGTCCTGAACATAACCGGAGCCGCTGTACTCACACGGTGCTAACTTACACTCCCGGACAAAAGATGACAATTATTCTGATTTAAAACAAAAACAAGTCAATAAGGACTACATTTAAAATAACTGTTTCTAGTTGTATTTATTCCTGTGATAAAAGCTGGATTTTCAGCATCATTACTGCAGTCTTCAGTATCACGTGATCTTCAGAAATCACTCTAATATGTGATTTGATAATCAAGAATCATTTATGATTATTATTAATGTTGAAAACAGATGTGCTGCTCTAATTGTTGTGAAAACTGTGGTGCAAAACTTTTCAAACAACTAAAGGTAGAATAAAAATATATATAATAATAATACTTATTCAGGACACCTTAAATTGATCAAAACTGACAGTAAAGGCATTTATAATGTTACTAAATATTTAAATGTTCTGTTCTTTTACTTTTGTATTCAAATAACCCTGATTTTTATAAAAACGTTAATCAGCAAAAACGTTTTAATAATAATAAATCATATTTCAGCAGAAAATCATCATATTAGAATGATTTCTGAAGGATCATGTGACTGGAGTAAAGATGCTGAAAATCCAGCTTTGATCACAGGAATAAATTATGCGTCAAAACATTACAACAGAAAAAAGTTATTTTAAATTGTACTATTAATATTATTTCTTTCATTTCGTCAAATAAATACACTTGCTTTGGTGAGCAGTGGACAGTTAAAAACATACATTTTGTAATTATTCCAAACTTTTGTGTCAAGCTCAAAAGAGAGTGCGAGACATCAGATCACATCAGAGGAAAGCCGTTATCTTAACGATCCCATCACGCCGCATTAAGGATTCTGAGACGCCGCGTCAAGCATCTGAGAAAGTCTGGCTGTAACGCTCCCTTTGCTCCTGACGACACTGAAAATCTGACAGGGTTCATGAGAAACTCTGGTGTGATAGTAATCTGCTCAGACAGATCTCAGCGTTTCTATGTAACAACAACACTAGAGCAAGCGTGTAAGGTGACCGAGCCGGCTCACCTGGGCCGTACGCGCGCGCCTTCTTCGGGTTGAGTTTGGGTTTGAGAGGAGCTCCGGGCTTCAGTTTGGCTTTGGGGAACTGAGACAGATACGTCATGACTGACTGCTCGTCCACACTGGGGTCAATGATCTCCTCTGGAGCGATCACCTGCAAACACAGACATAACATAAGTACTGTAGTGTGCCAAAAATATTCAATGTGCAGCAGACAGTCTCAGGCTGCACTACTCGTTCACCCAAACCAATCTTATTTAAGTATCACTGATGCACTATTATAGCTGTTCATATTTTTAATTAGGATTTATTTCTATATGGTCCACATCATCCAAGTGGATGCTGCACACTGGTGGTGGTTGAGGAGAGCCCCCCCCACATGATTGTAAAGCGCTTTGGGTGTACAACAATACACAATAAAGCGCTATATAAATGCATCATTCATTCAAGGTTCAAGGTTCAAGGTTTCTTTATTTGTCACATGATAAATTATACAGGGTATAATCAAAAGTGAAATGTAGTTCAAATCAGGTCCGCTCAGTGGACAGTGCAAAGAATAAAAAAAAAGAAAATATATATATAAAAAATAAAAAATAAAGTCAAAATTAAATTATATAAAAGTAACACCACACAAGAGTATATATATATATATATATATATATATATATATATATATATATATATATATATATATATATATATATATATATATATATATATATATATATATATATATATATTTAGTTTTATATTTAGTATTTCAAGATAAACTAAAAGTGAGAAATGGTGCCTTAGCAAAATAAAATATCATATTTATATAGCAAAACAAATTGGATGTGCAAAAAACAGTATATGGGACTTAATAAATATTAGTATAAACAGGAGGGATGAGAGGGATGTGCAACGGGTTGTACTGGGTATGCACACATAGCGGCAATACGGATGATGAGAATATGAATGTTTTGTTATTTTTTTACAGATAATAATGAGTCTTGTGAAAGTTTATGGAACAGAGTTTGTGTTAAGGAGCCTGATGGCCTGAGGGAAGAAGCTCTTCCTCAGTCTCTCTGTCTATGCCATCAAGCTCCTGTAGCGCCTGCCAGATGGCAGTAAACAGAAAAGATGGTTACCGGGGTGAGTTGAGTCTTTGGTGATTTTAGCAGCTCTGCTTCTGCAGCGTTTGAGGTAGATGTCCTGCAGAGAGGGGAGTGTAGATCCCGAGATGCGCTCAGCTAAGCGCACGACTCTCTGTAGGGCTTTGCAGTCCTGGTTTGTGGCATTATTATACCACACTGAGATGCACTGAGTTAGAACACTTTCTATGGCCCCTGAATAGAAAGTTTTCAGGATAGCTGGAGAGACCCTGAATTTCCTCAGCTGTCGCAGATGGTACAGCCTTTGCCTGGCTTTCTTAACCTGAGTTTGAATGTGTGTAGTCCATGTCAGGTCCTCGGAGATGTTTACCCCGAGGTACTTGAAGCTGCTCACCCTCTCCACAGGGGTCCCACTGATCATAAGAGGAGTGTAGGGCCGCTGCTGTCTCTTCCTTAAGTCCACGATCAGCTCTTTGGTTTTGCTCACGTTCAGAGAGAGACAGTTGTCCTGGCACCATGTTATAAGTCTCTCCACCTCATCCAAGTATGCGGTCTCGTCGTCGTTGTTAATGAGGCCCAGGACCACAGTATCATCAGCAAATTTAATGATAGATGTGGAGCTGTGAGAGGACACGCAGTCGTGGGTGTAGAGAGAGTATAGCAGGGGGCTCAGGACACAGCCCTGTGGGGCTCCTACATTCAGGGTGATTGAGTTGGAGGTGAACTGGCCGACTTTCACCACTTGTGGTCTGGCGGTGAGGAAATCTTGAATCCAGTCACAAAGTGAAGTGTTTAGGCCGAGGTCTGAGAGTTTAACAGCCAGCTTGGTGGGGACTATAGTATTGAAAGCGGAGCTATAGTCAATGAATAGCAGCCTGACATAGTTGCCATTCTTGCTGTCGATGTGAGTGAGGGAGGAGTGCAGGACCAGAGAGATGGCATCATCAGTAGATCTATTTGGCCGATAGGCAAACTGAAGAGGATCCAGAGTAGCAGGGATGGAGGAGCAAATGTGTTTCTTTAAAAGTCTCTCAAAAACCTTCATGACTGTTGATGTGAGGGCAACTGGACGATAGTCATTCAGGCAAGAGGGTTTACTGTTCTTAGGCACAGGGATAATGACAGATTTTTTAAAGGGGGTGGGAACCCCATATGAATGGGAGTCCCATTCATATGTTCTTCCCTTTTATTCTGAAGTTGCAAATATTTTGTTCCTTTTTTAATAACATTTCAAACCATTTTAATGCCTTTTTCATTCATTTGTATTCAGTAATTTTTACTTTAGTGTATTAATTGTATTACTGGACATAATTATTTACATTTTTCATTATTTCATGTTTACTAATTTTATTCATTGTATAATTAATGACATTGGATTCGTTTTTTAGTTATTTAAATATAATTTATATTACAATTATTATTAGAATTATCAATTATTTCTTATTTTTATTTATTCGTTTATTTAGTTTTAGCCGTTTTTAGTATTTCAAGATAAACTAAAAGTGAGAAATGATGCCTTAGCAAAAATAAAAATATCATATTTATATATAAAATGTTATTTCAGTTATTTATTTCCAGCAACTAAATTGTTATGGCTTTAGTTTTGGTCAACTAGCTGAAATAAAATGAGTTATTTTAAATTAAGTTTTTATTTTAGTTACCATTAATTTTATTTCAAAGGATTACATTTTTTTATATTCTTATTTGATTTAATCCTGACATTTATGCAATTTCTGAAATTGCACATTTAATTCAAAAGGAAGAATATTGCAACTGAAAGCATTTTAGTGTTCATATAAAGCCAGAATATTACAGTAAATCTAAATGGTCACAAAACTCAAACACGAGAACAAGACGAGGCTGGTGATGAGTGAATCAGATGTGTGTTTGCGGAGGTGTGATTGAGGTGTGTTGAGTATCATATTAACTCTGTGGCAAACAGTGCAGCTGATACTGATGGGTGTGTGTGTGTGTGAGTGTGTGCGTGTGTGCGTGCGTGTGAGCGTCTCTTATTCTTATCTGAGCTTCATATTGATCTGTTAGCATGAATGGAAGCGAAGGAACATGTGGACCAGTCAAACACGTCTCTCTCAACAGATTTGTGGCGCTGCTGAAATCTCATCTTGATGCACTAGAGGTCAAAGGTCGCCAGCTCACCTGTGGGATTCCCAGCCAATCATCGGCGAGCTGCATGGCCTCGGTGGCATTTTCCACCGGCTTCTCCCCGTCCCAGATCTCCCAGTCAGGACACAGGCCTGAAAACACACACACACACACACACACACCACAAGACGAACCGTTAAACGAGTCGCTAAGCTGTTAAATAATTATACTAAACCATAATACATTTACCAGATTTAATACTCAAACTGAGTTGTATATAAGAAAAAGAAATATTAAAAGAATAAATATTCAAAAATTGCTGCTCTTTGAATTATTGCTTGAACTGAGGCACTACAGCGATCCGTCACGTCACATTATAGAGCGTCAAACACATTTATTCTTTAAATTTCACTAGATAATTTATAATCTGAAAGCCCAGACATTGTTTAACAAACCTAATTTACTGCATCAAATTATAAATGTACAACAATAAAATTAATACAATTATCAATATATAAATAAATGCATTAATAAATATAAAGGCGTTATATGCTATAGAAATAATAAATAAGCAAACATTTAAGTACAAAATAAATGAATAAAATAAACAAATAAAAATATATATATTAAAATGCATAAAAAAAAAAAAAACTAAACAAATAAATAATAAACTGAACAAAAAAAGTTCACTCATTAACTGAAAACAGCATAGACTAAAAGACTAAAAACTGATTATTTTCTAGAATTGTATAATAAATTATCATTAAATGTGAAAACATGCACTAAAAAGGTTCTTCTCAGCAACTGAATTGTAAATATTAGGAAACAATGTTGTACCACGACAGTTCTGGACTCATTCACAGCTGTGTTTTACAGTCGATCCACCGTATCTATACAAACACACACACAGCTGAGCGGCAGGAACGACCGACACACACACACACACACACACACAGCTGAGCGGCAGGAACGACACACACACACAGCTGAGCGGCAGGAACGACAGACACACACACACACACACAGCTTCTGCTCACCTGGAGCGCAGCTGTCCACCAGAGCGCCCAGCACACGGCCGTTCCTCCAGTCCTGACTGAAGTTCGTGATGGGGAGGTCAGGCACTTTGTTCTGGATCCAGCCGAGCAGTCTCTGCTTGGGCGTCTGTTTCTTGGCTTCATCATCATCTTCATCCCAGACGGGCATAGAGATGGAGTAATGGAGGATGAGGGTCCATACCAGACCCAGGATCAACTTCAGGTTCCCGTCCACAATCGCTTTGCTGTCTGTTGGGGGACATTAAATAAAGATTGATTGATAATAATAAAACCACTGAATGTATGGGTATGAATAAAAATAAGACATGCAAGTTACAAATCAATTAAAACGGCTAAGTAAATCGAATTATACATTCATGACTAATAAAAATTAAGAAACGAACGAACATGAAATAAGCAAGCAAATAAGAAAAACAAATGCATAAAATAAAAATGCAAACAAAAGACAAATAATAAATGCATTACAATAAATAAATGAATAAATTAAAGTGAAAACAATGAGAAAAAAACAATGAATGTAAATAAATGAGCAAAACAAATGTGTAATGAAAATAAAATAGCTGAATAAGCAAAAACTAATATATAATTTAATTTACATGATATTATTTTCTAGAACTATTATTAACATTAATAAAAAAGTATAACAATACAATTATAGATTTATTGTATGTTCACATTTATTATGAATGAATGAATCAAATAAATATAAAATTGAAATGAGCATTTAAAATGTGTTTATATATTTATAGTCAGTTTCTTGTTTGATTGTTTATAAATAAATGAATCTATAAATGTGTAATATCAATATTTGTAAAAGTAATAAAATGGACAAATAAACTGAAACGTATAGATTTAGCGTTTATTGATAAATATAAAATGTTGGCTTCAGAAAACAGCACTAATGATGTAAATGTGACACTTGTATAACAGTGTATATAATGAACCACAGCAAACACTGACCTGATTAATAAATAGATAAATGGGGTGGAGTGTCTGTTAAATGACTCGATGTTAAAGAACGAGACTCGAGGCGCCTGGCTTCACTGAATACACGATAGATGAATATTACACCCGTCAGGAATATGATTCACTGGAAACCCATCCCTGAGAACTGATCTTATATCACAGATAATACAACGTAATTAAAAGAGGAATCACACAATCTCTCACAGTTGATCCTGAAGAAAAGCAACAATTAAGATGAGGATTTATGCTCAGTTGTGGTAAATGAGCACTCAAGATAAAGCAGTGTTTAGCACACTTCAAATGAGGTCATTTCAGACAAAGCACATGTTTGCAGGAGGAATCGCAGCTGTTAGTGATCGTTAACACTGCAGAAATCATCACGTGGTCACGACCGAACGCTCCCTCGGTGTTCACACTATCGGTCGTCTACTGTAAACTTCAGGAGTGGAGCTGAACTTTAGCACACCAAGATCAAGAGCAAATCTGACACGAAACTAAATTAGTGCAGCTTGAACTTACAGTTGGACAATCACCAGTCATAAGGGTCCATTTGCCAACATTGAGATTTATAGATCATCTGAAAGCTGAATGAATAACTTTCAATTGATGTATGGTTTTGTTATGATAGGAAGATTTTTTTATTTTGAATCTGCAAGACGTGAGACTGACCGGCTGGTCACCGGTCAAGCGAGAAATCGTCCGATTCCGATCACTGGTCCGGTCAATCGGTGCATCTCTAATTTGTATGGAACTATGTGTTAGACAAAAATAAAAGCTGTCACTGAGGTGGTTTTCAAAAGTGGATGCTAGTGTTGGGCGATATGGTCATTTTTCATATCGCCAGCCTGTGAGATTGCCGATAAATCATATTATCGTGCAAGACTGCTCGCGGACAAAATGACGTAATGTGGACGGTGCGCAGACGGCTGAAGTATACTTTGGCCTTAATCCTCATTTGTGCGTGTGTGAAGTGCGGCGCTGAGGTGAAATCGCGGGGCAATTTGATAGCCCAATAATAATAGCCCGCCTAATAATAGTTAGGTTACATTAAAACAGTTTTATACATTAATAGGAGAATCAGCCTAGACTATCGACAAAGACATTTACTATCGTCGATACACTATACTATCGTCTATCGGCACAAACCTAGTGGATGCAATTTATTTATATTAACTACATTTAAATAAACAAATTTAGTTGACTAGCTTTCAACTAAATGTTTTATTTAAATGTAGCTAAAATAAATTGCTTGCAACCACTTAGCTTCATTTTTTTGTATCTTTTTCAGTGCATAGGCTAAAGAGATAACTTTGGTCCCTCAATGTTGTTCTCTATATTTCCATTAGTCTGTATAGTGCGGATTGACCCAGTGACCGGATCAGTGCGCCCCCGCCGCTGATAGCATGAGGCAGACGGTGGAATGTTCTGGCAGCGTTTGAGAAGCTGGAAACCAGCTCAGTTCCTCTCTGGACGGAGCAGAATTCATTAGCAGTGACCCCCATCCTGTTTAATGGGATCTCCATGAGGAGCCCCTTCACCACCGGACGGCCCAACAATACAACAGCCGTCGACTGAGCGCTTTCAGAGAACAGCAGAATGAGTGTTACCATGACAGCAGGAGCTGCATCAAACCGGTCATGAATTATAGATGAACCGCAGCAAGTTTGGGAAAGTTTCTAAAAACACAAAAGAATGCAAAACACTGTTTAAAAGTAGTTCATGCTGGACTGAAACTTACATTGAGTGACCGCTCTGACCAGGTCGACCAAATTATGATATCAAAACAATATTTTATGAACTTATTTGTTTAGGTATATGCACTAAATTAATAAAAACATGAATTATGAAATATATATATATATATATATATATTCTGTAAATGTATTTAAAAGGATGCAAGATATTTTTATAAATATTCACATTTATTGTATAGTTAATAAATTAATTCCATATATAAAACAAAGTTAATAAATCATGTAATACATTCTATTACCGTATATTTATATGCATGTGTGTGTGAACATTTTATAATATTCTCATTTTAATAAATTATACATTTATTTACAGATTTAATTGAATGCATTTTTTATATTAAATGTTTATTAAATAAACAAACAAATGATCCAATAACTGCCAAAATGAAACCAAAAAGCAGCAGGAGCGAGCAGAAGGTCATCCGGGCCAGTCATTGTTTTAGGAGGTCATTTGAGGAGAAGCAATAAAACTCAGGGAAGTCCCAAGGAATTCCAACCGGATGAATCCAATGAGGATAAATCCAAACAGATGGCTAAAAAGCCTGATTACAAAAGGTGTCCAAAACACTGACATAATCCCATTACGAGAATACACAACCCGCCCTGACACGAGTCGGTACTATCAGAGCAAACATGCACTTACAGCACTAGAACCAACCCTGAAGATCTAGAGCACATCAGACCAAAACACGGTCCAAACACTGACATAACCCCATTACGAGAATACACAACCCGCCCTGACACGAGTCAGTACTATCAGAGCAAACATGCACTTACAGTACTAGAACCAACCCTGAAGATCTAGAGCACATCAGACCAAAACACGGTCCAAACACTGACATAATCCCATTACGAGAATACACAACCCGCCCTGACACGAGTCAGTACTATCAGAGCAAACATGCACTTACAGTACTAGAACCAACCCTGAAGATCTAGAGCACATCAGACCAAAACACGGTCCAAACACTGACATAATCCCATTACGAGAATACACAACCCGCCCTGACACGAGTCAGTACTATCAGAGCAAACATGCACTTACAGTACTAGAACCAACCCTGAAGATCTAGAGCACATCAGACCAAAACACGGTCCAAACACTGACATAATCCCATTACGAGAATACACAACCCGCCCTGACACGAGTCCGTACTATCAGAGCAAACATGCACTTACAGTACTAGAACCAACCCTGAAGATCTAGAGCACATCAGACCAAAACACGGTCCAAACACTGACATAATCCCATTACGAGAATACACAACCCGCCCTGACACGAGTCCGTACTATCAGAGCAAACATGCACTTACAGTACTAGAACCAACCCTGAAGATCTAGAGCACATCAGACCAAAACACGGTCCAAACACTGACATAATCCCATTACGAGAACACAACCCACCCTGACACGAGTCAGTACTATCAGAGCAAACATGCACTTACAGTACTAGAACCAACCCTGAAGATCTAGAGCACATCAGACCAAAACACGGTCCAAACACTGACATAATCCCATTACGAGAATACACAACCCACCCTGACACGAGTCAGTACTATCAGAGCAAACATGCACTTACAGTACTAGAACCAACCCTGAAGATCTAGAGCACATCAGACCAAAACACGGTCCAAACACTGACATAATCCCATTACGAGAATACACAACCCGCCTGACACGAGTCAGTACTATCAGAGCAAACATGCACTTACAGTACTAGAACCAACCCTGAAGATCTAGAGCACATCAGACCAAAACACGGTCCAAACACTGACATCACCCCATTACGAGAATACACAACCCGCCCTGACACGAGTCAGTACTATCAGAGCAAACATGCACTTACAGTACTAGAACCAACCCTGAAGATCTAGAGCACATCAGACCAAAACACGGTCCAAACACTGAGATAATCCCATTACGAGAATACACAACCGCCCTGACACGAGTCAGTACTATCAGAGCAAACATGCACTTACAGTACTAGAACCAACCCTGAAGATCTAGAGCACATCAGACCAAAACACGGTCCAAACACTGACATCACCCCATTACGAGAATACACAACCCGCCCTGACACGAGTCAGTACTATCAGAGCAAACATGCACTTACAGTACTAGAACCAACCCTGAAGATCTAGAGCACATCAGACCAAAACACGGTCCAAACACTGAGATAATCCCATTACAAGAATACACAACCCGCCCTGACACGAGTCAGTACTATCAGAGCAAACATGCACTTACAGTACTAGAACCAACCCTGAAGATCTAGAGCACATCAGACCAAAACACGGTCCAAACGCTGACATAATCCCATTACGAGAATACACAACCCGCCCTGACACGAGTCAGTACTATCAGAGCAAACATGCACTTACAGTACTAGAACCAACCCTGAAGATCTAGAGCACATCAGACCAAAACACGGTCCAAACACTGAGATAATCCCATTACAAGAATACACAACCCGCCTGACACGAGTCAGTACTATCAGAGCAAACATGCACTTACAGTACTAGAACCAACCCTGAAGATCTAGAGCACATCAGACCAAAACACGGTCCAAACACTGACATAATCCCATTACGAGAATACACAACCCGCCCTGACACGAGTCAGTACTATCAGAGCAAACATGCACTTACAGTACTAGAACCAACCCTGAAGATCTAGAGCACATCAGACCAAAACACGGTCCAAACACTGACATAATCCCATTACGAGAATACACAACCCGCCCTGACACGAGTCAGTACTATCAGAGCAAACATGCACTTACAGTACTAGAACCAACCCTGAAGATCTAGAGCACATCAGACCAAAACACGGCCCAAACACTGACATAATCCCATTACGAGAATACACAACCCGCCCTGACACGAGTCAGTACTATCAGAGCAAACATGCACTTACAGTACTAGAACCAACCCTGAAGATCTAGAGCACATCAGACCAAAACACGGTCCAAACACTGACATAATCCCATTACGAGAATACACAACCCGCCCTGACACGAGTCAGTACTATCAGAGCAAACATGCACTTACAGTACTAGAACCAACCCTGACGATCTAGAGCACATCAGACCAAAACACGGTCCAAACACTGACATAATCCCATTACGAGAATACACAACCCGCCCTGACACGAGTCAGTACTATCAGAGCAAACATGCACTTACAGTACTAGAACCAACCCTGAAGATCTAGAGCACATCAGACCAAAACACGGTCCAAACACTGACATAATCCCATTACGAGAATACACAACCCGCCCTGACACGAGTCAGTACTATCAGAGCAAACATGCACTTACAGTACTAGAACCAACCCTGAAGATCTAGAGCACATCAGACCAAAAGAGGAGAGAGAGAATTCACTGACAAAGATAAATATCAGTTTGTCAAATTAATGTAAACATGTAACATTCAAAATAATATAAATACATTAAATACCCCAAAATTATATATTTATATGTGAGATTAAAATATAAAAAGTACAAAAGGTGAATAGTCGTGTAAAAAAATGAATAAAATTGTAAATAAATTTATAGTCTTATTTAATTTAATCTATCAAATATCAATATTAAAAATAAATATGTATAATCATATATGATTTTAATATTCAAACTGTGAAAATATACAGCACATGCACAAGAAGAGAGAGCAAATATACCAAGATAAATAGGCAAAGGTGAAAATAAATATTTGTAATAAAATTACTATTAAAATAATATATATATTTTTTTTTTTAATACATTTAAAACATAATACAAATCATAAAGAAAAATACAGCACTCCACACAAGGAAAATGTGAATTTATAAAAGTTAAAAAAGGTAAATACATTTCTAAAATAAATTCAAATATAAAATTAATTAAGACGGTCCCTGACCACATACAGATGATATACACTATCACATACTAAATACATGACCCTGTAATAAAGGCCCGTTCAGCAGTAGCGGCTGGTCAATAGGTGGCGCTGGGGTGCCACCCCCCCTTCAAGTTAGCCCCCTTTAACATGTTAACAATAAGTAAAAAATATATCGCAAATATTAACTAAATAAAATCATTTAGTCATAGTATTCTACTGTTAGTTATATTATAATTTATTGAAAATCAAAAATCTAAACTATATTTCTTTCATATTTGTGTGCGGGGCGCCGGACTAATGAGTGTGTATGTAGGTACACAAACTTTTCAAAAGCATGTGATTTGAGGCCAAGCTCTAATTGGCTTGTTTCAAATTGTCCAGGGGCGCAGGCTCCTCCCACTTTTGTTGTTAGAGCGAATCAATATTGTTTTTATATGTTTGGCCTCATGTGATTGGACCGTTCTCAACAACTCTCGTTCCACTCAGCAGCAGCTCGTCAGTTGACAGACAGGAACTAATTAATGTGGACGCAAGCGCAATATCTCCAGATGAAAGAACATTCGGTTTTATCTTTACAAAAATACCCGTTCACAAGGCGTTCGGATGAAGAAGAAACAATTATCAAGGAGCTTGGACCAGATCGCCCGTACTTTCAGTTTGTTTGCGCCCCCCAAAAAGATTTTAGCACCAGCCGCGGCTGCCGTTCAGTGATGCTTCAGAACAAGGAGCAGCGATCATAAAAAACAAGCTTAATTCTACTCAATTCCTCTTGAATGCATTTGCAAAGTTTGAAGCATCAGCATGTGTCAAGACTGACTTGGCAAAAGGTTAGAAATGTCCTGAGCTTTATTATTGAGATCTCCTTGGGAACCGGCCTGGAGAAAATCAACAAACACTTCTGAAAGTGAAGCATGATGTGAAGCAGCTGGAGCCACCGTCACCAAACATGATGAGATCCTGAAGAGCAAATCAGATCCTCTACACGGAGGATCAAATGACCTGTGCATTCATGACAGGACATAAACACCGAGTCATTACGATTTATACTGCTGAGACTTAGACTTTTCATTTCTAAAGTCACACGAGCTGAATCTTAAAAACCGCTAATGTTTAACATTGAAAGATCAAACTAAACTTATTGAAAAAAAAAACATGTTCTGCTAATATTTTAATCCAAAGATCACAAGAAAAAGAGCAAATTATGTATTGAATCAAGGAAATTAAGAACATTAAAGATATTTAAAAATTAGCATTTTCATGACAATTACATCCTGGATACTCATACTATATTATTTTTATCATTACTACTAAAGTTACTAATAATTACTGTTGTTGTTATTATTAAATTAGTATTTTATTATATTAATAAATACTACATTAATAATAAATACATTAATATTTACATTATTATTTAAATAATTTTTGAATTAAATTTTATATCTTAATTTTATTTTTACATTTTTATGAATAATGCTATAATTATTAAAATAATACATTCTTTAATTATTATACCTTTCATAAGAGCAATGCAAAATAAAATATTTTTTAAAATTACATAAATTATAGCAACATTAATGAATAATGCTATAATTATTAAAATAATACACTCTTTAATTATTATACCTTTCATAAGTGCAATGCAAAATAAAATATATTTTTTAAATGTATTACATAAATTATAGCAACATTAATAAGTGTCATAATAGCATTTGTCATATTACCATTAACTTATGATTTATGCCAACTTAAAAAAAAAAAAACAAAATTGTACAATGATTTGCAGTTAAACACTTTAAATGAATCTAATAATAATAATGATAAAACAATGGGTACTGCAAGATACCCAAGTGTGCATAATTATGAAAATAATGTTATGTCCTGTTGATTTGTGGGCTGGAATGTGACCATGCAAAATAATTAAAACATGAAAAGAGAGTAGTCTTCCTCATACTGACTGACAAACTTAAGAGGGTGAAGACGTAACCCTGCGGCACACCATACGAAATGAGAAAACAGAGGTTAGAAACCGTTTCGCACAGTTATAACCTTCTGTAAATCATTACTTCATTACTTCCCAGGCGAGTCTCCTGTGGCGCTGCTTTCATGAGATTAGGTGAGAAAGGGCGGGTCGCCTGAACCCAACCAACCATTACACCAGAGACACACCGCTTCACCCACAAACCCTCTGATCTATAAATACAGACCCAAGGTCTTTTCCAGTCACTTATCAACGGTTAAAACAAGACGTATCAGCCCGAGGGACCTTGTTAGTCGAGGTCTTCCTGCAGGAGAGCATTCAGAGAGATAAAGGAGATAAAGCACTAAATTATCTTCCACCAGTATATACGAGTTTAAGCCTCGATGATCAGATTCTAGAGAGAGCACAGCGAGATTTATGGTTCATTGGGATTTTTCAAAAGCAGTGAGATGAGTTGAAGCGGTCAAAGTTAAGCCTGGCCGTCTGACAGCGGCCCATCTGGAAATGCGTTTGAGGCGAGCGGAGTACCGCCGAGACTCCACCCGTACCGCCGTCATACAGATCCACATTACAGCTCAACATCATGAGAGGCTTGGGAGAGGGAGAAAACAGCTCCAGAAACAATATCGGTTTAGATCTGAGGGGAGGATTAATCGCATAACTTATAGATTTAAAATAATAAACATTTGATTTAGATTTCATTTTATAATTTACTTTTTATTGATTTATTGACTTTACATATGTTAATTTATTTTTATATAAAGTATTTTTTATCAAATCATGGTACTATCTAATGTACTAAAAACGATTTTAAACCATTTATATGCAAAAAAATTAAATCTTTAAGCAAAAACTTATAAATGATTTTTATAGATACACACACACACACACACACACACACACACACACACACACACACACACACACACACGCTTTATTCTATTTCACATTTTATTATAAAAATAAAACAGTAAAGCACCTCCCATGGTAGTATTTACTGTACTAAATGTATGCGGCTATGAATAAAACATTGCATTACAGTAATTTGAAAACTAAAATAATGAGAAATGCATGTGTAATTCAGAAAAAAACATGTTTTACATGAAAAAAAAAATAAGCTTGGAATAAAAAAATTATAATATCTAAAATAAATATTGATTTTACTTTACATTTTGTTATTTACTATATTTTACTTTGTTTTTAATATAACAAAAATAAAAACAAAACAGTAAAGCATTGTAATTTCATAGGTGTACTTACTGAACTAAACTAAAGGTGTGCGGTTCTGAATAAAACACTAATCGCAGTCATTTAAAAACCATGAAATCATGGGAAATGTATTGATAATTTCAGAAAAAAATTTTAATGAAAAAAGTAAATAAACTTAGAAATAAAATTTTAAATGGAAAATAAAAATAATATCTAAAATATAGATTTTACATTCTATTTTATTTGTTATTTACTATATTTTACTTTTTATAAAAAAAATAAAAAAATAAAAAAATAAAAAAATAAAAAAAACAGTAAAGCATTGTAATTTCATAGGTGCATTATTTACTGAACTAAACAAAAGGTGTGTGGTTTGGAATAAAAAAAAAAATCGAAGTCATTTAAAACCTGAAATCATGGGAAATGTATTGATAATTTGGAAAAATGCTGTCATCAAAATGATGGTCAAAATGCTGTTGCTGTAGTTGTCGTTGATGATCTTTAATTTCAGCATGAAATGCCCCAGATATGTTCTCATGAGACTCACCAGGCCAAGTATCACATTATTCGAGTGCCTGTCTTTCAGGCTGACAACACTCATAAGTATCAGTGAAACTAAAACACAAGTAATATTAAACCAAAAGCAGCAGGTAAGCAGTGAAATGACAGCAGCAGTCATGCTTCGAACAACATCCGCCTGTATACTCAGGAAAGGAAAAGAGTTGAATGCTTGTGTTGGTCTCCACGGAGACGAAGCAAACGAAACACAACAACACTAAAGGAAGAGCGGATGCAGGACCGGTTTACACACAATCCACCGCTTATCACCAAACACACACACTTACACACCAGAGGAGGCTCTGCTAGGCCTGGGAGAGAACGCTATAATAACACTTAAATACATGAAATTAAATATAAAGATATAAGACATCAAATATAAATACATTATATTACCTTCTGGTCAAAAGCACACACACACACACACACACACACACACACACACACACACACATGATTTATGACTCAAAGTTTTGAATCGGTTGAACTGCGATTGAACTCATTCACAAAAATAAATCCAGACTCATCACCCCCAACTCATTTTGTACTACTGTTTAAATACATTTAAAATAATGATTTTATTAAAAATATATATTTCCATTTTGTTCTGATTTATTATTTTTACTGATTTTTACTGATTTTTAAATAATTTTTACTCATAATTGTTACTTTATTATACTTAAGATCCCTGATCTCGTGCTGTTTAACACAATGCTGCCTTCGGCTTGCAAATGAAATACTACTGTAGATAAAAAAATAAAAAGGATCTATTGTACATTTATCTGCCTTTCTTTGATGAATGATGTAGTTCCTTAGAGACAGGTTGTTTATGGAGAACGTCAGTGTGTGTGTGTTGTAAAGTTATGCCTGCTGGTACTTCAATAGAGGTTTCCTGCTCCATTCACAAACTGCTGAGCCACACCTGCGCCGCAGGACACGACTGAAGAGGAACCGTGAACACCACAAACCTTTCATTAGATGAGACGAACACACACCTGTTCACTTCAACACAGATTACGGTGCACGACCGTCCCGAACGGATTCAGTCGAGGTGTTTAAACCAAACCGATCACAGGACAGAGAGACCGAGTCAACTTCAATCATCTGCGTCGGTCTGTATTTGGTCAGAGCCTCAACGGTTTCCACTAAAACGCTTATAAAACCTCTGATTTACAAGCTCCGAACGGATCTTAGGAAGAGCGCCACAGCTTTTCTCCAACTCTAGAAAACGCAGAACTTCAACTTAGTGAGTTTAATGTTTTTATGAGAATACAGCTCATTTTAGAAATACTACTAAAATGTCATGCTTTGGCAATGACATGAACCAAAGGACAGACCTTAAAGGAAATGTAGCATTACATCACTTGCTCAGCAATGGATGCTCTGCAGTGAATGGGTGCCGTCAGAATGAGAGTCTGATAAAAACATCACAATAATCCACACCACTCCAGTCCATCAGTTAACATCTGGAGAAGACAAAAGCTGCGTGTTTGTAAGAAACAAATCCATCAAGATGATTTTAACTTAAACTATTGCTTCTGGCTAAATATGAGTCCATAATCCATAATGCTTCCTCCAGCGAAACTCTCACATTACAATCCAGCCATATATTTATTAGTTTTGAGCTGTATTAGCTTGTAAACGGTGCTTGATCTGCGCAGATTTCTCTCCTGATTCAGATGAGACCATTTAGTGTTATAGACAGCTCATGTGAGGTTAAAAACATCTTAATGTTTCTTATAAATATGCAGATTTAGTCTTCACAATACATTTATTGATGGACTGGAGTGGTGTGGATTACTGTGATGTTATCAGCTGTTTGGACTCATTCTGACGGCACCCATTCACTGCAGAGCATCCATTGCTGAGACACTGATGTAATGCTACATTTCTCCAAATCTGATGAAGAAACAAACTCTTGACTGGCCAGACGGTGAGCACATTTTCAGCCTATTTCTTTAAGAGCTCTTTGAACGCACGGAGGAATGGGATACAAAGAGACGCTATCATCAATCTTCACAAGCTTATAGCACAGAGTTCACATTCCTCATGTGGATCACGGCCAAGATGAAAACCTGATGAACAAACGTTGTTCAGAAATACACCGGTTTTCCCGTAGATGAAACCAAGCAGAAATTAAAGAGAAAGTGCTGCAGATGCAGAGATACTGGACCTCAACAAAGAGAAACTAAATACAGACGCTGCACGCTGATTTCTATCTCAAACCAATTCTATTCAAAGAATCCTGAAAAATAAAATAGCACAGCTTCCACAAAAATGATAACCGTTTTCAACATTTATAATAATCAGAAATGTTTCTTGAGCAGTAAATCATAATATTATTATGATTTCTGAAGATCATGTGACACTGAAGACTGGATTAATGATGCTGGAAATACATCTTTGATAATACCAATACATTACATTTTACAATATATATAAAAAAAAAATTTAAACTGTAAATATTTTACAATATTACTATATAACCAAATGTTTTTTATAGTAGACAAAAAATAATTATTGCTTCCCAATCCTTCAATCAGAACCAGTCAGTCAATCCCAGTGATTGTGGGGCTGGATTAGTGCTGCACAATTTATCATAATTATGATTATGGATGCCACGATTACATCATCATTCAAAGCCGCGATTACAAAAATAAATAAACAATAAAAAATGTCCACTTGCATTATTCTGTGATCTTAAGAGGTGTTTGCAGCGCGGGGTTTAAACTCAAACACATGTTGTCTAACTGATAGTCGTTGTCACTGTTGTGCGTGATAGATGTTAAACACCAAACGTGTCAAAAGTTTGAACTGCACGCCACACAGACTTTGATCCGCTCGCCTCAGAAGAAAGCAGTGCGTGAGCTTAGAGCATCTGTGTTTATTACAGAGACCATACGTGATCACGCAGTAAACACTGAAATCCAGTAACAAGCACTCGAGTTCAGCATCAGTACTCCAGCACAAATCACGTCTCTTTAAACTACCTTAAAGCCAAATAAATCAGAGCCTCATCAACACTGATGCAGAGACCGTGCAACAACGATCCAGTCCACAAATCACCCAGTTACCATAGTTTTACTGTAGTAACACTAACATAATGGTACGGTGGCAGAAAAGTAGCATATTCAAATTGACATTATTAATATACTACATGTTAAAGCAGTAATGGAATGACATTATTTTGCTAATTATTCTATCAGTTGATGTGGATTTGTAATTGACTGAATGTCTTTAGGCTACTGTTTTTCAAGGCTTACACCATAGAAACCATAGGCTACTTCTTTACCATGGTAATGAGGTGCTGTACTTTGGTTGTGTGTAAAAGATGAGGCTGTTTTCACAATGGTACATCTGCATCCCAACTCAAGCTCCTGTTCTAATGTGTATTTCTAAGAGA
The DNA here is from genome assembly GCA_027564155.1 of Gymnocypris eckloni scoliostomus. NCBI lineage: Eukaryota > Metazoa > Chordata > Actinopteri > Cypriniformes > Cyprinidae > Gymnocypris > Gymnocypris eckloni. Next base: position 22,543,762 of record CM050431.1, read on the forward strand.
CAAAACTTGTAATATTACATGTTCAGTGCTACCGAATCAGGTGCATGTCTCCAATGTTAGTTATATATAATTATACTGTAAAATGTTACTGTAATTTCGTCAGGTTCATTGTAAATGAAATACATAGCTTTAGTAAACCATTTTTTATTAATTTTTTTAGTTTTAATATAACATGATACAAGGCATAATTTGACCTTTTATCGTTTAAAAAACCAAACCAATATATAGTTGACATTTGAGGCTCAATGCTATAGAAAAGCAATAAAAGTTCAGGAAGTGTTTTCAGACGGTTTTTTTAATATATATTTTATATAAAAATATGGCATGCAGCTTTAAACAATGGCCTAAGTCTGTTCAAAATAATCGTTATTAATAATCTCGATTAATACAATTCTATATAAGTAATTAAGAACTACAACCTAAAGGGAATAATCGTCAATTATGCTTATGGTCATAATCGTGCAGCTAGGCTGGATGCACCTGGACGCCGTAAACAGGAAGCAGCTCTTGACTCGAGGCCAAGATTTGAACAAAAAGAGCAACAAACATCATGATTGACCTCGGTGTCTGTTAATGGAATAATGTTGAAACACCAGTTAATTAAACTGATCTGATATCTATCAGCACCGTTGTTTCTTTAGGGCAGGGTTTCCCAAACTGGGCACCAGAAACCCCAGGGGGGGTTGAGAGTTGATAAACAATTGGGGAAAAAAAAATATTTTAAAATAAGTCAAATTAAAACTAAAATATGATCATGTAAAATATATATAAATCTAAATAACTTAAAATCAAATTATAATTTGTGAAGTGAATTTAAAATAAAACAAATTCCAGAAATTAAATAAAATTATAAAAATACAAATTTAAAAGAATTTTAATAAAATTATAAAATAGTAAAAACCTTGAAATAATCAAAAATAATTTGAAATATAAAACCAAAAAAAAAAAAAAACTTTATAAAAAAACCTTAAAACTCCCTAAAAATAATAAGATGATCATTTTGAATCATTTTTTTAATTTCGAAGACTTGCTAAAAATAATGACATTGTTTGCTGTTTGACATCAGAGGACTGTGATCATGCAAATGTGTTAATTTATTTAAATACTCCGTTTCAGGGGAATTTCAAGCAAATATTGAAAGCAAATACGTTCAAATAAAATAAAAACAGAGCAAATCCACAAGATGTTTTTATGACTTGTTACTAGGAATCAAAATCTAATCTCAAGTACACATTTATCCCGTGACATTATAATTAAAATAAAACTGCCACCGAGGGGATTGAGAGTTATTCCGGTGTCACGGCAGTCATGTGACCGCTGGACGTTCATCCACAAAAGCCAAGCGTCACAGAGAGTCTCCCAGACAAACACATCCACGCTGTGAAAACACTAAAGGTTTCTGAACGCATTAAATCACACTTGGAAACAGAGACACGTTTGTTTGGTGGGCCTCTTAAAGCGGATCCATTAATAAAGCAGACAGCTTCCTTTGTTAGACGCTGGATTCCAACGTGAGAAAAAAAAGCCTCTTTATGTCTGTGACTCATATCAGACTCAACCTTTCTCTGTGATTCCTCTACGAGTCTTACTGGACTTGGACTCTTAATTTGGCTTTGAAAGCATTATAAATCCCATTAAAATGAAGATTGCTCATTACCTCATGGGTGAGGATGTCACAACCCACAGATGGGAACGAGCGCAGGCCAGCATGCTATACATGCGGACGCTGATTACGCCGTTCTGGAAAGTATTACACATCGCTCTCTTAAGATGCCGTGATCGGCCAACTTGGGTGACGATGTTAGACGAGTCAAGCAGATTATTGCATCAAGATACCGTAATAATCAGCATGATTCACTGCCTGAAGCTGCCTGTAAAACAGATCTAAGCATAATAACGCATGAAATCATGTGTTTCATCTAGATCTTTATAATATCATTTGAACAAAAGTGCACTGACTGAACCGGCTAGAAAAGTAGTGAAAATGGCTAAATCATGATAGATCAATAAAATACTTAATTAATTGTTTATAAATAAATAATACAAATAAGTCAAATATACTAAACTATGAAAATAAATACCAATTTATAATAACTAAAATTATAAATAAAAGCAAATATTCTAATTCATACATACATAATACATATATATTATATATATAGGGTCTATTTCTTTTTCTTAATTTGTTATTGATTTAGTCAAGTAAATTCATAAATTAAGCATAACATAAATTCTCTTCATTTTAATGCATGTTCTTTATTTTTCATTTATGTAATGATATAAATAAATGACTCAACAAAGTTATTAAACGTAGAAAAAATAAATTAAACAAATATTTTAACTCAACATTTTTTTTTATTTTAACTTTCATTTAAGCAAATAAAATATAGCCAAATTAATTAAAACTATTTACAAATGTATTTAAAAAAGTATTTACGGTTTCAAAAAGGATCAAAATGTCATTGATTTAGATAACAGAGCAATAAAACTAATATTTACATTCTCAGAATAAAATGTGCAGCTCTTGCGCATGCAAAACTTGCTAACACAATGCAACCCGAGGTTGCTGAAGTGTTTCGGATATTTATATCCATCAATAACACCTAATATTAATTGTGATGATTGACTTACAGCAGCAAACACCACAAACAAGCCTGTTTTTAACCAGGGTCCATTGTATAAACCGCAACTATCCCAATCGGGAAAACAGCAGTCAACGCTTTAAACTGTGCATCTGTGTTTGTGGCTGTCAATAACTCATTGATAATTAATTCTGGATTTGGAAGCAGCACATTACGGTGCGGGACGCCTGATGGGACGCTTTACCTAAAGGAGCACATTCCTTTCCCATGAGATCATCACCGCCCCCCTGCTGCAGCAGCCAATCAGAGAGCAGACTCTGACCCGAGACCCTCCATTAACAGTCCCATCAGGTCCCCCACACCAACTACTATTGTGTCACGGCTTCATAATGAAATCACTAACCGCTTCTGCTCCGCCAAACACACAGATACGCTAAAGGAAAAACCTAAGCGCTTGATAAACGGTCAAGAGACTTCACAATACTCTTAACAACCCCACATCAGATGAATACAATCCTTCAGGAGAGGGAAATGACCTATTGTTAGATGTTAAAGCATCAGAATTGATCTAATGCTAAATACACAAGTGTTTGTGATGCACTCCACTTCGTATAATCAGTAGGACGGGACTTCGACTTCAGACATCACGATTTAACTGGACTTTGAGAAGAGGACTGTTCGATTGTTGCTTAATATACATTTGCCTTCCCATCTTTCATGCCAAAATGCATGAAGTAAATGAACCAAAAAAATATACATTTTATACATAATACATACAATAAACATTGTTATTATTTAAAATATTATAGTTCAATAATAGAAACTTAGTTTCAGGGCTGAATGTATTAGAATACATTTGTATAGAAATACATTACAGACGTAATATTTTTGGATTTTAAAAAACATTAAATAAAATTTAGTATTTATTTGTGCATTATAATGACATTGTTCCTTTTGTATTGAGAATAAAGAAAATGTGTTTAGTTGTCATGTCATGAATTTTTTATGTTCTTAAAACAACGTTTTTAGCTATTATACATTATATATTCTTCTATTGCTATTATTGATATTCACTATTTTTAGTGCTGTCAAACATCCAAAATAAGTTTTAGTGCGTACTGTGTATATTTATTATGTATGAATGAATACAAACACGCATGAATGTATTTAAGAACAATTTGTTATATTTATTATTTTATTCTTATTTATATAAGAATGATATTAATATACATACAAACATGTAAATATTTTCAAAATATATACTGTATGTGTTTGTCTTTAAATATACACAGTAGACCCATATATTGTGTAAAAACGTATTTATTTTGGATGCGATTAATTGTTTGACAGCACTACTATTTTTACATTTTATTTAGTTATTGCTTTAATTATTTATCTCTTCTTGTTCCTTTTGGTAATATGACCAGAACACGATTTAATTTAAGTTAGAGGCGGACAGAATAAAAAAAACAATTGCACACACCCCCATACATAAAAAAAAAAAAACACAGATGGCCTTAACAACAAACAGCCACACACACACACACACGGCTCTGGTCTGTGTCAGGAGGAAACGGCTCGGCTGTAGTGTGGAAAACCAGCACTTAATAACACCCTGCTATAACCCACAATTAAAAGCATTACTCGAACGCATTCTCAAATTACTGCAGATTTGTAGCATGCGAGCTCTGAGATGAGATTACTAAGCTACAAATTGTAAAAGATGGAAAAAAACTATTTAAAGAATGAAAAACTGGATGTCTCTTTGCCATTTTGAAGTTAAAGCATTTGAAATGCATCATGTACACATACTAAAACAAAAAGAAGTTCAGAAATGCTCAAGATGCTATTACAACCATGAGCTCATTAACATATCCTGGGCTCATTAACATATCCCCCCCATTCACATCCATTCAGTATTCAGAAACATCATAACAGAGGTCATTTAAAACATACTTATGCTGTAGATGCACTCAAATATGTCATTTAATTTATGTATTTTTAATTGCATATAAAATGTCTATACATTTGCATTACACCATTTCAACATACTAATACATTTAGTACATTTCATTAATTTTGTTAGCAATAAATGCATTAAGGATGAGATGTATGCAGTAGTATTAATAAACTAAATGTGTTTAGATTTAATTATCAACCATTAGAGATGGTTTAGTACATGCAGATTGTGATGCGTCTATGAATGGACGGTTCAAGTCCATGAAATGCCGAAAGCTTTTCACTATTAGATATTGATATTTTGAGCCAATTACAAAACGGATAACATTTGTAAGTTTTGCAACTAAAAAGAACACAGAATAACTCGTTCCATTACTTGCAGCTCTACCAATGTTGTTCATCTTGTGACTTCCATACATTGACAAAACGAATAGATAACTCCGCACCCGCATTAATGAACATCGTAGTTTTGATGATGATTGATCATAGCTTATTGTCTTTGTAATTAATAGTTCAGCGGATTCAATTCAATCATCTGATGTGTCTGTGTTGTGCCCTGATCTCTTGAAATGCTTTCTGACTAATGTTTGACACGGTAGCACTGAAGAAAGTCCAGCCATGTGCACTTTATGTGAATCTTCAGGAATAAACTCGTTCAAAAGGACCTGGAATTTTGCATTTCGTTTGGTGTGCGGATTTTTTGCCTTGGTTTTTGTATTTATATTAAATTTTCAACCATTTAACCATGTTCATACTATAACCGAATCAATTTAATTGTTTTCATAATTAACAATGCTGCATGTAATGAATTTGAAAAGGAAAAAATTATATAGATGCAAACACTAGACAACTATATTATGATTACTAATATTATATATATATACACACACATATATACACAAACACACACATATATACACACACACACATATACACACACACACATATATATATATACACACACATATATATATACACACATATATATATATACACACACACACATATATATACACATATATACACACACACATATATATATATATATATATACATATATATATATATATATATATATATATATATATATATATATATATATATATATATATATATATATATATATATATATATATATATATATATATATACATATATATATATATATATATATATATATATACACACACACATATATATACATATATACACACATATTAAAAATATTTTTAAAAAGTATTAATATTTTGAATTAGCTTTTATTTTTATATTTTGTTCATATTTTGATTTGATGTTTTTTTGGTGCTTGTCATTTTCATAATTTTGTATTTATTTTAAATATTACCATTTAGATTAAATTCATTTTTTATTTCAGTTTTATTTTTTATTTTACTTCCAGTTAGTTATTGTAGTGCTTAAACATATTTCAGTTATTTCTTAATTTGTTTAGTTCAAGTTTCTAATATTGTTTTTATGTCAATTAATACAATTTCACTTTAGTTAATGACACATAATTTTGACTACGACCTAATCTGCAACAGACTGCTTGGATCTCAGATTTAATAATAAAGCAATGTGAAAAATGCAATAAAATAAAATAATAAAAGTTTCAGTGTTGGTGAAGTTACTGTATTTTATTCAGCTTTTGTGTTTTGTGTTCCTGTGGCTCAGTGGTAGAGCATTGCGTCAGCAGCGCAAAAGGTTGTGGGTTCGATTCCCAGGAACACATACTAATGAAAATGTATAACCTGAATGTACTGTAAGTCGCTTTGGATAAAAGCGTCTGCTAAATGCATAAATGTAAATGTTTTGTTTCTGCCCAATAAACCCAGACATGCTGACAGCAGCTTATTTCTCATCTATATTTATTTCAGCACAAATGCTGGGTTTCTGAGAAACCCTGGCTTCACGTACGTGGATAAACAACGCTAGCCGCTCCGAGTTCCTCCATATTGATGAAAGGCTGGAGTTTGATGGCCGTGTGTGACTCCGGAGCGATGAGATCACTCTCAAAGAGGAAATACACATGATGTTCTCACTTTAACTGCTGGGAGGAGACCATATGGTTTACACGACGCATTGTTTGAATCTCTCTCTCTCTCTCTCTCTCTCTCACTCCACTGTTTGAAGCCTTGTTGGTGGAGTTATCCCAGGATTTGGTTCAGGATGAGGTGCGGATGTAAAAACAGCCAGCCAACACCAGAGGCTGCTTTAAAATAAACCTCATTAAACCTCAACAGAACTTCTAGGAGCATGAAACTCATCACCTACTTGCAGGCTAAATTACTCATTTTAAAAGCACTCGTTTTAACTCATTTGTATTTTAAAAGCACAAGTGGTGTTTGACATGCATTGAAACGTGTTAATGCGAGACACTGAAGCGGTGGCATTTAGCATATTAATTAGATAAAACCTGGTGGATAAAATCAAACTGCATCATAGGGTGAATCTCAGGTGATTTATTGACTGACTGAGTTCCTGAAACTGATCTATATAAAGCACCAACTAGCATCTGAGCGTGACTTTACAGAGCAACAAAAACTACTATTGCACACAATAAGTGCTGTTTTGATGAGGGTGGAGTATAATAAAGAGGTATTTCATAAAGACTAAAGGCGGCTCCTGATTAAATCATTGAAACTGAAGAATATAATCTCTCCACAGCTTTGAAGTTATTGTTTTGTGTTTGCCAATATAGTTGTGTTCAATCCGGTCTAGACTGGGTGGGATCATCAAACGGTTTCTCTAGATCAAATTATTGACACTGAAATAATGAAGGTTGCCAAGTTTTTAATCACTAGTAGGCGTTTCTACTCAACCACAACAGCCAATCACTGTGCGAGAGGAGGGTCATGTGACTTCTAATGTCTGGATTCCTATTGGGAGTCGTTCCACATTTACATGAAGTTAAACACCGTTGCATCACAACAGTCGTCATTAATGTTTCCAATGGAAATGTCTCACTTTGTCAATGCAAATTGCATCTCATTACACTGATTAACGTAAAAGAGGCTCAAGGTTGCATAAAAACTGATACCTGAAATGATTCTTCATATTCTCCTGTCAAAGATTTAACTTCTGAACAATCGCATGACAAAGAACCCAATAAAACCCTGTGTATTCAGTATCTGTATCAATAAAACCCTGAGTATCTGCAGATCCTTGGCTCACGGTTGCAAACAGGAGCACAAGAGAGCCTGCAAGAGCAGGAGGTAGCGGTGGCCGTGTCGGGTTTCCCCGCTTCCAGCCGGACACAAGAGCTGTGTGTAATCTCAGAAAGTGTCTTTTGTAGGAGCCGGGGCGAGGAATAAAAGACAAGAGGAAGCAGAAACCGCCAGAGCTCTCAGAGACGCGGAGAACGGCTGAATGACATTTCTCATGGTTTAAAAGGTCTTTCACCTGTGGACCAGTTACTCAAAACCCGGTCAAGGCCCAAGCTTTCCAAAGTACTGCTGTAAAACAGCCAAATACTGTTTTAAAATCTCCTTTAATTTTACCCAAATTCAGTTTTATTTACAAATTTTCCATTAAATTTGTTTTAGATTCTGTTTTTTCTGGTTAAACTCAATGAAATGTATTAAATCAAAGCAGGTCTAATTAAAGAAACTTGTACAATTTAACAGCAATTTTTTTTAAAGGTTTAACAATTTTAGGGTTTATTTTTTATCAAATAGCATTTTATGTTTACAGAGTTCTGTGTGATCCATTTGGATTTTCTGGACGACATTTTAATGGTTTGATTAAATTAATAAATCAAACATGTCTGATAAACTATTTACTTTATTTTAAATAAAGGTGCCCCATCTAAAACTGGGTTTTTTCTTTTACCCAGAAATTCTGAATTATGCATTGTAAATCATTTTTATAAGAAAATGAAGGAATAAAATTATTGATCTTATATGAAAATTGAACAAACCTTTTTTGTCAAACAAAGTGCTGCTCAAAAGAGGTTTACTGTTCAAATTAAAACACGAAAAAAAATTATATGATTACTCAAAGTTAATACACATTTTACTAGCAGTAGTTGTATTACATTAAGATGTATTGTAATATACTGTATTTGTCCATTTCTTCAAGTTAAACCAAACGTATTATGACAGGCTGTCGTGAAGAGCTTTACGTTTCTGTGTGTGCATATATATATATATATATATATATGATGATAGTTTTTCCTCAAATAAATGGCAAAATGCTCATGAAGTTGTAGTAATTAGGGCTGGGTATCGATTCAGATATCCCGATTAGATTCGATTTCGATTTGTAAGCTCTTGATTCGATTCTTGATTTTTATTACATTCTGTGAATATAGTTTTAATACAGAAGCTATTGATATTTCTAAAAAATGAACAGTAAACATCAGTTTACAAATGGTGAATTAAGAAATTAAGCCACAGGCCTGTATTTTAAAACATCTCTTGTATAGGGTCCTATCTTAAACAATAATAGGGCCCTATAAAATATTCTTAATTTTTCTGGTAATCAGATGAAGGCATAAAACATTGAATTTATCCTAATTAAATGAAAATTAAAACCTTTTATTTTTGGCAAACAAAGTGCTGCACAACAGAGGTTTACTGGTAAAATTAAAAAGAAAGAAAATTATTCCTTTAGATGTATTAATATTTACTAGTAGTAGTAGCATTGAGTCTTAAAAGTGCTAAATTGTAATATATTCTGACACCAGTTTCTTAACGTTATCGCTCTTAATGTTAAACTAAACTTTTATTTTGACGGGTTTCCGTGAGGAACTTGCAGCTGCTGTGTATGTGATATGACGGTAGTTTTCTCAAATTAAACGGTACAATGCTAATGAAGTGACTCTGAGAGCAGCTGGAGATGATATTCGTGTATTAATATCATCATATAGTGAGACGGCAGAGGCTGAAAACACCGCGAGCGTGTGTAGTAAACAAACAGTGCGTCATTCATGAAATCATGGCGCCTTATGCGTCAAATCAAATACTTCCACAGATTTATAATATTACTACAGTATTTCACCTGAGCATTACGAATCACGTGTACGGCTTTATTCTTGGTTCTCATCAGCCATGATAAGCACTGAGTGAATGACAGGCTTTCTTTCGTAACATCGAGAAGGTAAATAAGAGGGTGACATATAGTGGAGAAGACTAATGAGAAGAATCCCATTAATCAGATCTCTTTTAAATGTGTGCTGAAATAAATACCAGAAAAGATCGAGTCACGGCTTTTGAGAATCTAGATTGAATCGACGTCATTAAAAAAAATTGATTAATCAAAAAATTGTGTGAATAGTATAAGAGAATGATAAGAGAGGCTGAAAACACCACGAGGTATGCAGAACATATCTACATATATTGGTATTTAAATAGTCTTTTTGTGGCTTAATATTGGGAACTAGTCCACATCACCATTTGATTTAAGCACATTGGCCTGCTTTTAATACATTCATCCAATATTTTCTGCCATGTATACTAAAAATAGCATGCAAATCATATATATGAGTGAAGAGAATTCGCATTGAAGACAAAGTCCAAATTAGCTAATCGTTTGTAAAGCCCAAATGTCTAAACTTGCCTCCGTGTATAGAAAGGCTTTGAAGCTTTTCTACACATCTGAAGTCATCCAGGCTCGGCCAAGCCAAAGTAAATAACAGTAGGCGGGAAATCTGTGTAACTGTTCGCAAATCTTTTGACTTACTGCTCGGTGACAAACAGCAGTGAACACATAGCAACAGAAAAACCACTGGCCTTTTGGGAACTTTCCAAACAAGCAGATTGCTTTTCTATAGGACCTTTTGTGTTGCTGTTTTATTAGTGCTTGTAAAAATCCCCAGCACTCCCTGATCTGACAGACAAGTCTGAACCGTAAATCAAACACAAGCTCTGGTACCTTTCACCGGGCAATACGACCTATTTACAAGCACAGAAACACTGGCTTCCACCCAAGGGTGGAGACTACAACTGCTCAAGGAACTCGACTTGGTGATACGCTTCTTAGGATGCGGTTCATGTTCACCAACACTTGCTTTATGGCCTTAAAACAAGGGGTTTTAAACTGGGGGCAGCAAGAGCTAGGGAGCTTTTTATTTTTTTACACATAAAAATAGACAAATAGAAACAAATCTAAAAGATACAAAATACATTACATTAAAATAAATTAGTAAATAACCAAACAAACAAGTTAAAAGTAAATACACAAATAAAAATTGAGGAACACAGGGTCTTAAATGCAAAAACCCTATACAGATGCGTTGTACATTTTAGGATAGGGGTCCCTCACATGAGGGTGATCATATATAGGGGTCCGTGGCTTTTAAAAGATTGAAAACCCATAGTCTAAACAGGCTTTTTGACCTCTAACTAAACAGAAATCCCCATGCAAATCATTGAACATGGTGCACATTTGACCTGCAAAGTACAAGAGGCAGAACATGGAAGAGATGTTTTGAATTAAGCACATGACATCAGAGTCAAAGCATCTGAAAAATGCCTATGAAGAGGTTAAAACGAGCTTCAGGAGCGTGATTGTGTAAGTCTGCATGAGATCATCAGGCGCAGTCTCAACACAGATCGCACGTCAGGAGAGTAAATGATTAACTTTAAAATCACACACTGACACTGCACGGGTCTAAAGAACAGCAGAACGAGCGCTTGCAGAGCAACATGGTGACTGAAGTGTTAATGCTATCCAGATAACATGCGGCGTTCATGTAGGAAACCAGAGACGCTTGTAAACTTCTCCCTGTAGGAAACAAAGCCAGTCCCTTTAAGAAAGAGAAATTGCTTCGTCTTAGGATGACGTCAAGTTCATTGTTTGCTTTCGCTGCTTGCACTGGCCCCCGAAGGTCAAAGCTTCATTACAGACAATGCAATCTGACCTTTGCTACCATGCAGATGGGAGAAGCATTTCCCGCTTTGACCTAAAAACACTCCCTGAGGTTCTGGCTGTGAAAAACCTCATGCGGTCAGACTTAACGTAATGGAAGAGGTTAGCGTAACGACGGGTGGCTAAAATGAAGAATCCTGTACAGACGACTCACAGAAAGCTGGGATTGTTTTAGGCAAGCTCACCTTCTCTGGCTCTCATGCATGTTTTAACACAGCCTGACTGAGAATTTTATTGCAAAAGCTGTTCTATAGCAACCCTGAAATATTTGCTCAAGGTCTCGCCTCTTTGAACGCTCCGGTGCGTGTTGGTTTCCATGTTTAAGTTTTGTTAATTGGACCAAGGGCAGAATGACAGTTTATGGGACATATACTGAAACTGTGATGCAATCCGCTCTGCTGCAGGAATGTGAGGTTTCTGCTGGCATCGGTGCGAGGAACTGAACTTTGGTTAGGGTCGCATTAGCGAAGCCCTGCATCCTGTTGCTTCTTTTAGACTCCAAAACAATACTGGATTCCACCGAGTTAGCACACAAATCCATGAGCAGAATCACAGGTTTCTGGGTTAAATGTTTCCTTCCGGCAGTTCAGCCCATCCAGAGAAGCTCTTACGGTCAAAACGCCTATTAGGTGTGTCTTATTCATCTGAGCTGCACGATAAAAGATATGCCACTTATTATTTTCTATTGAAGGCTGTTTACATATGGGATTAAAACAAAGCGGATTATGACTTCTTATATAACAATTTTAGCTTTTTTCTTGCAATTCTGACATTTTTCTCAAATGCGAGTCACATTACATTTAACACAAAATTATAATAATTGCAAGATGTGAAATCAGAGATGCTAAAATTGCAAGATTTCAAATCTGAATTCTTAAAATCAGAGTCATGAGATAAAATTGAAAGTCACAATTTCTTACGATATGTATATATATATATAAAAAAAACACTAATTGCTAGATGTTAAAGTCAGAATTCTGAGAATCAGGTGATCTAAAGATAATCAAACACCAAACTGTTATATATTTACTTGCAACTGCGAGGAAAAAAAGACCAAAAACTAAATTGAGATGTAAAAAAACTTTAGAAAAAAGTTATTTTTGTGCGTTACGCAAGCAGTGCAGAAGCAGCACGGACTCATTGTGCTTTCACAGGACACGTTTGCAGTCCACAGACACAACATTTATCCATTATTTTGATTTCAAATCCAAGCGTTGTTAGCCTATACTGAAAGTACTTTTTCAGCATTGTGATCTTTTATCACAGTACAGTTACACAATCATGTTTAAACTCAATTACACTCAACACATTTAAATGGCATATAGCTTTTCACAAATATTTTTATTAAAACTTGCCACTGACAGAAACAGTTGGCTCTCGTGCCTTTTACATTTAAATCTTCCTCACAAACATTCCCACGGGTCTTTAAGAACTATTTATCTACCTCCACAAGACACAAGTGCATATGTTGCCGTGTTTATCTAAAAGTGCACTTTTCTTTGTTTTAAACCTAGCCAAAAAGAGTGGAGCGTCAGAACGGGGAAGAAAGGGGATTTAAGTGACTCTGAACGTGGAATGGTTGTTGGTGTCAGACGGACTGGTCTGAGTATTTCAGAAACTGCTGATCTACTGGGATTTTCACACACAACCATCTCTAGGGTTTACAGAGAATGGTCTGAAAATATCCAGCGAGCGGCAGTTGTGTGGATGAAAATGCCTTGTTGATGTCAGAGGTCAGAGGAGAATGGACAGACTGGTTAGAGATGATAGAAAGACAACTAACTTTAACCACTCGTTATGATGAGTCTGATTTCTGCTGCATTCAGATGTAGGGTCAGGATTTGGTGTAAAGAACATGAAAGCATGGATCATCCTGCCTTGTCTCAACGGTTCAGGCTGGTGGTGGTGGTGTAATGGTGTGGGGGGTGTTTTCTTGGCACACTTTGGGTCCCTTAGTACCAATTGAGCTTCGTTTAAACACCACAGTCTACCTGAGTATTGTTGAACATGTCCATCTCTTTATGACTACAGTGTACCATCTTCTGATGTACTTCCAGCAGGATAATGCATCATGTCACAACAAATCATCTCAGACTGGCTCAAATCATCTCAGACTGGTTTCTTGAACATGACAATGAGTTCACTTTACTCAAATGTCCTCCACAGTCACCAGATCTCAATCCAATAGAGCACCTTTGGGATGTGGTGGAGCAGATTCACATCATGGATGTGCAGACGACAAATCTGCAGCAACTGTGTGATGCTATCATGACAATATGGACCAAAATCTCTGAGCAATGTTTCCAACACCTTGTTGAATCTGTGCCACGAAGAATTAAGGCAGTTCTGAAGACAAAGTGGGTCCAACTCGGTACTAGCAAGATGTACCTAATAAAGTGGCCAGTAAGTGTATGCATGCATGTACGTATGATAATTATACAGAAAAGCTTTCATAAGGACCAATTAAGATATAAAAGGCCAAAAATGTTTAAATAATTTGTTATACTGATATTTTCAGGCCTCGTTGCTTCAAATACACCCAAGAAAGTCTTCAGTCTAAAGAGCACGTCCACACCCTGAACATTTGATCCGTTCATACAGCGGCCTGTCAGAACAACTCCTGAAACCTTCATTTACTGAGTCAAAGACACACATGCTGTGATTCAGTGCAACCGAAACCAGTCACAGAAACTCATGCCACACGTTACTCTACAAATCCGAACGCAGCCGAGAGGGAACGTCTCAAACGAATGAGGAAAAACTGAAACTCAAGACGAGTGAACCTTTGGCTCACCTGCACCGCTCCTGCTACTGTTTGCATAGCGTGAAGATACGGCATCTGACAGCTACCCGCTGACCGCCGGGAATCACAGACGCTCTGGAAACTAAGAGAAACATCTGATGCTTTTGGCTGCTCAACCGAAGATCATTCAGAGACAAACGTCTCTATAATGACAGGAGACAATCCAACCCACAGGAACTGACTGAAACCGTTTGTTTTGCTCCAGATCGATCTTCAACGGATTAAACATGATACTGAAATTAAAGCATAATTTAACGCCATCCAAACAGATCTCTTTCAACTCTCTGGTGAGGAAGCTGGCGCTCAGAAGGACCACAGTCCAAACTGGTTTTTAATAATACGCTTTTCCATCAGCCTTGGCCCTGGGAACACTTTCAGACGTCTTCATTTGCTCTGAATTGGGGAAGTTTTAAATCTTGGGCGACTCGGACCACTTCGGCTTTGGACGTCAGCTCATGTGTGACTAAGTCCTTCACAAACGCACTCCAAACCCCCCCCGACCTACTCTTACCGGAAACAAACGCACAAGCAAACACTACAACGAGACCAGACTAAAATTAAACCATCATCTGCCCACACGTATACACCGGTGGTCAACTAAAGAAAAGCTTAAAGGCCTTCCTGGTTTCCTTTGTTTAATGAAAAGAAAAATGAAAAATTAAGACAGCAATAAATATTAGTATTGTATCTTTCTTTATAATTTATAAAAATAAAGATATATTCTTACATAAGTTTTTTATTTTACAGAGAAATACAATAAATAATTATACATTTTTTTATTGCAGCCAACATATTTGGTCAAATATCAATGACTAAAATAATAGTAATTATAATAATAATAATTATTATTATTATTATTATTATGTATTTTACAGTGAAATTAAGAAATTAGTATTAATAATAATAATTTATTTTTTTCCCATTATTATCGCCAAAATATTTGACCAAATAATAATAAAAAATTCGATATTTTCTATATGCACACTATTTTACAGTGGAATTTTAATAAATAATATTATTATTATTACCACCAACATTTTTGGACAAATATAACAACGACGACGGCAACAATAATCTTACATAGACATTATTTAATTTACAGTGAAATTATTATTCTTATTTCCAAATTTAAAACCATACACATTTCCATTACTTTATGTCAAGGTCATACAAATAAAAACAAACAAGTAAATCATACTTTAGAGTACAACTACTGTAATTATGGTATTATTTTTCATTCATCCTGATGTAGAAATAAAGCGTTTGGTCCGTGTTCAGCCCTTGTGTGTCTCACACATGCAGTACTCTGAGAATCACAGCGAGAGGGAACTGAAAGCAGCGGTCTCTTGTTTCTGAATCGGTCTGGGTTCTGATTAAAGGACATTAAACACCAGTGAACTGAGCGTGAGCAGAGCCGGGAGAATCATGTGTTCAGCCTGAGAGCAGAAGATGCGAGAGAGAACGAGCTTTCGGTATCTTCCAGGGTCAAACAAGCCATCGACGAGCTGCTAGCTTTGACAGAAGGACATGTTTCGATTCCTGCAGCGAGACGAACACTTGTAACGCTACCGTTGAGAAGAACTCCACGATCAATCAATATTAAAACACTATATGACTTATAGCGATTATGTAAACATGAAGCCTTAATTAAATAAATGTGCTGTGTTTCAGAGCGAAATGCAACTGTTCTTTTACATGCCAGCTGCTTCTGTATCTCTAAGCTTTCTGGTTTCATGTTTAGAAACAGACATAAACACTAGTAATGTAACTTTACAGCTGTACTGTAAAATAAATTACATTTAATACAAATAATTATGTAACTACGATAATTATGATTATCACAATATAAAAATAAATTACTTTTAAAAATGTTTTTTACAAAAATAAATTAGCCAAAAATAGCATTTATATAATATATATTTGGCGTAAACAGTAAATTCTATAAATATGATCATAAAATAAAAAACTATTATACAGGGTGGTTTACATACAACAACAACACTTATAATAATAAAGCTAAAACTAGTGTTTATTATATCCATTTTGCTGAACTATGTGTAGTTGGACAATAGATATGAGTAATGTAGAATTTTAAACCTTACAAGTGTATTTCTATGATAGCACGATCTGTAAAGTGTCTAACGGGGGAATCAAAATAGCCTTTTACTCAATTAGTCTGTGCTTTTGTGACTTTCATTCTTAGTTTAGTCAATTTAACTTCTGCTTTAAAAGCATTATTTTTGTTTTTAGATCGCAATGTTAGAATGTAAAGTGATTTTAACCCTTTTTTGCACATAATATATGCCTACATGGTTATATTCACGTTATTTATTAGTTTAATCCAAATACAAAATACCGAGATATATACACCACATACCGCAAATCAGCCCAAAAATACTGTGATATGAATTTTTGCTCATATTGCCTACATCCCAATGCACAGACATCATCCCACACCTCTCTAATGGAAAACTAATGGTGAACGACCCTAAAGACACTGTTCACCACCCGCATGACTTCAATCACGTCTTCAAGCGTCACTTCCCTCTGACCGTGGAAAAAGTCAGAGTTAATGGACCGACTCAGCAAGAACCGCCTTCAGAACATCAGTAGAACCACCGGGGCTAATGTCGGGGTGGCTGAAGACCACATGATGATCAAAGACACTTTTGGAACAAAATTGATACGGTATATAGCGATCATGTCAAACCGCACTCGCAGAGGCCCGGGGGAAACAAAAAAAGCACAAAGGAGGACCGAAATGACGTGGAACCTGGCTAGAAACAGAGACTACGAGCTGTGCAAAACATGATATTATAACATTAGCCACTCAGCTCAAGTCCAGACCACTTTACAGCTTATTCTGGACTAGAAGAGGCCATAAAGTTCTTCAACTGACCTTTTCTAGTCTTTGACATTAGAGAGAGAAACAAAAACACTGGCTAATGTAATCCGGTGAGAGTTACGGTCTATACAGCAGACGCGGTGACCTTCTCGTGTTTGTTTAGCTGGGAATCTCACCCATCTCTGAACACGGGTGCCGTTCCAAACGCTGGAAAGTCTGCGCACTGAACCTCACGATAACACTCAACCTTTCCACACGGGTCCAGATGTGTGTGTCAATGAAAAACACCCCACCTGGAGCGGAAGATACCGTCATTCAGGAAGTGTCTGTGTAAATCCTGAACTAAAGAACTTCTCCATGCATGTCCTGTGTAGAGGTCTGCACGGGCTCAAAACTGAAGCCCGAACCCGGCCCGTCTGACCCGACCAGAGCGGCACAGTTAGATTTAGAGCCCGAACCCGACCAAATCCCCACAACGAATAACAGAGAAAAAAAGGAGAAAAGGTTGCATTTCAGATTGCATGCAAAGAAACGGATTAATCAAGGCTCTGCCATTTCACAAACATTTACCAGTTATGAAAGTTTGTGAACATCAGGAGCAGCTACATTCATTGTCAGTAACCTGTCAAGCTATTTTACTAATAAAAGTTTCCGTGCTGTTTGTGCGCGATCTCTGATATGTGTGCGTGCGTCTATGAAAGCAGCGAAGCCTCTGCATATAGTTTTGGTTTAGCTACAAACCCGAACCCGACCGAGCCCGAAGCTATCCATTAAACATTAACCCGAAACCCGAATTTCGGGACCCCGAACTGTGTGACACAACTACTGTAAAAGAGTGTAAAAACAGCAACAAGGAGGAGCGTTCAATAAAGGACTCGTAAGCATTAAATAAAAATACTGTACGTTTCAGAACTCAAAATGTCCTCCACAGTCCAAAAGCATTATAACCGTTCACACTGCAAAAATGATCATACAGACGAATGCATCACACCGTTAGAAATACATCAATAATATACATGTCTAGTGTTGTATGTCAATATAAAGATAAAGATAAATAAAAACATTATAAAGATACATCCTAAAGGGAACAAAAATGAAGATAATATAAAAAAATCTATTAAAAATATTTGAAAAATGCTTAATTGAAAATGAAATAAATGATAAATAAAAATAAGATTAAATCAAAATTATAAAATAAATAAATGAACAAATAAAATGCAATAAAATTTTTTTTATTTTTTTATAAATAAAAATTATATTTCATACAACAAATGTGCAGCTGGTGTACACACACCATGCAAAGTGTGTGTTTCCTAAAGGCACAGCAGCAGAAACAGTGTTTCCAGCACAACAACACATTTCAAGCCTCAGGAGGAAAAATAAAAGTCTGCTAAAAAAATCTTTAACAAGTCCTTGTGCACCTTTTGGACGGACAAATTGTGTCCTCATCCAATCCTCCATCTTATCTGAACGCACGTTCCTCCCACTGCCTCAGATGAATGGAGAAGTCTAATGCAGTGCATGGGTGACTGGTTATTAGGTCACTGCATTGACACGCAGAAACATCAAGCTTGGGAAAATCTCTATGTAAATAATGATGAATAACCCAGAGCTCAGAGACGCACAGAAACACGTACAACAGGAAGTCCATCCTGACGCCTCCTCAAGCTCAGACGTGAACTTTGATGTCATTTATTTGCTCACAAACATCCGTAACCAGGCAAGAACAGCAAGGAAATCAAGTTAGGCGTTGTCATGGCAATGTTGCGTCTATTTTGCAAACAACTGATATGGAGAAAAGTCCTGACCCCGGCTGTACAGGTGACGGTAAGCACCTGTTCTGAGATTTAATGTACGTGCATCATCTATTTCCAGGATTTACACAAGCACCGGCACGTAAAACGACAGCGACAGCGTGAGAAATCACGTAACGCTAGAAGAAACCTAGCCTGATGAATTTGGATGGGATTCAAGAATGTCACAGACCCGTCAAACACAAGCATTGTGAAACTACATCTTAATATTTAAGCCTCTGGAATCCTGGATTTCTAAATCTTAATCAACAAGAATGCAGTTTAATGGTGCAACTTTCTCACACCAGCCCAAATAAGGAGAGGCAGCGGAGATAAGACTGATGATCTAGAAAGAGTCAATCGACGCTGGGTGGATGTTATCTCTTATCTGCTGTGAAGGGATCATCTCAACCGCTCTTTGACATGTGCAAAAATACTTTTGGTTTATGATGCAACGCCACAAATCAAAGATGTCAAGGAGAAAGAAAAGGCTGGGAGGAGAAAGAAAAAGTGTGCATGTGTAAAATATTATAATATTATAGGGGTGCTTCTATGTTACACATCTATTGTAGACGTACCATTGTACACCACAGTACTTGATCAATAAACAGACGGAAGAAAAATACAGAAATACTGTAACACTGCCATGTTTTCTGTCCCCGGATATGGCACCAGTGTCACTATTTTCTTGATAAACGGCATAAATCCATGCACTCTTATTATAACCGTCTGGAGGCATTTAAATACGATGGTAGATGAATATGATGCTTTAGCGCCATCTGATACCAACTTTGCAATATATAACAAAAACACTACTTTCCTAGTATTTTTGTAGTTTATATAAAAGTCATTTAACGCTTACAAACCAATAGAAATACGTAGATTTGGTATACATACGGCATCATGACGGAGCAATGAATCTTACAATTACATCAACTGAAACTGTAAAATATCATGGCATTTCATCTGGTTCTCATTTAAGTACCTTGCTGTAGCATACGTGACCCTGGAGCACAAAAGCGGTCATAAGTAACACGGGTATATTTGCAGAAATAGCCAAAAATACATTGCATGGGTCAAAATAATCGATTTTTCTTTTATGACAAAAATCATTAGGATATTAAGTAAAGATCATGTTCCATAAAGATATTTTGTAAATTTCCTACCATTAAATATATCAAAACGTATTGTTTGATTAGTAATATGCATTGCTAAGAACTTAATTTGCACCAATTTAAAGGCTATTTTCTCAATATTTAGAAAAACATTTTTTAGTTAGCCAAATATTGTCCCATCCTAACAAAGCATGCATCAATGGAAAGCTTATTAATTCAGGTTTCAGAGGTATAAATGAACATTTAAACAAACTGACACTAATGACTGGTTTTGTGGTCCAGGGTCACATATAGGGTTCATTTATGCTAATTGGGCAACTTTCCCAGTTACCTCAAAGGCAAAAGTATCCCAGGTTACTGAACCCGAGTTCACACTAAATACCAAGGTAGCCTACATTAATACGAAGTACTAGCACGACACAACGCTAGGCCACTTTGACTCCGCTTTCCTCAGGACTAAGTTCGTAAGCAGCGTTGAACTCACCGATGGACACGAGCTTTATATTCTCTCGCTCCAGAAACTCGAGCGCCACGGACACGTTCTCCAGCTTCATCTGTCTGAAGGTGGGTCTGGCGTGATATTTTCTGTACATCTTCTTCTGACTGAGCACCTCGAGCAGCGAGATGAGTCGCAGTCCGTCGCTGAGGTCCAGCTGCAGGTCCGCGACGCGTTTGTTGGCGCTCTTCAGGTGCTCGTTACACCAGCGAGTGAACGTGTTCTGCTGGATCTTCTTCCACGGCGCGTCGTCCGCCAGGTCCTTCTCTGTGGCCGGCATGATGACTGAATACTCGTGTGCGGTGCGGTGCGGTGCGGTGCGGTGCGGTTAATTACTCTGGAAGCGTCTCGCGTGTCTGCGCTCTGTATTCCGAACTCTGTCTCTCCCGCGACGCGCCTGCGCGCGCTCTTATATACGGCGAGCGCGTGACGCCACCTGCGCAGCGCAGCATCAAACCCGACCTGCCTCATACAGCATGCTCCAGATAGCTCCAAACCAACACTTACAGCCAAAGATATGGTATGAGAATAATAAAACAATTACAGATATGGTATGAGAATAATAAAACAAAACAACAACATATAGATAAATAAAAAGTCTAACAGGAAATATAGGCTATATTTACAATTGCATTTTATATGATTTATACATTTATTTTCGATTAAATGTAGCTTGTGTTCTGTAAAACATAATCAAATAATGATACAATTAAAATAAAATAAAAAGCTGAATGCACACTTTTTTATGCTTTTAATTTAAAGCAATAAAAGCTTTTTTTTTACTTAGTATTATGTGGGACTGTGTTGGTTTTTTCCTATATATATATATATATATATATATCAAATAAATCATAACAATTAGGTTAAAGCAAAAACATTAATAGTAAGCATAAATATTCATAAGGAAACAAATGGATGAAAAAATATCTGGAGACCAGGATTATTATAACTACAACAATTTGTTTTATTGAAATAAATCAGCATTTAAACATTAGATGAAAAACTTAAAGAAATATTTGAAAATGTGTAACTGAAATAACTTTAAATAAGTTTGAGACAATAAGATCATTAACTGTTATTTGTATCCTTAACTATATATATATATGTGTGTATATTTGATAAAAATAACAGTTAATGATCTTATTGTCTCAAACTTGTCACAAAACCAGTCATCATAAATCTATAATAAAATAACTACCAATTTAAAAAAACTATTTAAGTAAAAATGAAACAAACTTATTAAAAAATATAAAGTAAATGTTATAAATAAGTCTATATATGTTATTTTTATACAAAGTATATAAGGCATCATACATTGAAGACATGTTCTTAAACCGGTCCTGAACTTTATATGTTGTTTTTAAACTTTCATTTGATCTATGCTTTATTATGGGTTTGTGTGTGTGTGTGTGTGTGTGTTTATGTGTGTGTGTGTGTGTGTGTGTGTGTGTGTGTGTGTGTGTGTTTATGTGTGTGTGTGTGTGTGTGTGTGTGTGTGTGTGTGTGTGTGTGTGTGTGTGTGTGTGTGTGTGTGTGTGTGTGTGTGTGTGTGTGTGTGTGTGTGTGTGTGTGTGTGTGTGTGTGTGTGTGTGTGTGTGTGTGTGTGTGTGTGTGTGTGTGTGTGTGTGTGTGTTTGTTCTGATGTAATTTTCATTGCAATCTAGAGTAGATAATCGTGTAAATCTGTACTGATTGCAGAAATGTTCTCCACAAAAGGCCTCCGAACACTTTCTGCGTGTTTGATAAAAGCCACACAGGGCCGTGTAACAGATTTCAGATGCTTCTCTGTAATGCACACTTTTATGATTCGCCAGACAAATGTTTCCCACACGTTTGGCAAGCTCCTGAAGGCCACACTGACGGCTTTGTTTTGTCTCTGGGAAGGTGTCAGCAGCGCTTTACAATCATTACAGATGTATCCAGACGTTTTCATTATACATGCCTTTCCTCTCGCCCTCGTATACTGCATGGCTTCCCACCTTTTCTGACGGGGTCTTAATATTCACTCCAGAATCAACAGCGGATATTATTCATGCAGCTCTGCCATCCCCATGATTCCCATGCAGCATACATGACCAGCATTAGTCACCAGGGTGGATCAACATTGCATCACGCTTACAAATGAAAAGAAAGACGCACATCTGTGGTATATGACAGCAGCGGAGCTCTTCTGTTTGAGAAGCATTCGAAACAAAGCCAAACACTTAAAGGAACAGTTCACCCTAAAGTGAAATCCTCAGGCTATCCAAGATGTAGGTGAGGTTGTTTCATCATGGGAACAGGTTTGGAGAAATGTTGCAAGTATTGCATCACTTGCTCAGCAATGGATGCTCTGCAGTGAATGGGTGCCGTCAGAATGAGAGTCCAAACAGCTGATAAAAACATCACAATAATACACACCACTCCAATCCATCAGTTAACGTCTTAAGACAAAAGCTGAGCGTATGGATACAAATCCAAAATATGAGTCCATAATCCATCATATTGATTCCTCCATTGAAAAGCGTTATTATGGATTATGGACTCATATTTTAGCCATACAGTTTGAAGATAAAAAAACGTGTTGATGGATTTGTTTCTTTCAAACACGCAGCTTTAAAACATTAACTGATGTACTGGAGTGGTGTGTATTATTGTGATGTTTTTATCAGACTCTCATTCTGACGGCACCCATTCACTGCAGAGCATCCATTGCTGAGACACTGATGCTACATTCCTCTAAATCTGATGAAGAAATAAACTCATCTACATCGGATGGCCCGAGTACATTTTCAGCAAAGAGACATTTTTGGTGAGCTATTCCTTTAAATAAAGACAGAAAGAGATTTTTAAATGTCATGAAGTTAGAGTTGTGTTCACTGCAAAAGTCTGTCCTGTAATCAGTTGTCTAGTCTTTTGTTATTTTTTAACCTAAGTGACGGTGATGATGCATCAGTTGATTGAGGAAGACTGCTATGACTGAAGCGATAGGATTCTCGTCACAATCGTTCAGCTTTCTGAGCTGAGTAATGCGTCTGAAGCACAGATCACAGCCTCGGTCTGTCTGTCTGTCTGGACTCAAACCCACAGCGGCACCACACCGAGGCCCGACTCATCTGTAGGAGGATGAACTGTTAGTAAAGCAGACCGCATGAGATCTTTGATAGTGCTGGCATCACGTTTCCAGGTGCATCTGAATCATCAGGATGTCGCTGTTAGAGATCAGCACAGTTCATTGTACTGAAGCAGAGGCACATTTTCTGTCTGAAGGGCACATCTTTAACAATGAATCTGTGTTTTACTGTACCCTACTGCTTTATGTATGACATTCCCAGAACTTCTGACCAATACTTTTAATGTATTTTCTACGTTCCAGGTTTTTAAAAGGAACCAAAAATCCTTCATTATGTTCCTGGCACAGTTAGAACTGTCTGATGAAAGAGAAAATACTAATTTGTCATGAATAAAGTGTCATAAAACGCATGCATTTAATTTTATTGTATTATTTAGTAAACTGATACGTTTTATTTCTTCCCATTTATATCATATTTGATAGCTGATTATTTCATTACATTTATCAATGCATGATTTTATATCAGTTGCATATTCATACCCTATCTTTGATCATGAATACATTTTAATTACTGTAACATGATATTTGTACATTTTTTCTTCACACTGACCTCAAAATCAATCTAATTTCTACTGGTTTTGAATTTATTTCATCAAGCAAACCTGATAAAACTCATTCCTTTATCAACTGCTGATGCTGCATCACTGATAACTATACCATTTTAAATAAATATAGCTACATATATGTAACTTCCGACCCTAGCGAGTAAAAATAAGTAGCCCGCGTAATTTCCTGAAATGCGTCCCGATAGCTCTAATATAACTCATATGTTTATGAGTGTATTTATGTAAATGAACAGTTTTAAAGATAGATTGGTTTACACACTCTCAATAGTTTTAACATTAAAAAAAAAAAAAAGTTATACAATGTATCGCTTTAAACTAAACTCTTTCTGTAGTTTCAGTATTACACATAGGCCTATGTTTATAGACCCTGTATGAGTATAAAAAAGTATTTGCAGAAATAAAAGGTTCTTGGTTGCACAAAGAGCCTTTACCATCTATGGAATCTTTTCATTTCCACAAAAGGTTATTTACAGTGGAAAAAGGTTCTTTAGATTATTAAAATGTTAAATAAAAAATGGTTAAGAAGCATTCACTGAAAGGTTCTTTTAAGGCATAGCTGTGAAAAGCCCCTTTTATTTTAAGAGTGTAACAGCAGGCTCCTCGAGAACAGAAAGCGTGCGCTTCAGTGCTGATACGACAGTGATGTCGAATACATCTCATATCAGACGGGGCGGGGAACTTCCAATCATCGCTGATGTCCTGAGTCAGGCCCGCTGACACAGTCACATGTCAAAGCGAGGCCCCCAAGGGCCCCTGAGTGTGTCAGAGGAGTCGATGAGCTTTGGCAGTGGCTGCAGACAGATGCATTCTATCAGGTCTCCGTGAGAATGTGGTTCTAACCGCTGCAGGAAACGTGGAATCTCAACGTTACAGATCCAGACAAAAGAACAATTCAACAAAGGTATTCGAGACATTCCACACCTTACTGGAAATAAAGATCAAGGAGATGTGCTTGAGAGAGGAACATCTTGTCCTGAGAACAAATATATGGCCTTGTAAATGCCAAAGACGCAGAAAACAGAAACATAACACGAGCTTCTAAACAGATATTGTAAGAGCTGCCATCTTGTGTTCATTTCTACAAACAACATTTAAGATGAAAACACCACGATCTCACACAGTATCTAAAACTGTTTCGAGAAACGAGGGCTCTGTTCGCCTTATTTTACTGTGTTTTCTGTCGATATACGAGACGTCCGGTTATAGCAGCTGTAGGTAAAGAACTGGAAAAACAAAGTGCAGTAAACTTTTAAACTATTTGCGCTAAAACGGTGTTTGAGAGTTAACTAAAATACATAAAAATACCAGTTTACAATAACAAGCAGCATAATGGACTGTTTTTGTACAGTTAAAATAACCGGAAGCCGTGCATGTTAAATTAAAAATGGCACGCGATCGCGCTTACTTTGGTGAATGTTTTCTTGCTAAAAAAAATACTAATTATTAGTAACAGTTTTGGTAAATCCATACAGAATTCTTTTTAATCTAATGTAAAAATACATACAGGTGTTGACCAGAAATAATCAAGCAGTCAAGGAAAGTGAAGATGTTTTATTGAAGTCATGCACATCACACTTGTTAGTGCAAATACCCCTTCTGTATCCCAGAAACTCTGTTATATCATTCTATGTTTTTACAAAATAGAATTTTGACAATGAACTGTCTTTGATATTCAAAACAAACGTGTAGTTCTGCGCTCTCTCAGATCAAGGAAAAAACTAACTCAAAAACAATATATGGGTCATTATACGAAAACGTGCCATTTTGTGTCCCTCAGAAAAAAAAGCCCTGTAAATCTTAATAAACCATAAAACAAATAAAATATTTTATAATTTAGTTTCCATAATATGTCTCATAATATAAGAATAAATTAATTTCTGTTTCTTTTGTTTTTAAAGGATTTTAATCACATTTTTGTGCAAAGCATCTTGCACAAATGTTGAAAATGGCCTGTCCCTCAGTATGATTTTTCTACTTCTACTTGCTATCGAGGCCAAAAAAGTCAAACTATCATAAAACAACATATACTTGTATAAAGCCTTAAGTGTCAGTTCATTAGTCATGAATGGATTTTATTCTTAAAGGTGTCAAATTTTGAAAAAAACACAATTTAGTCGGGTCCCTAGGTTCTCCAACCCTGTTACTTTTTATGAAACACCTCTTTAAAGAAAATGGTCTGTTCCAAAAGTGCCATCAGTTCCAGGAAGTGACATCATCTGCCTTTCATGAAGTTGATGGTAGAAGACAAGTAAGTGTTCTCTTCTTTTAATTAATTTTCTTTGAGTTTATGTAATGTCTGAAAGACAGGGACACGCTCATTGTGTCAGCCCTGTTACCAGAAAAGCATATGTTAAAAAGTTATTTGTACATATTTAAAAATGTACATACATAACAAAATGTATGCCTCTCATTAAGGCACATAATGTGGTGTCATTACCTATACCTCATGGCTAGTAATGGCCGCCAAAAACATTTTTCGTCAACCCTGTTACCGTCAACCCTGTTACCATTCCAGGGTAACAGGGTTGACGAAAGTATGCTTTTGTGTGTCTTACCCATGTTGTATACCCAAGAAGGGTTAAATCAAGGGCAACTCACCCCTGAGCCAACCCTTCTTGGATAACTATGACCTGGATGACTAAGAATTTCCACAGACGTACTTTTCTTACTAATAGTATTTACATAATATTAGTGGTGGGCCGATATCGGCGTTAACGTGCTGCGTTAACGTGAGACTCTTATCAGGCGATAAAAAAAATATCGCCGTTAATCTATTCTCAAAGTTGGGTTGGGAGCTGGGTCTATACTACGCAAGCTATGATGACTTTCACCCTGATATTTTAGCGCGGATGTATACCTAGCCGAGTTGCACTGTAGGGGCGAACGAGTCTTGAACTAGAGGCTGGCATTTTTCGAATCTCATGGATGGGAAACAAAATCGCTACGAATCACGTGATTGGGACGAGAGGGGAAAATATTTAATCGGGAGTGGGTGGGACCGGGAATAGTAATGATACCCAACTTTACACACAAATATACCTTTTATATAAATAAACTATAAACTGTATATTTAAATTCTGAACTCAATTCTAGTTGCCCTGTCTCTTTATGCTCTCCTCCTGTTTGCTTTGGTGTGGCTGGTTAAGTGAATGACGCAGTCCGTGAAGGACAGATTGTTAACGGCTGGTCTGTGTGGTAATACAATCGGGCAGGACATCCAAACGCTCACCTATCATTCATCAACCTCAAATATGGCTTTTCATCTGAAAGATGTATGTAGTAGCAACTTTACATGGCCGCTCAATATGATGTTAACCTAGAGAAATGTGCGCTATTGAAGTGTTTGTGTGGAAGCGTGTTTGCTGCAGGACAGGCTCCGGTGCGCTCACTTGCTCTTAAAATCTCCGTCATTTTTGGTCATAGAGATAAAAGTAGACTAATACATCTTTCGAATCTGTAAAGACTCTACGCTTATTTGTGTGCACTCAGAATAACAACGAAGCGTTGCGCTTTTAAGCAAACAGGATGCGCTTTAGGTCTCATGTGAACTTGAGCGAGAAACTTCAAACTCCGTCTTTGAAAAATATATCTATAGAGAGTGAAATGTCAAAAAACACAATAGAAGACGGTGTGTGTTAGCATGGATGATTTACATGAAATTGAATCTGTGCAACACTGTGCATAAGATGGCTTTCAGTTCAATATAATAACAAAAACGACATTTTGGGTTTTATTCAACTAATAAGGTGGGCACGCTGTGATCTATACTATATTTTACTGTAACTGACAGATTTCGGAAAAACCAACAACACGGGAGTGGGAGGGAATGGGAGTCATTCTTCCGGGAGTGGAACGGGATTTTCCTCCAGTTTTTGTGGGATTGGGACGGGAAGAGATTAAAGTTTGTGATGCATTTTGGAAACAGGAGATGAGCCCTGGTCTAATGCGAAACCCTTGAGGCTTGAGAAACCCGCTCAAAGACTTACTTTTAGTCATTATTTGGGTAGCACACATATTCTGAATGCCTTCGGCAGAATTCAAATGAGC
This sequence comes from Gymnocypris eckloni scoliostomus, assembly GCA_027564155.1. Classification (NCBI taxonomy): domain Eukaryota; kingdom Metazoa; phylum Chordata; class Actinopteri; order Cypriniformes; family Cyprinidae; genus Gymnocypris; species Gymnocypris eckloni. The sequence continues at coordinate 22,571,947 of CM050431.1, forward strand.
CATTTTAATTTAGATTAATTCCAAGATTACAGTGAGATTAATCTAGATTAAAAAATAATAATCTATGCCCACCACTACATAATATACATGTTTTTACAGTTTTCATCCCTAAAAGTCATGATTTTTATTTATTCTACTGATAGGTAGGCTAAAATGTGTTGAGGTTACTGATCTATACTGATACACACAAGTGCATTGGGTTTTATAAATGTGCTTTATAAACCAAAAGTCATTATTATTTTTATTATGAGAAGTCAATAAATTAGCAAGGTTGCTGTTAAAGTGTTTTATGTATTTTGATTTGATTTTGTTAGGATGCCTCTTTCTGCAGCTGAGAAACAGTGCAGATACAGACAACGTAGAGATGCTGATCCTGAGAGACGAGAAGCATATTTAGGAAAAGAGAGGGCAAAATGGACAGAGACACAGGGAAAAAGCAGTCAGTTAGTGAACTAAATGACCGAAAAGGAGAGCCAAGCGGAACTGGAGAGCAGCACAAGTGAAAAGCAGAACAGCCAAAGCAGCAAGTACAGCAATCATAGATCAGTGCACGCCACCTCTAAGTCCAGAACCAGGTGTAGAGCCAGCACCAGGGACCTCAAGGTTAGGGTTAGAGTAAATAGAAGTTATGGCTTTTGTTCAATGTTTAAATTTTGTAAATTTTGATTTAAGGTGTGTGTGTGTGCTGGTTTATGTGATTTATGAGGACACAAATTTGTATAATGACATGTCTATTACATTGGTATTACAACTTAAGCGTTGTTTGTGAGGACATTTCATAAGTCCTCAGAATCAAATAGCTTAAAAACATAAAAACTATGTTTTATTAAAATGTAAAATGCAGAATGTTTCCTGTGATGGGCAGGTTTAGGGATAGGGGCAGTGTGTGTGTGTGTGTGTGTGTGTGTGTGTGTGTGTGTGTGATGGGTAGGTTTAGGATAGGGGCAGTGTAAGGATAGAATATACAGTTTGTACAGTATAAAACCAGTACGCCTATGGAGAGTCCTCACAATGCAGTTGCACCAACATGTATGTATGTATGTGTGTGTGTGTGTGTGTGCGTGCGTGTGGGTGTGCATGCATGTTCATGTACATGCCTATTTATTTATGATAATTTGATTGTCAGTACAAGTATTTCATTGATCAGTGCTTCATTGTGTTGCAGGCAACGTGATCAGGGTCGTTTAAGGTCAAAGAAGGAGAGAAAGAGGCTCCACCATGACCCTTGACCTTAAGGCCAAACATGTTCAATTGGTCATTTAATTGTGATGTAATGTTAATGTTTTAATAAAACAATTGGTTTACATTTACATCCGCAGAATCATCATCATTTTCATAATTTTTAATGCTAAAATATCTCAATAGAGCTGTCTCCAAAAATGCTGATTAGAATTTTTGAATTAAAGGTTTATGAATGTCCAATTAAGACTCCATTACACCCATAACTGTAACTCAAACAAGCATAACTGTTGTCAACCCTGTTACTGATGTGTCAACCCTGTTACTTGTTTAATATTCTAATATAATAAAACAATGAAAATAAAAATGTAATAAACTAATTGTAAATGTTTATTAAGAGAGGCTAATAATCCACTCAAAGTTGAATTGAGGTGTTTTATTTTTGTTTCCATACATCTTTCTTAAAACAGAAGATGCTGGAAGAGTGTCATTTGAAATGAACATATTCATCCACTAAAAAAATACAACTTTCAATATTCTCAATTCACAAACACTCTTAATGTAACAAGGGGGTTATCTTTCACAGTATATCAGATTTGTTCTATATATGTATTTAAAACCTTTTCAAAAAGTAATGAATATGTCGGTAACAGGGTTGACCAAACACACACATTTACGTTGGTTATATGAATAAAAAAAAAATAAGATAGCCTGAGATGGCACGGCACATTTTCCTGAGAGGTAAGGATCTACTTCATCCAAAAAGGGGCTTAAAGATTTTCAAAACAGTACTTTGAAAATCACACATTTAAAGTGGGAAATGGCACGTTTTCGTATAATGACCCATATACAGGCAGTGTGCTGTACTGTACTGACTCGGTTGATGCCCAGTTTAAAGAGATCCACGTTTAGCTGATATTTTCAACTTGTGAGAAACTTTATTCCACCACTATGAACCGACAGAGAACGAGGAACCAACAATACAAACTGCTTACAAAAACCAGCCTTGATAGGTTCAGCTACGACCTGATTCATTTTACATCACCGCTTGCATTTTTCTTTAGTTCTAACGCTTGTTATCGTTAATGAGTTACAAAACATTAATTTGCTATTTAAAAGAAAAACGCTTGGTCAAAGCCAAAATAAAGGTAGAAATGCATCTATAAAAGTAAACTTGAACTGGTATCTCAATTAAAAGGATAAGAAAAGGTCAACGCATCATATCCTAAGAACTGGCTTCAGCAGCAAATTACATGTGACCGATATCATTTATATCCACTGTTTATTTTGTGACTAACATATTTACACACAAACATTCATACATACATATTTACAAACGGCCTGTGAGCATTCTTCCGACGATGTTCCAAACGCATTTCACAAATAAAAACTCCATCATGCTGTTTAAAGAACAAAAAAACGCTGCTTTCAATGCAAGAGATCTGTTTAAAGCTACCCTTTCTGTGCTACAAGCTTTGCTTTTATGCATTCGTGGTCAAATCCATGTTGAAGTGTTCAATGAATTTTTTTTGTTGCAGTATGTCTTTCCAGTAAAACAAAAAAGATGCAAAAACAAAGTCCTGGACACGTTGAACCAGATGAGTTCGGCTTTTTTGCTCCAAGACTGTTTATTTACAGCACAGCAGACAAATGTGAACCACACACCAAACACATCATCGGTTAATTCGTCTTCCTGCAGCTTCACATCCACATTTAAACTCATTCCGTTCACCCTAATTCACTCGCACCCATGTCTGTGCTTCACGAGAGAGGATCTGTGTTTCCCCCGTTCACTTTCTAATCTCATTCTGTAAAAAGAAACCTATGTAACAGGTAAGGCAGCAGAATCCCCGGGTCTTTATCAGGAGGTACTGAAGGTGTTTTAACGACAGAAACTCAAAAGTGCTCCATCTCAGTCCGAACAGCAGGACAGTGTGTTGGTAAATAGCTACGTTTGTTTGTTTTCTCAGGTCAACGCTCAATCCGTTTGACACCGACCGCAATCCTAACATGTCAAGAACGTCGAATTTCAAAATCACCTAGATACTTGTAGTGTCTCTGACATGAACATTTGCTTATAATACAAGATACAAGAGAAACAGCCATAGAGAACAAGACATCACTGTGCTAGAAGCATGTCGGGTCGAACACACTAATAACAATCACCGCACAGATGACGTGAAATTTAGACTTTTTTTTCCATTCGAATCGATGAGGCGCTGCACGAGTGGCACTTCAATGGGAACCTAGTAGCATTTAAAGGAGGCACTTCGCCTCTGTGCCATAGAGTTCAGGTTCTCATTTGGCTGTACATCTATTTGGGTTATCACATCTAAGACGGCAAACCACAAGAAGAGTCCAAGAAATTATAACTCGCTAACAAAACTGTTGTGGTACCCTTTAATAATAGACCTAGTTTAGGCCATTTTAATAATCAAAATTCCCATCCGAGTGACAAAAACGCTGATAGATTATTTATTCTTTAATATGCGTTACAACTTTATTCCCTCTTTTTTTCTATACTATATACATTTGCATTTTACACAGACATCGGGGCTGTATTGTCAAAACGAGAGGTATTGTGTTCAGGTTTAGACCACGTGGCCGGACTAAAGCTGACGTTGGGATTGGACAGAGGGCCGTGCTGGGGACAGGAAGTGGTAGAGGCGAGTGTTCTGATTGGTTCTCAGGACGAGCTCTTGGACAAGTTCGGATAAAGCACCACTGCTGACACAGCAACCACGGCGGCAACCACCAGCATCCACGGCATCCATCCGCTCTGAAACAACAGCAATGCAGTTAATAAAGGGTGTTATTTAAGATGCACCAGAGCAACCAGGACAGAAGCGCTGGAGACTGGAGCTAAAGAGATAGAGAGAGACCTCGTGATAGTAAGAGACAAAGAGAAATACACCGATAAATGGAGAGAAGACAGGAAAAACAAATATTTAACAAGTAAAACTGGCAGAACCAGTTACCTCACAGGAGTTATAAAGCAAATAAGATCTTTCGTCAAACCCAACGAAAGAAAAGCTGCGTTTAAAGGAACAGATCACTCAAAAATCACACATTGGGCATCGTTTGCTCCCTCGTGTTGTTTCAAGCCTGTATGACTTCAGTTTTCTTCCGTGGGACATTATAGATAATTTTCCTGCTGCTTTTATTCTGTATGAAAGTGCACAGTGACCAAGGGCTGTCAATCTCTAAAAAAACGCATTTTGATTATTATTATTACATAATTTTAAATATAAAAATCAAATGTATTTGATCTATTGAACTAGTAATATTGTACTGTAAAATAAAACATTTAACTTACTTTTTTTGGCATAAATTGGTCATACAGAAATCTGGAATAAACAAAAAAACAAATCTCATCCCTGAAGGAGGAACAAATAGTCAACTAAGACAAGTATAACGAGTAAGAACCAATGGCAATTAGTGCCACTGATGGCAAAACTCATTTTAATGCGGTAAGTTTAAATGAGCACAATCATGAATAAGCTACATCAAAAAGGGGAGGACATCTGTTTGTCTCAAAAGTCTATTGTATGACTTGTATATATAATGCATGAGTCATATGGACTGTCATTGTGCTCTTAGTTTGGTTATTTTCATAGTTTGACAGCCGCTGATCACTTTATTCCTTCCTTGCGTGGAAATGAGCAGCAGGAACATTAGTCAAAACCTCTTCTTTTGAATGATACCAAGTCATACAGGTTTGAAACATCATTAGGGTGGGTAGATGATAACAATGTTCATATTTGGATTAAATATGCCTTCAATTTATAAAAGTAAAGAAGAAGAGCAACAGAAACATGATATGATGACAAAAATGCCCCAAAACAGAAAAATGAATAAATGAAAAAGCATCCAAAATCCCCGAATGCAGAGATTTATGTGCCGATCCAAGCAAGACAAGACAGTTCATGTGTTTGGTTAGTAATTAGTGATTATGGGTGGACGAGGAATCGGTTAAGAGTTCCCACGTGTCGCCAAGCACCGAAAAGGGATTTTGGTGTGAAGCGTGCAGAGATGACGAATGAGAGTTTGCCATGCACAGGTCGTATATATGTGATGATATATACACGAGACACACAAACAGACTCAACAGGAGCGTGTGTACCTTTCTACCACAACTGGCCGAAGCACCAATACAGCAAAGCCAGGAATAGACCGATGAAAATGGCTTGGACAGGCTGCGATATGGATGGCTAGAGGAGGGAAGGGATATTACAAATAAAACAAAAAATCAATCTTCAAACTATTCAACGGAAATAAGACTGGGGAAGTCAACAAACATACAAACGTATACAAACAAAAACGGACAAATAAAGGGGTGCGGTGGGAGGGACCGTCCATAAATCAACATAAATAAAAATATCAAACACCCCAGAACCACAAACACATGTGAACATCTAGAAGCAGGACGGCAGGAACGAGGACAGTGTTCAAGAAGTTAATAAATCACAGCGAACAATAAACCTACAATTTATCCGTGTTAAATTCAAATCAACGACACATGAAGGGATTGTGACTCCAATCAGAAGTGTGCTAGGGATTGTACAGAGGGAATAGTGGGAGATTAAGGTGATAACTACTGCTTTGTGAAGCAATTTAAAAAAACTAAAGTGTACAACTGGCCAAAAATGAAGAATAAATTGAAAAAAAAAAAAAAAAAAATTACTGTGGTAATATTCTTCTCTTGGGTCATATAATGATGAAAAAAAGGAGAACCTGAAAGTGAAAAATCTGAAGACTTTGAGCGGTTAATGAATATATACTCAATATTAGCTGATAAACAATAATACAATTAAATGAAACCTATTAGGTATTTTAACTACACCTATGATGCGCCTATAAATGCTGCATCGCAAATCATTTTTGCTAACGACTCACAAAATCGTGCCGTATCTGCTGTGTTTTCCAGAGCTGTGCAAAACAGTGAAGTAAGATCTATCACTGATTGCTGACAACCGCGTTAAATGGCGTAGTGTGGATGACCGCTAATTAATTGGAGTAACGCTGGCTGAAAAGCAATGTGTTGGAGTTTTTTTGGTGCTTTGCAAATGAACTGTGTGGGTTGAGAGACTCACATTGCTGCTTTTCTCCTGCAGGAGTTTGAGGTTGACCTTGCACTGCTCCAGCTCGTCGTTGATGGAGCATTTCTCCTGCTCTGTCTGCTCATACCGCTGCCGCAGATCTGAGAGTAGATCCTGAGTGTCGTCGTACTGGAGAGAAACAGAGAGACATCAATTATAACATCCCCCCAAAAAACTGGGGGTCTGTAAGATTTTCTTATGTTTTTGAAAGTAGCCTCATCTGCTCACCTAGGTTGCATTTATTTGATTAAAAATACAGTAAAATCACTAAAATTTTGAAATATTATTACAATTTAAAATAACTGATTTCTATGTGAATATGTTTTAAAATGTATTTTAATTCTGTGACACAAAGCTGAATTTTCAGCATCATTACTCCAGTCTTCAGTGTCACATGATCCTTCAGAAATCATTCTAATTTGCTGATTTGCTGCTCAAGAAACATTTCTGATTATTATCAGTTGTGCTACTTTATATTTTTGTGGGGATTTAGTTTTCAGGATTCTTTGATGAATACATTTATTTATTTTTTGTTATATAAATCCTTTGTAACACTATAAATGTCTTCACCGTCACTTTTGATAACTTTTAATGCATCCTTGCTGAATAAAAATAATGAATGTGTTGTGCATTTTGGCAGCTGAGTTTCAGTAAAAGGTCTGGGTGGTCTTCGGTTGCTTGTACCTCTTTCTGCAGGTCTTTGGTGCGGCTTTCGGCTTGAGTCAGCTGGATCTTCAGTTTGCTAGCGTCCTGTTGGTGCTGGTCTTGTATTGAGCCCAGTTTATTCTCCAGGTCGCCCTGGGATTTCTCCAGAGAGTTCAGGCTGCTGCTCAAATTCACGCTCCGCTCTCTGGAGCTGCAAAAAGAACGGAAAATAAAGTCAAAGATTGAGCCGTTTACATTCTGTGGAGTTTTCAGAATACGAACTAATGAATGGAATACATTTGCGTCACGGGAAAGAATGTTGTAGAACATTCCTAATAGTGATGTGAAGCTCCAGGGCAGATGAGCTCATAGCGGTGACTTATACAATGATAACATCAGCACAGAGACATACACACAATGCCTAGGGCAGAGATTAAGTACAGGACAGAGGTACTTATATATCACTGAAACAGTCTTTTATAAATACAAAGAGATACAGTTGTTGTGCAATATGGTGAATCAAACATTCTTCATTTAAGAGAGCAGGTGTGGAATCTGACAATGTGCTTAAGAACCGTTTAAACCTGGTGACTCACTTTTGTTGTGTGAAACGATCTGAACGCCACTGAGAGCCTGTTTGTGTGAATGCGACCCACCTGTCGAGCTCTTCCTCGAGTCTGTGGAGTTTCTGCATCACTGTTGTCTTCTCAGCCCGCAGAGTGTCACATTCATTCTGCAGAGTAGAGCACTCGCCCTGAAGCTTCTCCAATTCACCTGACACAGAAACAGAGAGAAACTAATTATAGCCTTGATTCCCTCCACTCACACCCCTTGACACAACGCATTAGTGCAAACACTGATCAGCTCATTAAAATATAATTTAGTTAAAAAAACGAAATTTAAAAAATATATATATATTAATTTACTATATACAATTGTAACAAATTTGATAAAATATATTAAATTGCGAAACTTATAATTTATAATTAACATAATACATAAAATATTTATTATACATGTATATAATTTTATTACAATATAATAAACATTATGTATTTTTACAATATCACTCCATACAATACACTGTCATTTTATATATATAACTTGTAATTCCTCAAGATAAAAATGATTAAATAAAAAAACATTCTGAAATGTACAGACACTGTAATTAGATTCTTATAATTATTTTTCAAAAATCTGTAAGATGTAATGATTAATTAGACATTTTGTGCAAATATAGTACAACCAGTTAAAACAATCACCTGATTTAAGTGATTACGTGAAATTAAAACAAAATCACATTTATCGTTAGACTAAATTAGCACTTGCATATTCTGTCTTTTGTCCAGACGTTTGGTTTCAGATTGGAATCTTTTTATTTTGGTACATCACTAAAGTTAATTTGATCCTGTCATGTTTACTTTTACTGCTTGAGATCCGGTGTAGCCTAAAATGGTTTTAAAGGGTCTCAGAAGCACTGTCAGAACACATTTTTCTGTGAAAAACAAAACAAGGATCTAATAAATAACAAATAAACCCAGCAGGATGGACGATAATAAGACTGTTTCCGTGACTCTGGACAACACATTAAAGAGGGCCTGGAGAGAAAGCCCCCAGTGAAATTAATACCGCATGTGTGATTACTCAATATGTGTCTTGTGAAATGCAGACTAAAAGAAACACATTGCATAAACATTTAAAATCACAATATTTTGATAGTATAGCCATGACACATATGCATTACACTCTGCTATGGGGAGATATATTACATCTTTGAACTTACAATATCATTTAAAAGTTTAAGGTCTGTGAGATTATTTAAAAAAATACAGTAAAATTGTTAAAAAAATATTACAATTTAAAATAGAAGTTTTCCTACTATTTCCAACTATAAATACACTATATGTAATTTATTCCTGTGATCAAAGCTGTATTTTCTGCATCATTACTCCAGTCTTCAGTGTCATATGATCTTCAGAAATCATAATAATATGCTGATTAACTGCTCAAGAAACATTTTTTTGGTTGCTTCAATATTTTTTTTTAGGGAAACTTGTGGAAACATTTTTTTCAGGATTCTTAAATCAATACAAAGCTCAAAAGAAGGACAGCATTTATGTGAAACTGAAATATTTTGTAACATTATAAATGTCCCTACTGTCACATTTAATGCATCTTTGCTGAATAAAAATCTCACTGACCCCAATCTTTTAAAAAGTAGTACTGCATGTTTTCTACTCATTTAACTTGAGCTCAATTCTCTTCTCATGTCCAGTAATTCAGAAAACTGAACTCAAAGAAAATGAGAGGAAACAAATGTTTTCAAACAGGAATCAAAGGCGCTAGAAAAGAGAGAGATCACAAAACACCAGATCAGTGATGATCTCAGCCATTGTTCCTCTGAAGTCAGCTTAATTTGTGACATAGAGGGAACATTACCAGCCAAACAGCACATCAGGGACACAGCAGGAGCGCCGATGACGACATGCTAAGCTGGCCTGACCGCTGAACCATCACCACTGAACCGGGTCTGGGTTTAACAGCGATTCTGCTGATATAAGGGTCCTAAGGGCCAAAAACCAATGGAGTACCTTGGAGCTGGCTAGCTCTTTCCTGGTGCTGGCTCTGGAGCTGGAAGCTGGCCTGCAGGTTGCTGATCTCCACTTCATACTTGGCTGCCGTCTGTCTCCATTTGTCCAGTTCGGCGGTGACGACGCTCAGGTCTCCCTGCAGGGCGGCGATGTCTCGCTCCCGCTCGGCGGTGGCGGTCTCCATGGCATGCCGGAGCACCAGAATCTCCTCCTGGGCACTGTAGAGGTCCTCGCGGGTGGTGGTGATGGTGTTCTCTCTCTGCTCACGCAAAGCCTCCATATCAGACTGGAGCTTCGATAGTTGAGCTGAAGTCAAAGAAGAGTTACTGTGATTTTGACATGATTAATGGGTGGTATTGGGTCTAAAAATTCAAATATGACAACTGAAAAATATTAGTTTTTTACGGGCTGAAATCACCGGTTTCTAATCAATCTTCATTATCACGAACAGAGATTTTTTTAGTCTATGCTGTTTTCAATTCAGTAAACATTACTAGTAGTGTGTCTGGAATACAATAATTGCAATAAGCTTTTGATATGAAAAGGTATGAATGTTCAAATTGTCATTTTTATAACACAATTCAAACAATAAATGTTGTTTTGATGCTTCTTCATGGTAACTGACCACTGTAGCAACTTAGTTCAAGAGGCACCTGAACCAATCATCTCTTCCTCTTTACTACTAGTTACAGCAAAAAATAAACATGAATGAATAAGGTATATGCTGAATAAAACTATGACTTATCATCATGTCTCATGTAATCACTCAGTGTTTCAACCACGTAAAGATGTCAATAAAACGTAACATTAATCCCAAGAAACCCATTCAATTTCTATAGAAATAAAAATAATAGAAATAGAAATAATTCTATAAAAAGTCCATAGTCAGTAAAAAAAATAACTCGAGAAGAGTGTTTTCAAAAATATATGCATTTTAATAAATATTCTGTATAATTTTACTTAACCATGTCTTCATTATTAATGTATGTTATACATTTGTTTATTTGTTTATTATTTGTTTATTACATACATTGTTATGTATGTAATAAATTTGTCATGAAAACAATGTTTAATTATAGCCACCATTCAACAAAGAATTGAAGCAGACACTTAATTAGATCATTAAATTTTTATATAAAAAGTGCATTAAGTGCAATTTAAATACAACTCAGATTTTATTTGAGTGTTAATCAATTACATTTAATCAATTGATTAATTAAAATAAAAATTAGGGGTTTTCAGCTAAATGCTAACTTTAGTCTTGGTTTTGGTGTAAAAAGAGTAAAAATTCATTTTAACAAAGAAATGGAGTACATTAAAATATTTATATAAAATGCCGTTTGTGGAATTTAAATGTTTATATATAACAGCTTTTATTTGAATGTTGATGGTAAATACATGTTGCCTATGGCTGCACGATAAATCGCATGTTCTGTGATTATTAGCATTGAATGCTTCATTCATTCATCTCCATGCATTCAGATGGAGCGGCATTTAATTCACAGAGCCTTAAATAACTTCATAATCACAGCTCTGTGTATTAAATGCCTCTCCATCTGAATGCATGTGATGGAGATCACAGAACCGGCTTTACTGGCGAGATGCGCATGATGATTTATCATGCATCTCTAATGTTGCCCAATTCATTGATTATTAAAATATATATGTATTTAATTTAGGTTTCATGACTAAAACTGATCAACCTGTCAACCCACACTGATGATTATATTTAGAAGTATTTTTGAAAATGAAAATAAAACACTAAAACACAGTTCATGTAAGTGTTGAATGACTCACTCTGTAAGAAGCGGATCTGTTTAGCAGATTCTTCAGTCTGCTGTCTGTTGGTTCTCCTCTCCTCCTCCAGCAAGGCTGATGAGAAAAAGACATTCAGAGATTCACACTAATGCCAGTGCAGTCGTGACCCTCGATTATGAATGCCCAATCACTATTGAAGGAGCGTTTAGCACGCTGCCGTACCTTGCAGCTCGAGGCATTTCTGTTTGCCAGTGTTGGCGAGCTCCTGGGCCTCCTGCAGCTCTCGGTGGAGGTGTGGAATGACCTGCTCAGTGTCTCCAGCTTCCAGATCCATTTCTACAAACACACACAGAGCAGACGCTGCAGTGAGGGAGCATGAAGAAAAATAGACATCAAGAGAGTGAAACCCTTAGTATTGCATTAATAACTCATCCTGCCCGACCATGAATGATGCCTCAAATCAAGCAGCTTGTTACGAAATCCTTTTCTTAATGAGTCTATCCCTCAGAGACTAAAGCAGTGATATTGAGGATCAATTATTTTTTTCACACCTTTTCACTTGTCTTCAGGAAGCCATTAGTTCAGGTTTCAGTTCAGGTAAAATTTGAATTGGGTTATAGTTTGGAAAACATTAGGACATTGTAACTCTGGGCATTTAGGGTTGCAAAATTATTTTTTGATAAAAAAATCAGCATACAAATATATTTGAAAAAATTATATTTTAAACAATAAGAACATAGCCGTTGAAAAATGTCACTATTTATTTATGTTTAAATAATGTGATAAAAATGATATCAAAGCATATTTAAAAAATAATGAAGTAATTTTAAAACCACTAAATAATTCTTTTTTTATCAATGACTCAAAAATGACTGCATTTAATTTGTTTTATTTGAATATTTTTTCACAATTACCTATTAGTTACAAATACATTTAGTTTCAGATAAATGTAAAAAAAACGAAATAGTATTTAGTTATGAACAATTTGCATTGGGCCATGATTTATAAAATGTTACAAAGCTGTGCATTTAGAGTTTTCAAAATGTCACTATAATTTTGTGATATAATAAGTGGAACTTCTGAATTCTTGTGAAAGTTTTGAAAAGACAATTCAGCAAATAATTTAATTATTTGAGAATTTAAATACTGTAAATATGTCAAAGCATATTTTTTAATTATAATAGTGATTTTAATACCACTTCATTTGAAAGTATTCAGTGTTAAATCAATGAGACAATGATGAAATTGCTCAGAAAACACCCCCAAAAATTGAATAGTTTTAGTACATTCATTGTATAGATACATTTGAATATCAAAACTGTTGTTGTGATAAATTTCACAATGTCATATGTAGCTTGGACCCACATCTAGTTACTTTTAGGTTATTATTTAATTGCAGGGGACTTTTGCACAAGAATGTAAATGTAAAATTATAAATATATTATATATATATATATATATATATATATATATACAGTGGGTAATGGAAAGTATTCAGACCCCTTACATTTTTCACTCTTTGTTATATTGCAGCCATTTGCTAAAATCATTTAAGTTCATTTTTTCCTCATTAATGTACACACAGCACCCCATATTGACAGAAAAACACAGAATTGTTGACATTTTTTGCAGATTTATTAAAAAAGAAAAACTGAAATATCACATGGTCCTAAGTATTCAGACCCTTTGCTGTGACACTCATATATTTAACTGTATAAATATATATTTGCTGTCCATTTCTTCTGATCATCCTTGAGATGGTTCTACACCTTCATTTGAGTCCAGCTGTGTTTGATTATACTGATTGGACTTGATTAGGAAAGCCACACACCTGTCTATATAAGACCTTACAGCTCACAGTGCATGTCAGAGCAAATGAGAATCATGAGGTCAAAGGAACTGCCTGAAGAGCTCAGAGACAGAATTGTGGCAAGGCACAGATCTGGCCAAGGTTACAAAAACATTTCTGCTGCACTTAAGGTTCCTAAGAGCACAGTGGCCTTATATTATAATATCCTTATATTTAATCCTTAAATGGAAGACGTTTGGGACGACCAGAATCCTTCCTAGAGCTGGCCGTCCGGCCAAACTGAGCTATCGGGGGAGAAGAGCCTTGGTGAGAGAGGTAAAGAAGAACCCAAAGATCACTGTGGCTGAGCTCCAGAGATGCATTCGGGAGATGGGAGAAAGTTGTAGAAAGTCAACCATCAATGCAGCCCTCCACCAGTCGGGGCTTTATGGCAGAGTGGCCCGACGGAAGCCTCTCCTCAATGCAAGACACATGAAAAAACACCTGAAGGACTCCAAGATGGTGACAAATAAGATTCTCTGGTCTGATGAGACCAAGATAGAACTTTTTGGCCTTAATTCTAAGCGGTATGTGTGGAGAAAACCAGGCACTGCTCATCACCTGTCCAATACAGTCTCAACAGTGAAGCATGGTGGTGGCAGCATCATGCTGTGGGGTGTTTTTCAGCTGCAGGGACAGGACGACTGGTTGCAATCGAGGGAAAGATGAATGCCGCCAAGTACAGGGATATCCTGGACGAAAACCTTCTCCAGAGTGCTCAGGACCTCAGACTGGGCAAGGTTTACCTTCCAACAAGACAATGACCCTAAGCACACAGCTAAAATAACGAAGGAGTGGCTTCACAACAACTCTGTGACTGTTCTTGAATGGCCCAGCCAGAGCCCTGACTTAAACCCAATTGAGCGTCTCTGGAGAGACCTAAAATGGCTGTCCACCAACGCTTTACCATCCAACCTGACAGAACTGGAGAGGATCAGCAAGGAGGAATGGCAGAGGATCCCCAAATCCAGGTGTGAAAAACTTGTTGCATCTTTCCCAAAAGACTCATGGCTGTATTAAATCAAAAGGGTGCTTCTACTAAATACTGAGCAAAGGGTCTGAATACTTAGGACCATGTGATATTTCAGTTTTCTTTTTAATAAATCTGCAAAAATGTAAACAATTCTGTGTTTTTCTGTCAATATGGGGTGCTGTGTGTACATTAATGAGGAAAAAAATGAACTTAAATGATTTTAGCAAATGGCTGCAATATAACAAAGAGTGAAACATTTAAGGGGGTCTGAATACTTCCCGTACCCACTGTATATGTCTGCAGTCTGTTTATTAGGAACTGCAGACATATAAAATAATATCTGTGCTAAGAATGCATCACCTAAAAGCCCAAAGCCACTGTGAGCGTGAGACTAATCCATCACCTTTGGCGCCACTAACAACACTTTCTGTTCGACCCCATGGGCAGAAACATCAAGCACTGAAACACGATTACCGCAAACCAAAATCAAGATGCTTGCTCAGAATCAGTTCATTATATGAAGGAAGTATTTCTGTTTGCTCAGTCCATCAGTGAACGACTCGAGTGCAAATGCACAACCCCGCTTGCATCGGACAACAGAATATCCAAAACACATTGACTTTAGACTACGGGACACAACTTGAAGCTTGATTACGCAAGTCCAGCACACGCTCAGACGGCTCTAATGCAAGATCTCCAAATGGGCCGTTGAGATGACCTGCACCAGGCCAAGCAAAAGAGACATTAGACCGTTTCCTACGTTCCCTTAAAAGACTTCATGCCGAGCAAGCGCACATTTGCAGTCTTCTCTGAGGAGCATCCAGTTGGTCTCTCATGTGGTCTTGTAACAACAGGCTTTTGGGAAACCTCCTCTGACCATAAACTGATGAACGTCCCCCTCTCTGAACACTCTACAGATGTCGGTGAAGTCATGTGCTAATTTAAGGGCTGGTAATCGGTCATGATGTCAGACGAAGGGTGTTTACTGCAGGCGAGGGAGCTGCTTTCAGGCACAATGATGTAACGGACTCGTCTACTTAGCGGTGTTTCTGAAGTTTTGCCATTTATTTAATGAGAGGGGGCATGAAGTGGTGTGTAATCTCATTCTGCTCCTCCTCCTTCGGTGATTTCATCAAGAGAGTCTCAAAAGGATTTTATGGCTGAGATTGAGTATCACAGCCATATAAGGTTTCATGTGTTCAGATAACTCATCATTAAGGCAATTGAATAACTCGTGCCAGACGCCTCGGTGTAGATGCAATCTAGGGGTGAAAGAGCTACTCAACAGCGCCTCCTAGTGGCACATTTTACCAAAGCTTTCTGGACAAATCAAAGCATTACGCAAAAATAAATCCAAATGTCTTATGATCCAAGACAAATATAGCAGAACTCTGAATGATAATTATAAACTGAACAATTATTAAGATATCTGCCTGACACAAAAACATGGGACCAGTGTTGTTCTGAACCAGCGGGCCGTGACCCACTACAAAACACATATTTAAGGTGGTCAAAAAAATTATTTAAAGTAATTTAATATATGACAATACCAAAACAGCTAAAAGTCAAGATGAACACTCATCATATTTCATTCCAGGGTTATTAGAGTTAAAAAAAGTAGTAAAAAATAAACAACTTTGATGGTGTTATATTAATTTTAAGCTAGAAGAAAAATATATGTAAAAAAAAAAAACTTTAGAAATATTTATAAATAAAAACAACAAAATTACTAAAATGTTAAGAACCAGAACGCTTGCTGTCTTGGGAAAACCTGGATATAATAATAATGCATTTTAAAAGTGAGACTTTTAGACCTGGAAAAGTCATAAAAATGATTTACAAAATCCTAAAAATTATTGTACATTTCTAAAATCAAGAGAAATGTATCATGTAAAACTCTAACATATAATTAAATATAATATGAATATATTATTAAGTAGATATAAGCCATTTAAATTAATTACTGAGCCTTGAAAACATTCAGTTTGTGAATGTTATGAAATCAGAAATGTAATTATTCTGATTTCAATATCATTGAATTTACTTGTAATATTTATTTGGGAAATAATATTATTAAATGGGGGGAAAAGGAGCTCTCTCATTACAGAAGTAGTAATGAGGGGGGCTACTTTTTTTAGGGGGCTATAAATATACTTATTGGGGGCTATAAAAATATGAATGATGAAAAAGCAGTTAGCTTTTCTTGGTTGTATTGTTTTAGCTTGGTGCCCAATTTTATACAGAATTAAACCACGTTTTGCCCCATCAATGTATTCCATAATCTTCCATAGATAACGTTTATACATTTATATATCACTGACTGTACACTGAGAATTCAGCAACTTGACCTAGAGGTGCACTACACCTGCAATCCATTTATGAGCCTTGAAAGTTTGATTCTTTTTTTTCTCCCAAAACAGTAACATTGTTAGTTCTACTGGTGTTTCTATCCAGTATCTATCTATCCAGATTTCTCATTATATTCAGCTTGAAGCACATGCATGCTAGAACAAGCCTTCTTTAACCAAGAAGAAGTAAGGTAGAGAAAAGCTCTAGCAGCATACATCCCCCTCTGGTCTTGGCCGCCTCGAGGTCTGCCTGGCACATCCTACACTTCATCAAGTGTTCCCTCGAACAATGAGGTGCTGAAACCGGAACTTCCTCGCTGATCCGAGCGAGCGCTCCTTATCTGACGTCCCGTTAAAGGACATGAGCTCAGTGCAATCACGACAGCCCACTTAGACTCAATTAAACCAAACACCAGGCGAGTCTGAACAACATTTTTGTTCGATGAGAACTTGCCTAACAGGTAAAAAAATTAATAAAATCATGTGAAAAGCAGGTGTGAAAATATGAGCTTGAAACAGATTAATTAGAAAAATGAACAGTGACAATCTGGACAGCCTACACTCTTATTTAGGACAGATACAGAGAGTTGAGCAGTAAATCCAGACAGATCAAATGACATGAGTCACACGTCCAAACTATAACTACATAAACACAAAGCGTCTACCAGGGGCTGTTATCTGCACCAGCAGGAGCTTAACAACACCTTGAAAGGTGCCATATATTCTACTTTACCAACAATGTTTCCACCTTAACTCTACTTAGTTTTACTCAAGGTGTCTTGGACTAAAAACACCCATAAGTACATCTCAAATAACACTTGGAGTGCATAGAGTTGCTGAATATTCAACAGGCAGTGAATACGTAAAAATGGGTGTTCGTATATTAATGAGCTCATAACTGACTACGTATTGATTTCTGAATGAGCTTGGTATAGTTTCAATAAATGGTCTTTATTACTGGATTATTTATTAATTATGTGTATCCAACAGATGAGTCTTAATGAAAATGGATGTGTGGGAGACAAATGTCCTGCAGTCTGGTGTGACTAGATGATTGATCTGGATATTTTCAGCCTGAGCGGGTGAGAGTCACCACTGAGCTGATGACATCTGAGATGAATCACATGAGAAGAGGACGAATGCCCTCGATCCAGCGGAGCCACTGTGACGACTAGAAAACACACTACCAGTAGAGATCAGTGCAGCTCATGTCACTGTAGTGTCTATTTCATCACCATTCATTCATGCAACTGCTGCTTGAACCTGTTTTTTAAAACCTTTTCTAGGAGACAATGACTTTCACCCAACACTTTCTGCCTGACTATGACTTTTGTTTTTGGTGCTTTGTGCTTTTTTTGGGTGCTTTGGCGCTTGGTTCAAAGCCCACGTTTGAGCAATATTCTTAGTAGCATTAAAAATGCAATCAAAGTAAAGGGACAATATAGTCAAATATAAAACTGTCATCATTTACTCATCTTCATGTGGTTCCAAATATGACTATCCTCTTAATAACACAAAATATTATATTTTGAGGAATGTTGGACCCCATTGACTAAAATATTTTAATTTTGTGTCCCATAAAAGGGAGTCCAGTCATACAGATTTTAGAACAACATTAAAGTAAACCAGTAAATGATTACAGCTTTTTTCAGTTTTGGGTAGAATATCTGTTTAAAGTTACTCTGAAGGTTTTAAAATGTAACACTACACACATTTAGAATTTCAGAGAAGCTAAAAAGTGATACATTGTATCAGTTAAAAGCAACCCTTCTACTGACTGACAGACATCTAAGCTGCAGCTGTACGTGACTTTGTGACTCAGTGTCTAATTGGGCTGTAATTGGTTTACATTCCAGACGGTCCTCCGGTGGAAAATAAAGTGGCGAGGGGAAAGATCTGAGGGAGATGAACCAGGATGATGATGAGACACCTCCCAGGAGGACACCTTTGTGTCCCACCGCTGTCACCTCCAGCAGATGCAGACCATATATAGTCAGATTGGGGAATAACACACCCTGTTAAGCTGCACAGTTGTGCCGCATGCCAGTCCCCTGAACTCTAGTGAGTGCAGATAAAGAGGGTGACTAACAGTTCAGGCCAGCCAAATCACACAATCACACCCACACCAGCACTAGAGTTACAGACGGGGAAGCTGAAAAGAAAACTCAAAACACAGAAGAATGGAGGGATTACCTTTCAGAAGAGAAACCCTGTTCTGGGGCTCGTTCAGTTCTTGTTCATCCATTTGTCCGTCTGAAATGAGAGGATGAATGAAAGAAAGAATATTAAAGAGAAAGAACAACAAAAAATTTAAATGAAGGAAAAAAAATACAAATATGAAAAATTAAAAAGGCAAGATTAGAAAGAAAGACAGACATGAAAACAAAAAATAAGGAAGAAAAAATTAAAAGGGGAAGAAAAAAAATTAATTGAAGGAAAGAAAGATTTATAGAGAACACAAAAATAAAACAATTAAAAATAAAGGAAAGATAGATCAAACAAAAACCATGAATAAAAGACAATAAAATAAATCAGACTACGTTTACATAAGCTATGACTTATAAGAGAAACATATAGTTAAGTTTTTCATATAATATTTATTATATTTGGGGAAAAGTGGGATGTATCAAAAGCTGTAGTAACCAAAACACAGCAATTCATACAGTACAAATGTGTCCATGTTTCACGTACCTGACGTGTCGTCACTGCTTTTCTCCTTGCTGGGGCTCAGAGTATCTGACATATCGCACTCTTTAGCGTCTATTTGGTTTTCTATGGAGGCAGAGCGGAAGAGACCACTTGAAGGAGAGGGGGGGCACAATCATAACTCAAAACTACATTAAATAACTATAATCATATAGCCATCACAACTATTACCAGGCTCTCAGCTTCAGTATCTATATCCAAACAGGAGTGTGTTTGATGGCTGTTTATATTTTAATCACAATTACTCTTGATCTTCAATAGCAGGCGGTGAATGAGTCCCCTGTAGTTCATTCTCTCTGGCTGGTGGTAGTTATTGCCCACACATGGTCATTTGAGTGACCTGGGCTTCCAATGGGACATACAGTCACATGCTAAACTAGTTGCAGATTTAGTTATGCGCTGCTGTAGTATCCATGTGGACTAAAAAGAGTTATAAATGGTGTTTGAACAGGAGGAGGTGACGCCGGTCTAAAGAAAACTCCTGGCAACATGTTCGTGCATCATCTGATATGAATGAACAGCACCTTACATTTTCAGTATCTTTATGAATGTCAATCAGAACATCACTATCAGTCAATGCTGTCTAGATGTTGTCATTACTCTCAGACATCAGACTAAACATTGCACATTTAAATCAATATATGACCTGAAAAACCACCCATCCTGCTGTTACGTCACATGATAGATCTGCTGAAATCAGTGTCCCATTAATAAGCACAGTGTAGCGAACAGTGACTCAGCGGAACTGAATCGATGAAAACTAAAGGATGTCGTCACAGGTAATGGTTGACATGTGAATTACGGCCGTAATCTCAGACTCTTATCTGAAGGGAGTGAGCAGACGTCCCAGCAGCTGTGAGAGGTCAGACACACAGGAACATTACAAAGAGAGTGGGGTCAAGGTCTAAATGCCACCTCATCATCCACATTGCTCTTCACACGGAGGAGCGTTCATACGCTTATAACCTGGTCCAGAGTGAATTTACTCATTTGTTCTGGACTGATTATAGGATTTAAACATTTTAAAATGTAAAAAAAAAAAAGTGTTATTTTGATCTATTATCATCATTATTATTATATTTAGGCTAAAAGTATTTAAAAGTTTTAAAAAGTAAATGAAAAAGTTATACCTACTATTATTGTTATTATTATTAGGCAGAATGAGCTGGAAGATTTTAAATTGTAAACAAAAAAGTTTAAAAATTTTTTTTTACTTTATTATTATTATGTGGAATGATGTAAACATTCTAAAATGTAAATAAAAAAAATACAACAAACCCTAACTATTTTTGTACTAATTATTATTATTACATAGAATAGATTTAAACATTTTAAAATGTAAATTAAAAAGTTACAACAAATAGCTTTCGTGATTTTTAATCTAGTAATATAATTAGTATTAGGCTGAATGTATTTAAACAAATAGTTTGTTTTAAACTTATTATGCAAAATGGATTTTAAACATTTTAAGCATAAAAATGTTACAACAAACATCTTATTCGTGTTTTTTTTTACCTATTATGATGATTATTATTAAGATCAATGGTTTTAAACATTTTAAAGCACAAACAAAAAGGTTTTAACAAATAGTTTCGTTTTATCTATTATTAGGCTCAACTGATTTAAACTTTTAAATGTAAATGAAATTTCACAAAAAGTAGTATACCCATTATTATTTATATAATAATAATAATAATAGACAGATAGCTAAAACTTCACTGATGATGATGATCTTATTAGAGCTCATTACATCAATGACCCTGACCTGGTCATGCTCTTTTAGGATGCTAAAAATAACCATAATGCTCATTCCTGCCACCCAGAGAGCACAGTTGTTTAATTTGGTTTTAAATAGAGGTCAGGGTGAAACCATGTGCCTTCATTGCCATCAGATTGCATCATCCCAGTGTGATGCTTCTCTATAACCAAGCTTAACCTAGAAAGAAAGCGATTTGATGAAACCTCGATGAAAGTGACAGAACTGTGATGCTACCTTTAAGCCTGTCTGGACTGGCCAAGCTGTTGTCCACTGTCGTCTGGTTATTCTGAAGATGTGCATCAATGACTTCTGTGGGATAAAACAGACAAACACGTCAGGTCTCTGCTCCATTCTTGAGTCCACAAATGGTTCACCTCAAAAGTGTGACAACAGCCTTAGTGTCTTTCCAAATCAATCGATAAAAACACAATCTGTGCTCTCACCGTCAAAGTTGGACAGCTTGTTAATGGATGAGTCCACCACTTCCTTCAGCTGCCTCACCGCTGGTTAAAATAAAAGAGAAAAGGTTTCAGTATATCTGTCTTCATGCTCATTAGGGATGGGACGATACACCTACCTCCCGATTCGATACTATCACGATACTTGGGTGCCGATACGATATGTATTGCGATTTTTTTTTTTTTTTTTTTTTAAGTATTGCGATTTGATATTGCTGTGTTGCGATTTTTTTTTTTGTTTTTAAATCTAGGCAATGGGAAAAGATGAATGATACACTTAATATGCAGACTTTCACAATAATAATAATAAAAACATCTTAGCAGTCATTTCTCCTGTTTTATTTCAGTTTTCAGTAAACAAACAAACAGCCACAAAAATCCAAAAGAAAAATACTTTTTGAAATAAAGTGCCATTAAACTAGTTTCATTAATAAAATAAAATAAAATGAAGAGTCCGTGAAAGCTTTTTTTAACATCAAACTTAACTCGAAAGCCATTCTTTTAAATACTGGGCTGCATTAAATAAAATATGTAAACCTTGACCCACTTACCATATTATATATATAATTTGTTAAAAATCGAAAACAAAGCAAATTTATTTCACAAAAATTAAGTTAAGACTGTTAAGAATGATTAATACTGAATAAACAGCCTATAAGGTAAGGCTATTAAATAGCAGCCCAAACTAGTTTTTGTTAATACAGTGAAGTTGGTTTGAGCCACCACAGTCACTTAAACATATATAAAATGACATAAAGTGAAAAAACATGGTATTTTTGGGTTATGGAAGCAACAGTTACCATGGTGAATATACAATACTATCATGAACTGTTAACGAAATGTGGAAACTGCTCCTGAATATAATGAATATCATACCTTCATGCAAATCCTTCCCAGCTAACACACGCAGTACAGTTATGTGATTTATTGGTACTGTACTTTTATTTCACGCGTTGCATGCTCGTAGTTTCTGTGCTTTGCTATGAACATGGTATAACATCTGACAGGACATGATAGTTCGTTTTTCTGAGGTGAGAGACTTTTTATTTCATAACAAGTTACAGAAATAAGTATAGAATAATGACACTGTCATTAAGCCTGTAAACATCTCATCTGACCGCAGATACTGCGTTTTTCTCAGGCACTCTTTACTTAAACTGCATCTGACAAGTGTCAAACGCTTTCATGCACGTCTCTTAAAATAAAAGTCTCACATCAGAAAAACATTAACGTTTTTTGTTGCTGATGTCGTTTCTTTGGCCAGTTGAGAAACACTGATACAACAAATCGCCGTCTGCTTAAACAAAAGAGTACTCGTGTATAAGCAAGAACTAAAATAAAGCAATGTATTTATTAATTAATGTCGATTCTGGTATCGATTTTCAAATCGTAAATTAAAAAATCGCGACAGCTCGGTGAATCGTTTTTTTTGTCCCATCCCTAATGCTCACTAAACCAAACCTGGTGCATCTATTAAATATATAGCATTAAATATCAAATCTCAGTCATTAAACAACACTGATGCAGCCCAACTGAATACAGTATCAGCAGCAAAAAAAAATGCATTTGTAGTTTTTCCATACACACAGAACAAAGCAAAAACGACACATGAAAAGCATCAGTGGAAGCTCAGACTTCAGAAGGCATGCTGGTGAGAGTGAAAATCCCCGGCAATAGAGAAAACCCAGTCCCAGCAGACGAGTGAGCAAGAGTGTTTTCATTAAGAATCCGTGTCGAGTTTGGAGAAGGATATTCACTTATGTATTGAGATACTATATGGATCTCAGGGAAAGCTTATGATCTGATCTCCACATACAGATTTCAGATTATACAACAGATCCTGAGAGCCCCTCCGTTCTGCAATATAGTGTAATGTATTCACATATAGCATGGTGTGTTGAACTTTATTGCTTAAAACAAATAAAACAACAAAATATAAGTTTGCTTAAGGACTAACTTAAACTGAAGTACAAATCAAAGCATATGCCTAACAATGTTTTAATCATTACAAGCTGAATGAAAGTAACGAGACACTAGAAAAACTACTGTCAAATACACAGTCAACACCAAAACACATTTTAGCCTTCAAATGATAACATCTCTTGATAAAGATGACTGCATATTTCTTATTAAAAAGGGAAAGTTGCATTTATTTTATATTTCCAACATGTCACTCAGTCTATTCGACTGGGCTTCACTATACTAGACAACAGCCAATTATATTTCTGTGAAATTAAAGTAATGGATTCATTTTTTAGAACACAATTTATTATTTTACTATGCAAGTCTGTTGTTAATATGCATTTTTAATAAGTCATTTGAACAATTTAAAGCAGCCACTAACAACTAACAACAATTTTTTTATTTTGATTAATCTATCGACTAATTTATCGATTAATCTATTTAGCTAAACGATTAATTTCCCACCCAAAAAGAATCAACAATTTTACTTAACGAATATTTTATTAAACCACATATTTTATTAATCCACATTTCTATGAAATCCTTTTTTAAAGCAAAAGTAAAGTGCAACAGAGAGTGCAAGAAGCAAGTGTCCAAATCACTGAAATCAACGTTCAGTATTATAGTGTAAGAACGTATTTACCAGAAATATGATTTCTCGGTTGGGTGCATGAGGCAATACGACGAATATAGGCAATTATCCCCCAATCCAGAAGGGGGCGCTCGCAGTAATGCAACGCTGTTTAATAACCACCAGCAGAATAACAGCGAATGGCGTGAGTTGTGCACTTGAAAACAAAGCCCACTAGACCGTGACCATGTGCTAACAATCTAATAATATTTAGTATATTCTCATCTAGCTTTAAATTTTAACTAGTGTCTGTTAATTAAATGTAAAGATAACGAGCATCGTAGATTTGTTTTTGTCCCCTGTTGTACCGAAAACGTATCGAAGCGTGACATCTGTGTACCGTGCCACCCCTAATATAATAAAAACTTTTATTTTGGATGCGAATAAACGTTTGACAGCACAAGAATAAATCATATTTAATAACTAATGTTTCTCGGTTTAAAATGATTTTTAAACTCAATAGTGGTTCTGAATAATTTACCGAGTCGGATTCAAACCCACCTTTGAATTTAACACTGTTTCGTAAATCTTTCTGAATTAAAAATAACCACTTCATGAAAGAAATTTCTCTAGTATCACCAAAGGACAATATATTTTAAACTAGAGATCGACCGATATATCGGTTTACCGATATTTTCCCCGATATTTAAGCATTTTACCATAATCGGATAACAGATATTTTCAGCAGTCAGCAGTTTTCATAATTTAGACAAAAACATTTTAATAATTCTGATCAAACAGTTAAGAAATGCAATAAAATACGATGTTTTGTTTGTTATAGCTTATTTCAATATTCCAGAGAATATTATTCAGTGAATTATTCTTCACTCTTTAGTCTATTAAACAGATTATAAACCTAAAACTCTAGTTTAAAATGAATTTATATGACTTCTGTCCTTTATTTTCTCCATTTGAAAACATTAGACATTCTTTTGCTTATTGTTAATATCAGTGTTGCTGATGATGCTTTTTATAAATAAAATGTTTTTATCGTTGTAATTTGAAGATCACATTTTACATGAAAATTTTAATTTTCAACAGTTTTTTGTTGTCAAGACGACTGAAAGGAGGAAAAACCAAAGTGAAGAATGGACTTACTTCACTCTGTTATTTATTTACTTTATAACAATAAATAAATATCGATTATCGGTTATCGGGTACATAAACGTACAAATAATTGGTATCGGTAATAAAAAAATCAATATCGGTCGATCACTATTTTAAACTGATTGCAAAAATAAATACATTTTATATATATATATATATATAAATCTGAAACTCTGATATAGCCCTGCATTTTGAAACAAACCAAAAAGGGCTAATGTGACCTAATTGAATGATGCTGAGTTCAAAACTATCAATAAAAACCATCACATTCAAGTGGCAATAAAAATTAATTCTAATTAATTTGAAATCATCAAAATATCAAAAGCAGTCAAATGTCAAAAGTTTTAATGGAAAAAAAGTATTCAAAACTTGAAGAGTGGACAAGTGGAAACCAGCATTAGAAATAAAATAACATCTGCAGAATTAATAATACATGTGAAAACTAGCTGAGAATTGAACAAATCTTTGTAATCTGGCTCAGAGGAAGACAAATCATGTTTTTATGGTGTTTTTACATTGATTAAGGGACAATACAAGAAAACTTCACCTTACTAATGCTTCTCAAAAATAAAAATTCTACAAATTGTGTGAAAAGCTGATGTGTGCACTATTTTTGAAGTCAATATTTGTAAGAAACAAGCATATTGAGCAAATATGATGCAGGGCGGTGCTTTAAGTTCATGTCCCTGCAAACACCTTCCTCACTTTACAGAGTAAAACCTGCTTTGATGCTCATAAGTTGGTTCATTAGTACGGCTGAGGAAGACGTTGGAAAGAATGCGGTGTACTCACATTGACACTCAATGTACTGTTGGATTAAAGTGCAGTCTCCTCCACTCTTTAAAAGAAAGTGGTCTACCAAAGAAAGAAAAACCCTCCATTAAATGAACAGCAAATGGAAGAAATCCCACATCGAGGGGCATCAGATGAAATTAAAACAGAAGCCAGATCTACAGGATACAACATGAGACGCAACCAAACAGAGATGCAGAGGGCAGGACAAGGACACAGACGGAGACCGCATCTATTCATGGACCTGCGCCTCACTGCCCTGAAGAGACGGACTGACACCGGTCACCTCAGACATGGAGGTCTGGTACTGATAAATCAACGCTCATGTTTTAGCAGATGATTCCTCCTCTTTTAAGTTTCAGAAAACTGAATTTGGCTGGGAATCTTTCAAATTGAGACAGCTATAAATATTAGCAATGTCATTGTATAGTAATACTGTAAAATAAAATTATGGTTATATTATTTTCTTGAATACTTGTTTTTTTATTTACAGCGAAACAGTATTATGACAATAGTAGTACTTTTAATTTTGCTTATTTAGTAGAAGTACTACTACTACAAGCAACAACAATAATAATAATAATAATAATAATAACTGATCATTCTTCTTATTATTTTATATATTAAATAGGTATAAAATTACAATTGCATGGCCAAATTAGAAACAAGCACAGCAAACCTGAAACTCGTTATAGAAATAAAAAATACAAATAATAATTAATAGAAAATATACAAATGAAATTACATATATTAAAAAAATATATGTTTTTGTAAATGATTCCATTTCAAAGTTTCAGAAATACTGAATCTGTCTGGGAATATTATAAATGAAATATTCAAAATAATCATAACCTTATCCCTTGATAAACAAATTAAGAATGACAAATATTAGCAATGTCATTGTATAGTAATACTGTAAAATAAAATTATGGTTATATTACTTTTCTTGAATACTTGATTTTTTATTTACAGCGAAACAGTATTATGACAATAGTAATACTTTTAATTTTGCTAATTTAGTAGAAGTACTACTACTACAAGCAACAACAAATCGTATTATTATTTTATATATTAAACAGTTATATAATTACAATTTCATGGCAAATTTTGCACTCCTACAAACAAGCACAGCAAACCTGAAACTCGTTATAGAAATAAAAAATAAAAATAATAATTAATAGAAAATATACAAATAAAATTGCATATAAAAATAAAATATAAAAATGTTTTTGTAAATGATTCCATTTCAAAAGTTTCAGAAATACTGAATCTGTCTGGGAATATTATAAATATAATATTCAAAATAATCATAACCTTATCCCTTGATAAACAAATTAAGAATGGCATAAATACTAGTATTGTAATTTTGAAGTCTGTAAAATAAAATTACTGCATTTATTTGGTTAACTGTTGTATTCTTTTGTAATGCATGATTTTTTATTTACAGTGGAATAGCATTATGATCATTTTGTTTAATTTAGTAGCAGTAGTAATAATTAAATAAACTTATGATTATTAATATGAATATTATTATCTTAGTTGTATACATTTTTGTTCATATTATTTATGAATCATACTGATAATCAATTATGAATCATATTGATAATTTTATTTGCAAACTGTGAACCACATAAAACTAAAATAAATAATAATTTAAATTCGTAATCTTTTTTAATTTTTATCCCAATTACATTATCCCCCAAATCATGCAGCCCTATAATCTTCTATGTTTCCCATCCGGCAGTCCTGTTATACAAGCTTTAAATCAGTTCCCTGTACATTTGTGCTCTTCTTGTGTAATGACGTGCACATCACTCGTGGTTTAACAACCACACATTTTGATGCCAAATGACAGAATCTTTGAAGTTTTCAGTAACTTTCAGCTTTGCACAGGCTGATGTTCTTAACAAAGGTCTTATTGAAGCAAAAACCTATGTTATGCCATCCGAATCATTCCTGAGATCAGTATATTTCAAGGAAACGGATGATAAAGGGACAGTTTAGCGAGTGAAACTTCTCTGCCAGGAGGTTTGTGGTCTGTGGCGCATTTCATTTGCCTCATATTTTTGCCAGAGAATATAGTTCTAGAAATCAGTTCAGAAATATAAATATCCAAGCGATTCTTGGGCTCCGTTTCAAACCCTAGTGCCATACTGTGTACCAACTACATGGACACCAGGGGTGGGTGTCCAAATTTCCAACAGAGTTTAGTGCCAGCCCTAATTTAACAATTCCCAGAGCTAGATTAAAACTTAAGGGTGATCGCGCTTTCTCAGTTGCTGCCCCGAAACTGTGGAATTTGTTACCTGTGAGCAGTAGATCAGCTCAGACTATCTCTAGTTTTAAATTATTGTTAAAAACGTATTTATTAACTCAGGCCTTTAATCTCTCTGAGTGCTGAGTTTTATGTTCTTTGTGTCTTTTTGTTTGTGTGGTGCTATGTCTTTGTCTGTGTATATTTATGAAAATGTTTTTTGTTTGTTGTTGTTTTTTGTGGCTTTTTGGTTTTCTATTTTTGTACAGCACTTTGGGCAACAATGGTTGTATTATTTTGTGCTATAGAAATAAATGAATGAATATAAACACTGACTAAATTATATTAATAATATCAATAATTAGCTATGTCGTAGGGATGGCTCGATACCATAATTTTGGCTTCGGTACGATACCAGAATGTAATACCTCGGTATCGATACTAAATCGATACCATAGGTTACAAATAACCAGCTTCTCTCTCTCTCCCTCAGATTATTTTCAGAAAAAGCTTGAAATATAAATCTCTCTCTCTCGGCTGCTTCATGTTAGCGGTCAGCAATGTGGCAGAAACATTCCCTTCATATAGCAAAACTACTGTTTTATTTAAATTGTAATTAATATTTGATAGTTTGAAATGCAAGTGCAAATATTATGTGACCAAACGTCACTGGTTCTAGCGTCACATGTGAGCTTTACTGCATCACATCTTATGTATGTGTCTTGATCAGTTGGGAATAAAAGTTCAAATTACGTCTGAATTTATGAATGATGTACTTACTAACCTGTCCATCTCTTAATTCTCGGAAAAGATCAGGATGAGCAAGCGACAACTGCTTAGCGAGATGTGATGTCTTGCCTCCTGTGGTTAGTTCTGTTCACCTTTATCATCTGTTTTGTACGCAAAGTAATGCAATATTTCACTTCAACTCTTCTCTTTATTTGTTAGTTTCGGCACGTTAATAGAGTTTCATCTGTTCGATCCATCGCATAGTTTTGTTGTCACATTCACCGGTTGCACAGCAATTTAGGAAGCACTGTCACCTACAGGTGAACTTCGGAACAGCAGCATATCAAATACTGAATTGAGCAAAATTATGATATCGTACAATTTGAAATATGATAGATACCGGTATACCGCGCATCCCTACAATGTGGCACATTAAAATGGGTCCTCCTGAACATTCAGAACATTATTATCATGCAAGAAGCCTAGTATAAAAAACTAAACATGCCAATCAGTTCAGATTGTTTAAACTACCTGGCTTCTGTACTGAGAATTAAATGAACATGGTGAGAAACGGCCAAATGAGGGAGGGGGGGTTATCTTAAACTGTATACAGAGGCGTAGACTTGAACACACATGCTCAATGCAAAAGTTCAAGGCCTACGAGACAGAACACAAGCAAAGCCGGACAGACAGAAAGAAAGAAAGAGGGACAGAACGAAAAATGAGAAACAGGCAACGAAATGCGAGCTCCCATGCTGAATTAGTCAAGGAGGTGATGCAAGGTTAGCAGCAGACGCATGCGTCTCCAACTCACCTAAACTGTTGTTTTCCTTTATGCTTTTCTCCTGCAGCTGTTCTAACCGGACTGGAAAACGACAACGAGAAGATTTGGGATGACCAAAAATAAAAACAAGAGCTCTATACTGACAGATGCTCCTCCTCAACCTGTTTCGTCTATTTAGTTACCGTGATAAGGGAGTGCACCGTTCTCAACCGAGAGAAATAAAGCATGCTTGTGCGTTTTACCTTGCAGGGCTGTTAGTCTCTCATTCGTGAAGTCGTTGTCCGCCTGCAGCGCTTCGATTCGAGCTTGAAGCGCCTGTTCTTTCTCCTCCATCTCTTCAATCTTCAGCTGTAGCTCTTTCTTCTCATTCAGGCCTTTCTGAGAGAGCTCCTCGTGTTTGCCCTCTGCCAACTGAACATAAACGTTAACAAATGTAAAGGAATAGTTAGCACAAAAATTAACATCTTCTAAAAGTTTACTCAAACTCAGGCCATCCATTAGATGTAGATGAGTTTGTTTCTTCATCAGATTTGGAAAATGCAGCATTACATCACTTGCTCAGCAATGGATGCTCTGCAGTGAATGGGTGCCGTCAGAATGAGTCTAAACAGCTGATAAAACATCACAATAATTCACACCACTCCATCAGTTAACATTATGTAAGGTGAAAATGTCACAAGACATTTTGTAACGTCCAGACCAGACCTGATCACCTTTTCACTGGAGGCAGTGTTATCATGGATTAGTGAAAGTGACGTGACATGTGACGAAGTATGGTGACCCATACTCGGAATTTGTGCTCTGCATTTAACCCATCCTAAGTGCACACACACAGCAGTGAACACACACACACACACACAGTGAACACACACCGGAGCAGTGGGCGGCCGTTTATGCTGCAGCACCCGGGGAACAGTTGGGGGTTTGGTGCCTTGCTCAAGGGTCTCACCTCAGTCGTGGTATTGAAGGTGGAGAGAGCGCTGTACATTCACTCCCCCCACCTACAATTCCTGCCGGACCTGAGACTCGAACTCGCAACTTTTGGATTACGAGTCCGACTCTCTAACCATTAGGCCACGACTTTCCCATCTGATTATGGACTCATATTTTAGCCAGATGCAATAGTTTAAAAATGTCTTGATGGATTTGTTTCTTTCAAACACGCAGCTTTAAGATGTTAATTGATGGACTGGAGTGGTGTGGATTATTGTGATGTTATTATCAGCTGTTTGGACTCTCATTCTGACGGCACCCATTCACTGCATCCACTGGTGAGCAAGAGATGTAATGCTACATGTCTCCAAATCTGATGAAGACACAAACTCATCTTGGATGGCCTGAGGATGAGCACATTTAAAAAAAATAATAATAATAATTTTGGGTTTGTCAGTAGGTGAACATCAGACATGCCTTGATCTTTTCGGTGAGATCCTTGATTTCATTGACGGCTCCATTGTATTTGTTGGCGAGTTCTCTGAGCTCCTCCTGTGTGTGTTCGTTCATCTCTCTCAGGTGTGTGCACTCATCCTCTGTGTTACTCAAACTCCTCTGCAATACAAAAACAGATCAATTGAAACAAACACAACAGAAAACATGCTATGGATATAACTGGCTATGATGCTTTACATCTAAATTCTCCTTTACCATGGTAAAATCTATATGCATAGAGTCTAAGTTCCATATTGCTTTTTCTTGAGCAGCAAAATCAGCATATTAGAAAGATTTCTGAAGGATCATGTGACATTGATGATTGGAGATGCTGGAAATTCAGCACAGCACCACAGGAATAAATTAGATATTAAAATATATTTAAATTGCAAACCAGCTTTTTTAAAATCTAGCAATATTTCAGAATATCACCGTTATGTTTCTGTATATTTAATTAGATAATGCACCATGCATATCTAAACATAGCTCTTTTGTTTGGCCATGAATTAACGATTTTGATGTGTTTTTACCTCCACCTCCGACAGCTTCCTCACCACCTCGATTTTCTCCTGAAGGACCCGCCTCAGGGACTCTTTGGCTGTCGTCTCGTAATTGTGTTTGTCCTCTGTTAAGGATACAAGCTCCTTTCGGATACCGTCTTCTGTTTGGTTCTGATGAAACAACATGCATTGGTGAAACAGGAATTATATTTTGTGAGCACACATCCAAATACTCAAAGCAAACATGGGCCTTACTTTTGAATATGCTTGCAACTGATTCCCCATCACCTCCAATCTCGAGAGTAACCGGTCTTCATCGATTAAAGCCTGGAAAGACACATAAACAGACCCTGTTTTCATGACAAACACAGAAGTATAGTGGATATAATCGTAATGCATTCTGAGCACTACTATAAACAGCCATCTCTATTGAATAATTAATAATGGTCTCTCTTTAATTGTGACGTGTAATGTACCTGCCAGCTGCTCTCTGATGCTTCCTGTGTACTGGCCAGCAGCCTCTGTAAAGTAGCCAACTTCTGCTCCAGCATCTGCTCTCGGTGTAAGGCCTCCTGAAGGACACAAACACACCAACATTATCAGATTTCTAATGTGTACTATTCAAAATATTATAAAAAAAGTGCACTTTTAATCAGCAAGGGCGTATTAAATTGAGCAAAAGTGACAGTAAAGATTATAATATTGTTACAAAAAAATTGATTATTAATCAATCCTGAAATTATTTTTTCACAAAAAATATGAATGAATGATCGAATTAAATAAATAAAATGAGCAAATCAGCATATTAGAATGATTTCTGAAGAATCACTGAAGACTGAAGTAATGGCCACTTAAAATTCAGCCTTGCGTCACGGGAATATGTAATATTTTAAGACATATTCAAATATAAAATAGCTATTTTGACAGTTTTGTTTAAATTTGACAGTTTTTACCTGTATATTTCATCAAATAAATATAGTGTTTGTGAGCATTTCAGACAGTGATATACTGAATTATGACTATATACACTGTAAAATACAATATATATTACAATACATATTATAATTATATACATATAGTAAACAAATATTAAGTAATATAATTAATCCTGCATTTATTTGACTAATGATATAATGATGTAATTCATAATTATAGCCCATTATATATCGATCACTGAATAGAAATATTCTTTATTCTTGATGTCTTTAGATGGCCAGTAGAGGTCAGTGTTGCTCCATACCTGCAGGTACTGGGAGAGCTGAAACAGTTCCTGAGAATACATACTGGGTGTATTTGCGGACACCTGCATGAGAGAAAGAAAAAAACACAGTGAAAAAAATTAATCTCTGCACACAGTGTATCCATCTCACAATCGCAGATCTGCATGCCTCAATAAAACACTTTGAATCTACTGAGCATCTTTTCACACGCTGTCCTTGATGCATCTGAATAAGCAGCACAGTTAAAGCAGTTTTCAGTCTCACTAAAAGAATCAACATCTAAAAAAAGAAAACTGTCAAATAACCTTGGATAATCCCAGTCTAAATCAATAGGGGCCTTGTTCCTCATATGCAGCTCTTAAATTGAATTGCCTCATTCCTAGCAGTTGTAACCACAATGTTACAAATAATGAAATCGTGACTCGAGTTTAGTTACATTTATTGAATCCACATGAGACGACGCTCCCACAGCAGAGAAGGCGGAAGGAGTATTTTTATATTGACAGTGTCAGATGCTGCGGTCAGATATAGAAGTGCTATATGCATCTGGAAACAGACGTGACTGACAGATCTGCATTGATGGGGTTTAAGAGGGACGCCAGGCCAGTCCATCCACACCGCCTTCATTAGAACAGACAGAGACTCGGAGAGCGCTGATGTAATGATTTACATGTGAAGTTCTTGTCATCATCACAGATGCAGATTATGTCATCATTCTGCAGACTGATGTCATCCGCCAATTGTTTTTCCTAATCCATCTGCCAGAGTTCAAACCTCATTCATTCGTTATTACTTCACTTTAAGGTTCCTACATTTAAAAACAGCTGTAGCAGTCACAAATTCTTGTTTTCTATAGCGCAAGAAGTTGTGAGCAATATTGGGTGAAAACAAACTATTTTTGTTGTTTGACTGAAATAAATACTTTTTTCCCCAAAAGAACAGATTAAATTAAATTAATCAAAAGTAGCTGAAGACTGGAGTAATGACTGCTGAAAATTCAGCTTTACCATCACAGGAATAATTTACTGATTATCAATATAGTACATATTAAGGTGAGTTTGAATTTATAAATATATTGTATGTGTATATATTTATATAAATATATATATGTGTGTGTGTGTGTGTGTGTGTGTATATATGTTAGTGTATAAATATTAGTGGGCATAGATTAATTTTTAATCTAGATTAATCTAGATTAATTTTGGAATTAATCTAGATTAATCTAGATTAAAATGGCTCATTTGAATTCTGCCGAAGGCATTCAGAATATGTGTGCTACACAAATAATGGCTAAAAGTAAGTCTTTGAGAACGGGTTTCTCAAGCCAGGTGGCACATTAGACCAGGGGCTCATCTCCTGTTTCCAAAATGCATCACAAACTGCTTGAGAAAGCTGTTCTACTATGATAATTGGTGATGAAAATAAACTATGTTCAATAAGATGTACTTGTGTTTACTAACTGTTTATTCAGTTAAACATGAATTGTGAACTGTAGGCCTACATAAGAGGTCGTGATGAACTGTTTACAGTTTCCATTGGGAAGCTTCTTAAAAATACATTTTCCTGAAGCAAACCCGGCGGCTTCATAGCTGCATCCATGTTAGCACGCCACGCCTGATGTGGTAGTTTCACAGTAACGTTAGGCACACACACACAGGTTCAAGCAGAGGGTGACACGGGAGTGAATACTCAAGTTCACATGAGACCTAAAGCGCATCCTGTTTGCTTAAAAGCGCAACGCTTTCGTTGTTATTCTGAGTGCACACAAATAAACGAGTCTTTACAGATTCGAAAGATGTATTAGGCTACTTTTATCTGTATGACCAAAATGACGGAGATTTTAAGAGCAAGTGAGCGCACGAGCCTGTCCTGCGCAAACGCTGCCCACACACAAACACTTCAATAGCGCACATTTCTCTAGGTTAACATCATATTGAGCGGCCATGTAAAGTTGCTACTACATACATCTTTCAGATGAAAAGCCATATTTGAGGTTGATGAATGATAGGTGAGCGTTTGGATGTCCTGCCCGATTGTATTACCACATAGACCAGTCGTTAACAATCTGTCCATCACGGACTGCGAGCCTCTAGTTCAAGACCTGCTCGCCCCCTACAGTGCAATTGGCCAGGTGTACATCCGCCGCTAAAATATCAGGGTGAAAGTCATCATAGCTTGTAGTATAGACCCAGCTCCCAACCCAACTTTGAGAATAGATTAACGGCGATATTTTTTTATCGCCGATAAGAGTCTCACGTTAACGCAGCACGCTTAACGCCGATAACGGCCCACCACTAATAAATATACACATACATATATGCGTCACGGTTCGGTACATACCTCGGTTCGATATGATTTCGGTACAAAATAAAGATAAAAATCTACTATGTTTGGGTTCTTTTCATTTATTTTTAACAGACATAAGTGCAAGTTTAAAAAAAAATCCACCTAGATGTGAAAATACTAAATATTATTACATTATGTTATATTATATATAAAATCTGTTTTGTTTTAATTGTGAGTGTTCACAAATAAAAGCAGACCTTTATACAGTGATGCATTATTAATAAGACAATAAGTGTTTAAAGTTGATTGCGCACGCGCACACGCACGCACATATATATATATATATATATATATATATATATATATAAATAATAAAATTACTAATCGAATATAAAAAAATAAACATCAGTATATCGAGGTAAGTTCACTGAATAACTGCATCTCCAAATGCAAACTCTTTCTTTTTAATTAAAATACATTTTTATGTATTTTTTTATTATTAAATGCAGCCTTAGTGAACATGGAATTTTTATCGACACATTAAAAAAAATTCACGGTCTGAATATTTTAATTGGTTGTGTACTTCAAACAACCTTCCCTTAAACAAATCACTTTAGTAATGCACTAAATTACGTAATACAGACAGTATGTGTTGAGAGTCAGGCGTGTCTGGTGTTGCTGAGAACTGATCAACATTGTGTCAGTAACAGTATTTGACTCTAGATGCACCAAAAGCACAGAATGAACAATGCTATTATATTCCTGTTTAAACACTAACAAGATTAAGCATGAGAACATGTTTAAAACTTCTAAAGAAAGACACCTCTGTTCTGGGAATGAATCGCCACACAACCCAATTTTTCCCTGTTAAAGCTCCACAGAGGCATCCCACACAGAGGATAACTGCATTATCTAACTTCATCTGGACCACCTCCAGGATTGTTCACAAATACACCATAAAACAGCCTGACGGAGAGCCGCATGCAAACCTCAGATAGCTGCACGTAATGCGAGGTGTTGATTCAAAGCTTGGACTTGGAAATCAATGACATTCTTAAGACAGATGCTTTGAGACAACTTCAAAGCTGCATGCTGTTTGATATCCAAAAAACAGGAACATAATGAACTGGAAAACATTCATTCAAGCTCCATATATAAGGCATGAAAAAGGCAGTGGTGAGCGCTTACCTTATCAACAGCCAGTGGCAGTGGAGCTGGAACAACACTGGAAGAGAACGAGAGATTGTTAATGGTTGATGGAGAGATCGGGACGGATCTCCTGACACTATGCATGAGGAAAGCTAGCTGCAAATATTTGCTAGCAGACTCACTCAAGCGATTCAACTTTGCACCGTTAATCTTTTACAGTACTGCCCTTTTAGAACTCCAAACTATTAGCAAATCACATGAGAGATGAGGCTTTGTGATTCAGGCTGGGTTTCATTTATCTTTTTGCTTTTAACATTAAAACCTCTTAAAACTCACAGATGTAGTCAAACAGCTAACAGTGCTTTTTATCTATTTTGTATCTATTAGTGTTTAGTAACATTTTGAATTCATTTAAATTTTTATATTTTAATTTGAGGTAAAGTGTTAGTTGTGTCTTTAATTTGTATTAGTTTTTTAGTATATATGTAGTTTCTATCGATTTACATTTTTATTCTAAATGAAATAGTTTTATTAATGTTTTAAATTAAATTTTATAATAATTGATATTTAAATTATAATTCTATTATATAATAAGTATAATAGTTTAAGTGTATGTATGTCTGTGTATGTTGGCTGTGGAGTCAAGACATTTGCAAATATGATTAAAAGATGAATATGAGACAAAACTACAGAATGTCATTTTATTATTTGCCGTTTCAACACATACATGTTTTACCAAATAAAAAGAACAGTACTTTTAGAGTTCATCCCACTCGTTGATGTGAGCATCAGTATTGGGACAGTTGAACATAAGGCAGATATAAAAGATTAAAAGCTATTATTTAGTTGCAGATCCCTTGTGCACAATCACAGCAGTGAGTCTGTGACACATAGACATCACCAGACTCTTGGTCTCATCATTAGAAATACCTTTCCCAGCCTTTAATGCAGCCAATTCCCATTGTTTCTGCCTTTACTCTCCTCTTCAGCTGGTGAAATTCATGTTCAATCGGATTTGAAGCTGGAGATTGACTTGGGCATTTCCATTTCTTTGCTCTTATAAAGTCCTTGACTGAACCGGCAGGGTGTTTTGGGTCATTGTCCTGATGCAATATGAAACACTTCCCAATGAATCTGGTGGCATTTTCTTGAATATTGGTAGGCAAGATGATTTTACACCCTTCCAAATTCATTCTGCTACTGTCATCATACATTAAGTCATCAGTAAAGATGAGAGGGCCTGTTCCAGAGACAGCATGCATGCCCATGCCATGACACCACCTCCACCATGCTTTACAGATGAGGATCCATGCTTGGGATCTTTTGCAGTTCCTTTTTTCTCCACATTTTTGCTTTCCCATCACATAGATAAAGGTTCATCTTTGTCTCATCGGCCCATAAACACTCTAATCTTGCCTTTCTATGTTTGGTGCTGGTCAGAGGTTTGCATCTTGCTGTGCAGCATCTGTAATTCTGTGTCAAAGTCTCCTGAGGACAGTAGATTGTCAGAGCATCACCGCAGCTTTCTGGAAGTTGTTGGTGATTTTACATACACGACTTTTAGGGTTCATTTTCATAGCTTTTTTGATTCGTCTGTCATCAACTACTGTTGTTTTCTCAGTCGATCAGGTAGTTGTTGGTTGCTGGTGTCGCTGGTTGTTTTCAAACTCTTGATTTCTCCATGCCCTTTGTTTTGGCTATAGCTTTAATTGACTTCCTCTTTTCTTTTAGCATCTGAATTGCTTGCTTTTCTCTCAAAGTCAGCTCCCTCATCTTCATCCTGGTTGGTGTGGGTCATCATCGAATGCAAAATCAATTATAAATTCAGAATACAGAGGTAATGGATATTACTGATACGACACATTCCCTTGCTTTAAATACCTGAACAATTAATGCAACCGGACACAGCTGATCATTTATGGCGCTTTTCCACTGCATGGTACGGCACGGCACGGCTCAGTTCGGTCGGTTTGCATTTCCACCGCAGTTTAGTACCGCTATAGAGTGGCGGGATTATTCACGCTGTCGTTATAATTGCGCCGCCTCTACTGCCATGACATCATCGTAAACGCGCCACAAACAAACTCACAACAAAGAAAGGAGACGGAATAGTGTTCTTCATTCTCGGCATGTGGATGTTTTTAACAACAATGGAGAGGTCTATGAGAACGCTTGTGATTTACCCCAGCAGCAGAGACTGTGGTGACAGTGACACGGGCTGTAGAGGAGGAGAGGGATGTGTTTAACAGCAATGGAGAGGTCTATGAGAACGCCAGGATTTACCCCCAGCAGCAGAGACTGTGGTGGCAGTGACACGGGCTGTAGATGAGGAGAGCAGGGATGTGTTTAACAGCAATGGAGAGGTCTATGAGAACGCCAGGATTTACCCCCAGCAGCAGAGACTGTGGTGACAGTGACACGGGCTGTAGAGGAGGAGAGCAGAGATGTTTTTAACAGCAATGGAGAGGTCTATGAGAACGCTTGTGATTTACCCCCAGCAGCAGAGACTGTGGTGACAGTGACACGGGCTGTAGAGGAGGAGAGCAGAGATGTGTTTAACAGCAATGGAGAGGTCTATGAGAACGCAGGATTTACCCCCAGCAGCAGAGACTGTGGTGGCAGTGACACGGGCTGTAGAGGAGGAGAGCAGGGATGTGTTTAACAGCAATGGAGAGGTCTATGAGAACGCCAGATTTACCCCCAGCAGCAGAGACTGTGGTGACAGTGACACGGGCTGTAGAGGAGGAGTGCAGGGATGTGTTTAACAGCAATGGAGAGGTCTATGAGAACGCTTGTGAGATTTACCCCCAGCAGCAGAGACTGTGGTGACAGTGACACGGGTTGTAGAGGAGGAGAGCAGAGATGTGTTTAACAGCAATGGAGAGGTCTATGAGAATGCTTGTGATTTACCCCCAGCAGCAGAGACTGTGGTGACAGTGACACGGGCTGTAGAGGAGGAGAGCAGGGATGTGTTTAACAGCAATGGAGAGGTCTATGAGAATGCTTGTGATTTACCCCCAGCAGCAGAGACTGTGGTGCAGTGACACGGGTTGTAGATGAGGAGAGCAGGGATGTTCGTGCAGGTGTGCTGCGTTAACGTTACTTGATTAGTTAACTATTCATGCAGCGTGTTCTGTAAAGTGAATTATCAATAAACTTTTGAATATTTCAAAATGTACAATGTATCCCTTGTTTTTATTTATTTATGTGATGGTTTTATAATCGCGGCATTAATCATTTGTCTTTTCAAGAGGTTCATTACGTGCTCATACAATAATACATATTTAATATAGTCTGGAGGTACACTTATTCGATCAGATTGTTTTTAATTGAAGCAAAAACACAGATACAGAGGTAAAATATAAACAGAAAACATACTCTGTAAATATAGCAAGTTCAAAAGTAACGTTATATACATAAGGCTTTTTCCTTGCGCCGCGCCATCAAGCTCTCACTGGATCCGCCTCGGCTATCAACGAGAGGAACGCTCTACTTTCCTCAACAGACAACGACACTGCTATTTTGTGGTTGATGCAAAATGTGCGCTTTGTTTAAACAGAAGTTGCGTCCGATCCTTCGCTGGCTGTGCTGATTTAAATCTAGCGGGTAGAGCGGTAGAGGAGGGTCTCGTTGTCGCAAGTTCAGTGACGCAGTAATGACGATTTTCTCCAGCCATTCAGTGATCAGCAGAGTTTACACGCCACGCTTTTGGTAACGGCACGGCTCGATGGAACCTCAATCAAGTGGTACTAAAAGTATCAGGTACCAGGTACAGTACCCAGTGGAAAACCCCCAAAAGTGAACCGCACTGCACCGCATCGCGCCGTACCATGCAGTGGAAAAGCGCCATTAGAAAGACCTGTGAGGCAACTGTCCCAATACTT
Organism: Gymnocypris eckloni scoliostomus; assembly: GCA_027564155.1. Taxonomy (NCBI): domain Eukaryota; kingdom Metazoa; phylum Chordata; class Actinopteri; order Cypriniformes; family Cyprinidae; genus Gymnocypris; species Gymnocypris eckloni. The sequence continues at coordinate 22,612,038 of CM050431.1, forward strand.
ATGCTCACATCAGATTAATAAACACTGTTAATAAACATAACAAAAGTTGACAACTCATTAAGACATGAAATTCAGGGCTATTAATCAATAATCACAGATATCTGCTGATTGATTCCAGCTGTCACTCCACATCAGGTCTCCAGCTGCCAAAGCTGCACCTAAACCGTTTCTTGCACTTAAATGACACAAATAAGCTGTGGGTTCAAAAGGTCAGGGGTGATACCTGAGGACTTTGAGCTCTAGAAAGAAACCAGGCAGATACAGAAGATGAAATGCTCTCTGTCACTGGGACTTTGTGAAATAAGTCTAACCGAATGGAGTCTGGAGAAATGAAGCAACCCACCTGATAAACCATAAACCTGAGGAACTAGAAAAACATGCATAACGATGCCCTTTCCAACAAAACATGCTGGCCAGACATCACAAAGACTTTACAAAGCATAAATCCATAAACTTTGCATAAATATACATTTGTACACAATATTGCAGACTTTACACAACATTATGCCCAATAAAATGCTTTTTGACATTTTATTAATTTACTTGAGTTTCTCAAGCATGTCATTTTTTTAACTTCCATAGTATTGCCAGATTTTCCTTGATTACGGATTAGGAAGAGAAGGATGAGCCCCTTTTGAAAGGACAAACCCTTTAAAAATGTGTCCTGCATAAACTTCCTGTTGGAACAGGAAATACATCAGAGGAAAGCTAAATGCATTCATGGAGCTAAAATTAAATTAAAATGAATTAAAATAATAAAACTAAATAAAAAATAGCCAAATTAAAGTATTAATAATTAAACAAATGAAAAAAGTCAAACGAAACTGAATTATAAAATACAACGAAATGAAGTCAATTTAAGTTATAAAATAAGATAAAGTAATATAAAATAAAATAAGAGTGAGAAATAAAAACAAGAACCTATTAAATAATTAATATAAATCATAAAAAGACAAAAATCTGCTTGCCATTACTGTTCTGGCCTTGGTCAAACAAACACAAATTATTGATTTGAAGTATATTAATTGTTAAATAACCAGCCATAAACCTATATTAAACGACTGTTATTCAGATGAGTGAAATGTAAAGAGAGAGAGAAATGATGAGTAAAGATAGTTTGAGTCTCAGCTTCAACACACCCATTTAAAAACGTCCTGCTGGATACAATTCACATTTCAAGCATTTTTCCCTACTTTTACTGCGTCATTCCTTTAAAAGCCTGCCGATCCCTCTTTTTGGAAAAGCCTTGTTACCTGAAGCGTAGGAAAAGCAGACTTTATAGTGCGGCATCCATCAGTTCCATGTCTGTGGTCTTGAGATTTTTCTTTCAGCCGTTTAGCAGAAGCACATGTGGTCACGCTCTCTTTAGCAGCTCGATACCATTGGTGGATCCTCGTCGCTTATGTATAATCAAAACAGTGCAGTTCTGTCCGCTCCACACAGTCTGACACCATCCACGCCTCTAACAGCGGTCAAAGTTCAAGAGCTCGTCATGTGATAGTTCCAGACTCTTCTTAAATAAAACACTCCAAAGTCCCTCCGAGCTTCAAACTCATCTGAAGGGCTTTCAAAATTTCATACGCACTGAAACTCGGGCGGGACAACAGTAGAAGAACCTGATCCTCTGGCTGCCTGCCCCTATGGCATCGGCTCAGTAACTCGTCCAAACAAAGCCGGCGGGTTGGAGAGCATTCCAGCAAACACGAGGGAAGTTAGCGCTCGAGGGACATTCATAATGGTGATCCCCAAAAATCCTTATAAATGTGGCATATCACATGTAACACAGACAGAGGTTGTGTTTGGAAAAGCATACTACTATACTATTATTTGTTTAGTATATTTAGTATGCATACTGTGCATAATATGCAAATTTGTAGGAAATTAGCTCAAGACATTTTTACTCGGCATGGATTAATCTAACAGCCTATAATGTAATCACAAAGCAGAAAAAATGTGATGACAGCTAATAATTCTGCATGTTCTGCATGTCTAGTGCAAACACAAGACACTTATGGTGATTCAGAATCTGCATCACAATGAGACATGAACACACAAACTTCATCTCCAGAGCTGCTCCAAAAGTCACATCAGCAGATTAAACCGTTTCATTTGAGAAAAGCGACAGTCAAATACATACAGAAACTCAAAGATCACAATAATCCTTAAAAATATACAGAAATATTACTATTGGATACTAAAAAGTACTTCTCAAATGAATAATAATAATAATATTATTATTTGTAAGGCATGTAACACAGCCTACGATATATCTTTTTATTCATGTTTTAATTTGTACAGTTCTTCAGCATTTTATTTGACAAACTTTTTTTTGGTTTTGGTTTTGTTGTAAATTATTATATTTCCATTTGATTACATTTTAAAAGATGAATCATTAATCATTCTTTTAAAATTGTTTAGGCTTCATTATTTTCATTACACAGCATTTTTATGATAAATCTGAAAAAAAAAAAAAAAGAATCCAGAAAAAATAAAATGGAAAACACAATTTAAGGAAAAATAAAATGGATTTTATGGGTCGCTAAACTAATAAAGTAGCTACTCTGTGGAGTTTATTTGTGAACAAGCAAGTTATGTTTACATTCATTCTCAAGGTTTAACAAACAGGTGGAAAGCTTTTCATGATAAATATCCATATCATATAATAATGGAAGACAGACAGACAGATAGAGATGAATGGATGGATGTGTAGGCATAATTCTATTTCTATTTCTTTAATTTGAAGTTCAGAACATTCAGGATAGCAGCCTCTCCCACTCGAGCACTGAGGGGCTTCAGGCTCAGTGTCTTGTGAGTGTGTGTTTATGTAAGAGAGATGAGTCACAGTAACTCTCCTGCTCTAAGCCTGCAGCCACACACACACACACACACACACACACACACACACACACACACACACACACACACACACACACATTGTTTGAAGTGGTTGTTCCAATATGGCAGTCATGGGCTCACTGATAATTCATGAAGACTTGCAGATATCAACAAAGGCCAAAGCCAACATTGTGAACTGGATCAAGAAGTATTTATTCAATGTCACAATTAATGTGACATTTTTCAATTATTGGCACTGGAAAATCAAACAAAATCTACCACTGTTCGTTTAAACATTTCTAAAACAACAACAACAAGAGACTCGTCCCGATCGGGTGTGCCTCACACGTTCTGAAAAGTAAAGCTGCGGGCTCTTTGATCGCCCCCTGGTGGCTGGCTGCAGTACAGGTCATAAATCCCTCTCCATGTAAACGAATGGGACTTGAGTCAAAATAAAAAAATTAATTACACTTCCAATACAATTGTCAGAAATATGGTTTTGGTCATTTAAGGTAGTTGTTATCACGCTTTAAGGTAGTTGTTATATGCTCAGTTGTTCGTTTTTGTTATAAGTTTGATTTTGACTCTGGCTCCAAACGAATCTCTACCGCGCAGACTCGGCTCCAAACGAATCTCTACTGCGCAGACTGGCTCCAAACGAATCTCTACCGCAGACTCGGCTCCAAACGAATCTCTACTGCGCAGACTCGGCTCCAAACGAATCTCTACTGCGCAGACTCGGGCTCCAAACTAATCTCTACTGGGCAGACTCGGCTCCAAACGAATCTCTACTGCACAGACTCGGGCTCCAAACGAATCTCTACTGCGCAGACTGGCTCCAAACAAATCTCTACTGCGCAGACTGGCTCCAAACGAATCTCTACTGTGCAGACTCTGGCTCCAAACGAATCTCTACTGTACAGACTGGTCTAAACGAATCTCTACTGCACAGACTCGGCTCCAAAGGAATCTCTACTGTGCAGACTCTGGCTCCAAACGAATCTCTACTGCGCAGACTCGGGCTCCAAACGAATCTCTACTGCGCAGACTCGGGCTCCAAACGAATCTCTACTGCGCAGACTCGGGCTCCAAACGAATCTCTACTGCGCAGACTGGCTCCAAACGAATCTCTACTGCGCAGAATCGGGCTCCAAATTACCTCATTTACTCACGATGGGAGCGGCCATACTGAGATGTTTTGTCTTCACTTTTCTATAGTGGAAGGAAGCGGAAATGCATTGTCCATATTTTTTTTTACAGTTTATGATCCAGACTCATAGCACCACATATTCAGCTCATGATGAAATAGCCCTACCAAATTTTTCAGTCATTAATAAATCAAATCAGTAACATTAAAATACACGGCCTCAACTGGACTGCACTTTTGTAAATGTCAACTACAGCCACATATCTGATGTCTAACACACGGCTAAGAAGAGCAGTTATGAAAAAGTGCTAAGATTCACCACTGCCTCTTCAATAAAGATTTAGCAAAATAAAGCAGCTTCCACATCAAGATCACAGTTAAAGACATTACAGAACAGCATTTGCAGAAATTAAACAAGCCACAATGGAACCAATAAAGTGTGATTGGCACATTGGAAATCCATTACATTTCTTATGAGTAAAGTGGAAACAATGTCCCAGTTCTGGTTGTGGTGCCCTGTTGCAATCTGTGATCAATTACAGTGGTGAAGAAATAGAGTTCATCCAATGGAGGAACGGGACATCTCCATCCAGTGCTTGACTTTCTCGCCCTCCAGATGGAAAATAAAAACAATCAGCAGCGGCCCAGCCCTCGATGACCCTCAATAAATCTATCCATTCCTACTCACAGAGCAACAGCGCAGATCTATCTGAAAGAGGCTAAACGGACAGCATCAAGTGGAAAGAGTGAAGGCATTTTGCTGAGAAACTCTAAAAGGAGGGGAGATTTCTTAAGCAGATGTCTTTTGTCGACTAGCTGGAAAATATTTCAGCAGGCTAGTGGGATGTAACGCTTTCAGAGGAACGATTTCTCAGGCTGCCTTTTTGACCTTAAACTGAAAGTAAAAGCCCTGACCGCAAACGCGTACAGCAGTCTCTCGAATGCATCTTCTAATAAACAGAAGAGCACACAGACACATGCCGCTAACACCAAACACACATCTCCACTGGCCTGGCTGGGCTCCAGAGGCAAGAGCTCAACAACTAGACGCGTGTGGCTTCTATAAATACATCCACAAATGGGATGTGAACATGCGACTGGGTCGAGAGCTCTGCCAAGGAGCTCCACCGCCGTCACGGGACAAAAATGATGTTTGCTGAACAGGCCAAGCGGATGAGAAAATTGGGAGCGGAGCGAACAGAGATCGTACAGTAGGCTTGTGCAAGTCAACAATCCCTGAGCAATGCCTAACAGAGAGGGGTTAGAGTAAAGAAATAAGGTTAATTCATTAATGCGTCTAACTACAGGGTGGATCTAGAGACACTGACTGCCAGCAGATGAGACTCAAGGTGTGAAAAAACATCCTAATGATTTTACCACGTCAAATGTTTACTCGCACACTCAAAAAATGGTCGCAGTCTAGAGCCCTGACAATAGGGCTGTAACGGTGGTAGCAGTGATAATGGACCAACTACCGCCGGTGGCGCGGTGTTGTTTATATTTATATAAATAATTCTGAAACGCAAAAATAAATAAATGAGGCTCAGTCATCTATTAACAAACATGCGTGTTTATTTGAGCACTTCCGTCAGTGAACACTCAGCCTGTAAAACACTCAAATAAATATCAAAGAAATACAGTTAAATAGGAAAGTGGCCTTAAATAAGAAAGTTTAATACACCCTGTCTACCTCACACGAGCGGCGTGGTGAGAACCCGTTATAATCAGTGATACTGTCTAAACTGTAGACCGGTTTAGACACGGTTCTCTGTTATGCCTCCAAGCAAGCAGGTGTTAATTCCTCATCTGTGGAATAAGAATCGCGGCGTATGTTGCCACATTTCTTGTTAGCATCTTCCATTTTCCGCAGTCTCGTTCGTATTTGGCCAGTTTGGAGAAAGCCTCACGTGAACTTGAAGACTTGTACAAAGGCGGATGGATGGCATGAATGGAAATGATTCCAGATCGACGATGTAGTATTTGGTTTCCCAAAAGGTCAATCGCTTATCAGAAAATAAATTTGCTGAATGCAGAATAAACTATTTCCTGCCAATCTAAAGGAGACGCTGTGTATGGCATTTGATATAATTTCTGAATTAACAGATTTATAGTCTAAATAAAACAATTTGCAACTGTTACTATTATTACACTTGAATACAAAACTTTGTATTATGCTTGCTATAGACTGCGTGTTGTCACGTGCACTACTGCTGGTGGCAATACACACCGCCGGTGATGCGGTTGTCACGGCGACTGTCACAGCCCTACCTGACACACCTTGTTTCCACGTGAGTTGGTTTAATATGTCCTGCCAGCAATGAAGGCCGCAGGGAGGCGTTCGGCGTGAGAACCATCTGCTTCACGGATGACTTCCGCTAAACGATTTTTAAAGCCGGTGATACATGCAGAGTCAAACATAGCATTCATATGGTGGTAGGAAATCCCCTCCGTCACAACAAGATCATCAATATCCCTCTTCATGAATATAATCAACACCAGCCGTGCCGAGCATCAGATTACTAACTACACGACTGCTTGTCTCTGAAACCGGAATGGCACTTCAATACTGGCACCATGGAGCCTTTTAACTAAATGAAGAGAATGCAGGTGAACTGACAAGTTGGTGCACTTGGCTAGCATATACCTAGATGGCATTGTCAATGTAATGAAAGCCGTCTGGATTTGGTGACACTCAGACTATGCTGTAGAAACGGACCAGATGGAGGCAGATGAGACCCGCGAGACCCCTATGGTGCCTGTGCTCATCTCTCGTCTCAGACACTCTGCTGTTTGCGCAGCATCACCAAAATCCAATCAAAAATCAATAACTGCCCAAGACTCAGTGAATCACGCACAAAATGTAATTGGCGCCTTTGGGCCATGAAAAAATAAATGCTATCATTAAAATCTGATGACCAATGTGGGAATCACTGCCATCACAGTTGAAAATAATATCGTGTGTTAAAGCAGTGAACATTTAGTAGTTTTTGTTAATATTTTGAATTAGACTTTTTTATATTTGGTCTTATTTATTTTTGTCATTTTGTTGCATGTTTGTAATATTTGTTTCAAATATATAGTTTACAAAGTTTTTTAGTCTATATACATTTTCTGTATTATTTTTGTTTTAGTAATCTTAGCAATTTAAGGTAAACTAATTAAATTATTCTTTTATCTATTTTATTTTAAGCTATAATAATACTGGGTTAAATGTGCAGTACAAGTTCTTGGAAAATGCAAACTTTAGCCTGATAGCACTGAAAGCAAAGGTCCCACCCTCCCTGCGATCGCCGTCCAAAGCCACGCTCCATGAACGCATAACGCTCATTACTACATCAGCGGTTCCCAAGAAGTCCTCGCGAGCAAAGAACACCGTGTAGGTAGCATGTCAATCGGAACACAGTTCATGCACGTATCTCTCTTCTAACAAGCTGGTTATCTGATTCAGGTATGTTAAGAGGACTGGAATTGGGAACCGCTGGGCTACATCATGTGTCATTCAGAAACATGAGAAAACTTTATAGTACAGTTAGTAAAAGTACTACAATACCAGGAAGGAAGATCGGGTTGTTTATGTTTGTCTGCCATTCTCGCTCTGTCTACACAGCGTGCGTGAACGCGCTGATGACGTATCGTGTCTGCGCTAACAGGGTGCACAGATATATGCAAATACATACGTTGGCAGGCACGTAGGAAAGACAATTAAAACGCTCGGACGAAGCGTTTTGATTGGACGAACATTTCTTGGTCCTACACCTTCCACAGAATATGTAAATACAGATAAATACATTTAGACCACTTAACTTAATGATTGCTATCAGGATGTGAAGAGACTTTCAAGCAGAATAACAAAACAATTCTGAAGACAATCACCTATTGCACCTTTAAATACAATGAGTATCACTCGACAACCACAGAAATTAAGTAAGATCATTTTTTTTGTTTATAAAGGCGGAACTAAGTAAACCAACATTACAGACATTTATGTGCATTTACACATTTTTGTTCATTTTTACAACCAAGGTGACTGTTTTCTGTAAATTATTCTCTTTGATTCCATCTGGAATATTCTGCCAAATCAAAAGGCTTGGCCTACATGGCACGTGGCGTGGTGAGATAACACGTGTAAATATGCAATGTGCATTTGCTAAATAACCGAGAAAATAATCACAAATTAATGAAATGATACAACCACGGAAAAAAACCCAGCATAAAAGCCAAGATCTGATCCTCCACTAATTCCCGTCATACAACATTTGGTTACTAACAGTCAAACAAACAGCCCACATGTCATTTCCTCTGAACAAGAACAGGCAAATGTTGTTTTGGTCAAGTGAATCAGTGGAATCAGCAGCTGTAAGCCTCAGCTCTCAGAGATTTTATCACATTGTGTGCATGTTTTTATAAGTGATTAAGCTTGTAAGCATGAGTTACCTTATATAATATCTCACCAGGTTGAGCAAAGAATTGATAGAAGCTTTTTCCGAGATTAAACCGTGAAAAATATGAAATCATTTTTAAACAGGACTTACTCTGATCGCCGCCGAGCTTCCATGCCATCTGGTAAGAAGAGATTGATGGTTGACACTATACAGCCATGAGTGACTAAAACAACAAGAGAAACAGAAATTAAGGATGTATGACAACAGTGGTTACACAAAATAGCATTATTTTCATAAGAAGAATTTAAACAAAGCTACAGGTTATCCTAAGCATAAACAGGTCATAGAAATTTACTAATATAAGGCTGCCTAAGATGCCTTGATCATAAAAATATCCAGAGACTGATAATAAATTCTTGCCGTTCTGATGAGACGCAGCCAACTTGTGTTGTGCCACAACAACGCAAAGACTTAAACGCACAACACCCAAACATGACCGGAAACAAGTTTCCAAAGAAAACTGGAAGCTAATTTCAATACATCACAAGTTAAATTACAGGTTTTCATGTTCATGTGTACTTTCACTTTGTTATGAAGTAAGGTTTGCCTTCATTTCCTTCTAAAGGGTAAGTTACTTTGCATTTTTTATCTGATTGTGAAAGCATCCTATTGCACGTATTTGAGTTACGAAACATCCAGAGCAGCAACTAGCCAGCGGTCTTGGGTTTCAAAAGCCTTCTCTGCATTACAGCATCTTTAAAAAATGTAATATGCAACGACTGCATTTGTGTGAACTAGGGCTGTCACGATAACTACTTTTTGTTGTGCGATATATTGCACCAAAATTAATTGCGATAAACGATATTATTGTCATTTTAAGACAATTTTATTTCACTGATTATATAATTACAGTATGACAATATAATAGCATAATAATGCAAGTGCACTCTTTCAAAGAACAAAGAACATTTTATTCTTAAGAATAAAAAAGTTTGCAACATATTTTTAAAAGCTGGTTTTAATCCGTGTTTAATGGCTGCATCTCTTTGGCTATATAGCGAGTTACGCTATCTGTGAGTGTGCGCCATTTCGCTGTCACGTTTATATTTACACTGTCGGGAAAAGGCATCTGTAACAGATAACTGTCTGGAAGACCCTCTCCAGCTCCAGCTGCGGTTGTTGTTCCCAGATTGAAAAACTGGGTGGGATGGTTATGTTTTAAGTGAGATTTTAGGTTAGTTGTGTTGCCTCTTTTCGTTGCCACTGTTTTTAAACAAAGTCGACATACCGGCTCATTCACGTTAATTGGCTCTCCTCTCTCATTCACGGTCTTAAAGCCAAAATGTTCCCACACGGAGCTGAAGATTGCTTTTGAAACCAAGTCCATTGGGACTTGTTCTTCCTAACTGGCTGTAGTTGTCACAAAACACTTTATAACGCAGTGGGTTCACGCCTTCTCTTCTCCTGTCGCTGTCCGCTCTGTGTGCGTGCGTGTGGGGGAGACGCTGCCTAAGCCCCGCCTCCGCCACAGAGAGCAGACGAGATGACGGAGGTAGCGCGATCGACTAAAATGTTGGTGATATTCATTTTTATGTAAAAATTTATATAATCATTATTTTTAATTATAAAAAAATGATCAGTCGCAATATATCGCGGCACCAAAAATGATCGCGCTCATATCCATATATCGTGCGATAAGTCGATATATCGACTATCGCGACAGGCCTAGTGTGAACATGATTCTACCATAACACCCATAAAACCAGGGTCCTAAATTAAACACTCAGCACCAAAAATATTAACAAATGGTTTAATTCGATCTAAGACCATTCATTTTTCTAATTCAATCATGAATGAGACCATTCATTTTCCTTAAAATAAATATCTAAATAGAAAATTGTATTTCTTAGTTTCTGGATGTTCTAATGCGTGATACTGTTTCAAAATCAAGAAACCGGTTTGGGTTGCCTGATAATATTAGGGCTGCAACAACTAATCGATAAAATCGATTATAATCAATAATGAAAATCATCGACAACGATTCTCATTATCGATTAATCGGGTCTGCCCACAGTGTACGTCCAACTTCAGCCAGTTGCGTCAAATTACAGCACTGAATAACGCATTTCTATCGACAAAATGCATCTAAAAATGAGGAAACAGAATGAGATGCTGCGGGAGAAGTACGTGATCCAAGCTGCCCAACACATGAGAATTCTTTATTTTAATGCATTAGCCAAAAAATTCAGATACCCAATTACAGTCAAAAAGTACACAATGGCAGCAAGAATGCAAGCTGTTGCAAGGCATAGGAGGCCATTTTTGTTATAGTGGGAATGAATACTGTTTGGTTGTTTCAGTTTGTTATTTGCCCAATAAATGACAATAACATTTTTTGATGAACATTTTTTTCCGACAGATTCCTAAAATATGTGTTTTCTCTTTATTCTGATAGGTGGTCTAATAAATTGTTAAGTACTGTATGTGTATCATTCAGTTGGCACGTTTGTTTGAAAGACATTGGACAGAATGTGGAGTAGTGTGTTTTTGTCAATAAAATAAAAAAATAAAATGTTTATTTAATCTGATTAATCGAAAGAATAACCGGCCAACTAATCGATTATCAAAATAATCGTTAGTTGCAGCCCTAGATAATATTAATAATAATATCACTTTTTTGTCTATTAGAAATGCACATTTAATAGTAGCTTGAGTTAGTAACAAAATCAGTAACACATGTAAATATTGTAGCAACCTTTATTCTGATCAAGTTTTTTTTTAAGCATTGTCTCCAATAGCACCATACATTTAAATCATGATAAACAGTTAAATCCACACATATAGCACCTCAATACCATGGTAAAAATATAACTATATGGTTTTTAGGTAGCCTATTTGTATGAAAAACAGTCTAAAAACATTCAGTATAAATTCACACATGCTATAGCTTAATCACACATACTTACTATAATTATATACCTTTACTCCTGTAATAAAATTCAGCGTGAATATCCCACATTTCTGCCACAATACCATGGTGCAGTGAGTGTTACTAATGTTACAGTAAATCCATGGTAAATAATGGAGATGTGTAGATTGAAAAGCCTTCTGACTGTCTTGATGCACACAGTGTTTCACCTGTTTGAGTCATTTGTGTTCTTTGCTGAATTCAAGCACTTCAGGATCTCACAGCGCTGCTTAATGTTTGCATGATCGAGTAAACGCATCTGCTCTAGTGAGCTCGCGCCGCGCGGCAGTTTGAACTGATCTGAGCGGATAAACGGTCCGTGTGGACGCGATTCAAATGAGTCGCGCTGTTGTATTCCGCTTTTGGCGCATACAAACATTATATCGAACTCTTCATATCGTTTTATCGAGGAAAATTATATCGCAATAATTATCGTTATCGAATTATCGCCCAGCCCTAGCTATAGCCTATAATTTTATGTTGTAGGCTGTTCATCTATGCTTGTAATTTGTGCAATTGTTCTTGTTGTATTACTGACTTTAGTAGTTAAGACAGTAGCTTCTGGAGGGATATAGAAGTACTTAAAGTAAACTTTTAGTAATATATTAAAAGCAAACTTTGTTTGCTGATCCAAAAAAATTCCGATCCGTGACTCAAAATCCGTAGTATGATCCGAACCGTGAGTTTTTTTATCCGTTGCACCACTAATTATAACACAATCTAAATATGAAAAAAATTATACAAATTGTAAATGATGCAGAGTTTCATATCCAGAAAGGAACATGTATATTTACACATCCACACCTGCATTACAGACAAACACAAAGATGGATCATGTTTCATTATTGCAGCCAACGCTGACAGGCTTTCCTCACCTTTCCGGGTGTTCTCGGTCACATCCACCCCAAACTGAATGATGTCCCCAGAGAGCACCTCACAGGGAGGGCTCTCCTCCGACCCCCGGCTCAGACGCTGGCTGTTGATGAAGGTACCATTGCTGCTTTTGGTGTCCTGGAGATAGAACTGTGTGAAGAGAGGAGAGACGGAAAGATCACTGATGTGTCAAATACAGCACTACAATGAAGAGTGCAAAACATGTCATAGCTGAAAGGCATCGATGGTTATAAAGAGAAAGCACTCAAGATAAACTTGCAATCAGACTACATTTAAGAGGTCGACAGCTACATTGTTACAGTACAGCTACACATTCTTAATGCAGGAGAGAAACATAAAACCTATAACTTGACTACACTGGTAACTAGACACCTCAGTTTTGCAATTGTTTACTAATCACTGTTAAAAACTGTTTTAGCAGGCAGTAGTGAAACATAAGCCTATAATTTAACTAGACTGATACAATTATACACTTATTTCAGCTTTGTTATTGTTTAAAAAAAAAAATTTTTAATGTATCAAAAATAGTTTTATTTCATTCAAATGAAGCCAATATAAAAATAAAATACAAATATTAGATTTCCTTCACTATACAGAAATATAAATAAAAAGGAAAAAGACAAAAGCACAAGTGAAACTAAAATCTAAACTGAAAACAAAAATAAAAGATAATGCAAAATATATAAAGTACTATGAAATCATAACTGTTGCCTTTAACTGAAATAAGTTTAAGAACAGAAACAGCTGGAAAAGCACATAATAAAATTACTAAAATTGTAATTCAAATGAAGACTGAAAATATTAACAATTGCTCATTCAAAATATAACTAAAATTACATAAAATTAGAACTGTTGTCTTTAACTGAAAAGTTAAAGTGCCAAAATTACTAAAACTTAAATTAATGCTTTAAAGTAGTATTCAAAAACTAATAATTACAAAAGTACCAAGTAAAACTACTAAAACAAATTAAAATAAAAAAACAATACATATAGTAATAGTAAATAATATATAATAATAAATAATATAGTAAATAAATAATGTTAAAATAAAACCAGCACCCATCTGATATATGTATTAGCCTACTACTGTGATCAAACATCACTAATTATGTGTTATCTGACCGAAAGTCAATCAAAAGCAACCTCTACTCATATAAGTTACAGATTCAAATTTGTTTTGGCTGCTTAAAATAACCAATACTGTCCTTAACTGTAGACCAGGTAAGCTCTCAACTCATTTACTCAAGTTCAACATCCCTGATCGGTTTGAGCTACACCCCTAATAACGAACAGCCATCAATGGCGCCAGAGAACTGGCTTTGGAGCGTCATGAATTGTAATTGTTTCATGTTTTCTGTTGAACTCCCTTCATTCAGAATGAATAATGCAGAATTTCCTCTTGGATGGATGAATAGACTCACTGTCAAGTATGACTACAGTATGAGTGACATTCATTATTTCCGTCAATGCCAGCATCCCACATCACGCATCACATGTGGGCTTCACTGCTAACAGGTTCATCAGGTTAAACCACAGGATGAATGAGGTCTCCTTCAATGCAATGAAATCAAGTTTATGACTTGATAAGACCCACAAACCTGACTTTGAGGTGTTTAACATCCATTTTACTTCACATTATGCAACTGATTGGACATATGATCCAGCAGGAGTCGAGCACTATCACATACTCCATCATAGCAGGAGTGAAATGTGATATCTGTGTTTGTCTTACGTGTATTTTGGCATGGAGACTGCATGACATTGGTAAAGCATCCGTTCATAAGCAACCAGCTCATTTAGAGAAAACACAGATTATCTCATGTGCATAAAGAATTAGGCTGGTTTGATTCAGAAATACATCTTAATCAAAGCCAAGCAACAGAAACGTAATGCAGAACTGTTCAGAGTTTGATATGTCACATATAACTGGATGCTACATGCGGTCCTTCTACTTTTCTAAGTGACTTTAAAAACAGAAATAGTTACACGAGCACACGAGAAAGAATGGAGAAGCACAAATGACATCGCATATTGCCTCCTATTTCCTCTTGCTAACGGTTGTGCTGCCTATTCTGAGGTTATTGTGGTCGCAGATCTCTTACGTTTGTTCAATTTTCTAAATCCCATAATGTTAATGTCACTTATGCATAAGCAGGAACGGAGTAAAATGATATTAATGAAACTTGATAGGCAGCACTACATGACAGCAACATAAGCAACAAAAATATTAACATTTACACTTCAATTAGATATTAACAAACAATATCTACTGATATGTTAAGATTTATTTAATAAACATTATAATACAGGCACTATAAAAAAATCATATAAATTAGATATGCAGTAGCGTAGTCAAAAGACCCGGTACTTCGGTACCAAGTAGGTACAAAAAATGAAAACGTCACAGTACCAGGTTTTTTTAAGTACCGGTTAACCCGGTTCTTGACGCGTATGATTTCCGCGATGCAGAAAAAGCGGATGGAATCTCGGAATCCAGTTATAAAAACGGAATTTAAAGTTTAGCACGGAATGACACGGAATTTGTCAAAGTTTGGATTTATTAATCAAAAGTAGCTCATTACACTTAAATCAAATCGTGACTGGTATATGTAAATATTAACCAGAAAAAGTAGATTCAAATATGAATCCTGCATGTTCTGCGAGTCTGTGTGAATGAATAAATGGCAGAGACACGCGTTTTTTTACTACATACACTGAAATGCACCTGACGCTCGCGGTGACTATCATCTGCCGTCTCAATGAGGACATAAATATATAAACATCATCTCCAGAACTGATCTGAGAGTCACTTCACGAGCATTTTACCGTTTCATTTGAGTAAAACCAGCGTCATATCATATACACACAGAACTTTAAAAGGTATTCCCAGCCACCGATCAAAATAAACATTTATCTTAAAGACATTGTGCAAGAAATATATTACTATTATTTAGTAGAATGTATGTGATACTATTACTACTGTTGAAAAAATAAGAAATCTTAATTTTTAAAGAAATAATCACACAATATTTCTTACATATTTTAATTTTAATAGTAAATACTAGTGCTAGGCGGTATACCGGTTCATACCGAATACCAGTGTTTATTTTTCTTATGATATTAATTTTTAAAATACCGCAATACCAGAGTCATTTAAATAATGCTCGGAGCACGACACTGTTAGAGAGGGCTCTCTTTTCACTATTGCATTTTGACGAGGATACAGCTGTATGTGTTACTAAGCGTGAAAGATCTGGAACTGAAGCTGTAGCACTAGTAGAATGATGAGAGAGAAGAAGTCATCCACAATATCCACATCGACCGCCACAAATATCCACCGTCCGCTGCCATCAGC
Source organism: Gymnocypris eckloni scoliostomus (assembly GCA_027564155.1). Taxonomy (NCBI): domain Eukaryota; kingdom Metazoa; phylum Chordata; class Actinopteri; order Cypriniformes; family Cyprinidae; genus Gymnocypris; species Gymnocypris eckloni. The sequence goes on from CM050431.1 coordinate 22,627,619, forward strand.
TCCCGCGTCTTTACACACACACAAGCGCGACTTTAGTACAATATTTAACAACTTTCAGACACTATTAGCGGCTTTTTCCCATAGAATATACAAACTGACAAACCTAGCAACTATTTTGGATAAACCTTATAATTTTTGTGTTTTGCTTTGGTACCGAAAACCATGGATTTTCACTGGTATCGGTACCGAATACTGAAATTTTGGTACCGTGACAACACTAGCTGGGACACGGCACTAATGCACATGCATGTGTCACAGAGACTGTCAAGTGGCTTCAATACACAGAGAGAGAGAACGAGTCAGCGAGAAAAAGAGAGCTGATTTTTCTGTCAGGGATTCGCCCCCACATCCCATCGTCAAAGAGCACATTAGCATTCCTATAGAGATCCGATGCTGCCACCAGCCTTCTGCCTCGAACACAAATCTGACTTCAACTTATTCAGCAGCACATCTCACACAGGTGCCAGTATTCCTGAGATCAGTGTGAAGGTCATCATTCATCCTATAAGATATCTCTTTATATATGAGTCCATGTGCAGACTGGAACTATTTTGAGTGCAGGTTTTAAACAAGCTGTACAGAAAGGCAGTCTTAAACAAGAGCAGAGAAGATTTGTGCAATTAACACTTCCAACACTGATAATTAAAAGGAATCATGGGAAGGAAGGAGGTGGAACATCAACTTCAGTTCTGCTGGAAGAATGGTTTACGCAAGACATTTCTACTCGTTGGATGTTTATGCCTGTTTAGAGAGTTAGAGTTGTCAAATAAAACACATTTGAACTGTTATGATTTATGAATGATCCTTTATTAAAATTAAATAAGAATGCAATATCAACAAGTTAAAAGAAAATGTCTTAAAGTTTTTAAAAAGTAGCCTTCAACTTTCTCAAAATAAACAATACGTTTTTACTCAAGTCAATAGATTTGACATCCAATTAATGTCTGCAAAGAAGTCTTGAATCTCCAAACACTGCAATCATAAGCTATGTTCATATCACCCAAATCATATTTCCACATATCCCATTCAAACATATGGTTTCATATTGTCTAAAAAAGCAAAAACAAATAAACAATACAAAAAAAAGAGTCTGGTTGTTAATGTCTGTATTTTTTCTGAAACTACAAATAAAATAATAAAAAGTCATTACTTCAAAACAAACATTAACTCCAAATAAAATATTAAAAGAAAACTGAAACTTGTTTTATTTCTGCTAGTAGCTGCAAATGCACTTTAAATACCAAAAACTAAAACGACATAAAATGATATAGACAAAAAAAAAAAAAAAAATGGAGAAAACCGGAAATATAAAACTAAAGTTAAACTAAAAATGTAAACAACTGGTAGATTGTTTCGGTGAAATCAATTACTTATCTTTTCTAGGTAAAATAGTACAAAAGCTCACATCAATGTCTGTGTTAGTCTCCCTTAATCATATCAGCCAAAAGCCACAAGATTTATTCCATGAGAACAGCTCTGAAAGCCAACGCTGAGATCTTGAAGGAATGCAGAGCTTAAGCTTCAACAGCAAGTCTAAACCTAAACCTCAATACCTGAAACGAGCTCCATCCAGGGATGGAAAACACACGGCCTGGCTGAGGAAATTAACATCGATCGCACAGGCTGTGTAAAGCAGGTCAGCTATAGCAAAGACACTTACCCGTTAAGCTTGGTTTACTAATCAGCAGGTCAGGCAATAAAGCACCCTTAACCTCAATCCTCAAGAACCAGGCAAATCAATACGAACTTGGAAAGCTTAAATCTTCTCATTCATGCTGGAAATGTGATGCAAGTCCACACACGTGTAAACAAACTCCTTGCAAGTGAAATTTTAACAAACCTGAATGAATTACTGCAGCAAAAACACTTAAACTATAAACAGATAAAGCACCTGTTTTCTCTAAAAGCTCGATCAGACCAAGTGAAGATTTTAAAAATGCTACCGGCTACAGAATGACTCAAGCCTAAGTGGAGTTCAAGATTTCAAAAGGCAGTGAGATCTTTCCCTGGAAAACCTGAAGTCATCTTATAAAAGAACCGCTTACGCTTGCCCTGTGAAGACACCGTCTATCGTAGTTTCATGAACCCAGTCTTTCAACATTCGCCAAAACAGTACAATAAATCAGTACAGTCTAACAGAAAAAAGATGCTTTAGATATATAGGCAATTTAAAACAACAAAGGACAGGTGATCTTTATTCATTTTAGGCCATTTTACTCTAAAATCATAAACTAAGATAAAACTAATTTGCAAAATAAACAAAAAATGTTCAAGCAGCAAATTGTAACCAAATATTCAAACATTTAATAAGTTGAGAATTAAATTGCAATACATTAGAGACAGCAATGGCATATTCACAATTACACATTATTACTAGTATGTGCATTATTCAGTATTCAGTTCAGTTAAATGTACATTTCTATATTACGTTATATTTAATACACGAATTACTGATCAATTTAATGCTTTTCTATAACAAGTGTTTACTGTCAACAACTAATTTAAAATGTTCAATTATTGTATTAATTCATATTTTTCATAATTTTGTTGATAAGCTAAAATAACAGATTAACACTACGAACACCAAAACCTTTTAATAATTAATAATATAATAAGATCAATTCTAATATATTGCAATGCTGTTTGTTGTCAACAACCGAATTAACTCAATTGTCAACAACTGATTTGTGTTAAACTTGAAAACAAGAACAAGATTCACAATACATAGTTCAAAGAACTCAAAGCCGCTAATATATTTAAAATATACAGTCAATATACTCATTCTGCAAAAACATCCATCAAAAAACACCTTCTTATGATTCAGCAGCCAGTAATCAATATCAACGTCACTTCTGAAGTTCTGGCCTATGTTTGTGTTTCCTAAAGCCTGGAGTCTGTCGTTCTCAAATACTATGAATCTTCTAAGAGCTTAATAAAAACCAAGGCCAAAATGTTTATTCCATTAAAGTCTTCCATCATTAGCCTTTCAAAACACCAGAGCAAAGGCAAAGACCAGGAGAGATGCCCATTCATTGAACTACTAGTAGAGAGTTATAGGAAATAAAAGAAAGCACACTTATATCTGTCAGAGTTACGCATTTCAGTGTCTGAATAGACTGGAATAATATTTATATTTAATCATTTAGCAGACACTTCATAAGCGAGCTGTCAAAGGAATCAGCATTTAAGTACAATGTGCCAAATCAAAAGTATAAACTAGATTAGTACAGCAGAGGTGAGATGAAGAAAAAAGGGAACGAGAGGGGATTTTAATGAGAAAGCATAATAATAAATACTTTGGTTGATGGTTGTGAATTAGTTAAGTGCAGCAGTTTCTTGAAAGATGTCATGGTCTCAGCAGATTAGATGAGGGTTTGCAGATGATTTCACGAGGGAAGAGTGAAGCGACTGAAGGTTTCAGGAATTGACTTTCTGCCTAATTGCAAAGGAATGACCATGCAACCAGCTACATCTACAAACATCAAGCATATTTCATGCTACAGTTATGTGAGGTCAGAGATATAACGGTACAAGAAGCTAGGAAAATATCAAACTAGTGCTAGCCGTTCACTCATTCAATGTTTTCAATGCTAGCTCATGTTAATCATGATGTGCCGTGAGAAGGGCTTGATCCTCATGGCAGATTTATGCCCTGCAAACAGCCCAAGTTTAAAAGGGGATTGATTTAAAAGCTACAAATAAGGAGACCATTGACAGAGTGTTTACGGTTACTTAGAAACCAAATGAAGAATGTAGTGATTTTAGCGATCGCCAGCAAGGGGCTTGGAAGAAAACATGAGGATTTGTAAAATAAATCTAGTGTAGTATCTTAAAACAGGGCTTGATATGAGCTTGTAATATAAAACGTAGTCCTATCTGCATTCCAATGAATTAACAGGGTGGATAAAATTGACTTTTTATGATAACAGCACTGTAGAAGTATGTCAGAGCTTTGTGTGGTGTCGAAAACTTCACATTTAAGAGATTACGACAGCATGGATTTACATAGATAACATGATCCAATTAAGACGTCTCAGTTAATATTATTAATTGCGTTGACATTAGATAACAGCACTCGCACAAGAGTCTTTTTCCAGACCGTTACCGGATGTCTGAGGCATTGTATGTGTCTGCAAATATTAAACAATTGCAGCTGAGATTTGATATTTCTACGAGAGTGGTATGAATTATTATAAAGTATTGCCAAATCCGGACACTACATCATGTATGCCTGTGAATGAAACCAATTCATATCTGTGAATAAACTGGTTCACTATAAAGAACATGCTAACGGTGCACTTTCAACTCCAGACATGCATTTCAATAATATCAGTATTTTCTGACATGTCGCAGGCTGATGAGGAGAGAGACAGAGTCCTGTACAGCTGCTAGAGATCTAGGGTGTGGGTCGCCCCTCGGGGCACAGGCGAGTTCGAATCAGGAAGGAGGGGGCTCCGGTAACTAAAATCAGCTGCTAGCCAGTTGTCCCTGTCTTGGTGCTGCCTATAATAACAACAGACTGTAAAAAACGGGGCGCAAATGGCATCATACTATTTTAAGACTCGACAACAGAACTCACACTTTGACAGAAAATATGTAACAGCCTGCAGCTAAAACTGCTAAAGACAGATGACACATGAAGAGGAACAATTTAATGAAAGATGTAATAGATAGAGAAGTAACGATTCACTCAACTCACGAGTCGATTCACAATTTTAACCCTTTAGGCATCAGTGTTTTTTGGAAAGATGCTAATTTTATTAAATGTTAATAAATTACGTGTATCAGCAATGATGAATCTTTGCGTTTAAAGCGGCTCTGACAGAAAGGCTGCGTGTGCCCTGAAAGAGACGTGCTGTTTGAGCAATGTGCTCTTTTCCTAAATGCATAACTGACATTTCACAGGTATATTCTCCATCTGTAAATGTTAGAAAGCCATGGAAATATGTCCATCTTGCGAACTTAAAATATGTCAGTGCCATTGATTTGTATCAAGATGCAGACGAGTAATCTTAGTTTTCTAAGGCACATTTAAAAAACTGCTTAAATGTCCTAATTTAACTAAGGCCTAATCCTGGTCTAATCTAAGACTTGTCTGTGAAACCACACAGCAGCTTTCATGCAGCTTTTCACTTCACAAGACGTTAATTAATGGACTGGAGTCATGTGGATTATTGTAATGCTTTTAATCAGCTGTTTATTAATTACTGTCAATCTGATGGCACTCATTCACTGCAGAGGATCTATTGTTGAGAATGTGATGGAATGCAACATTTCTTAAAATATTACGAAGCAGCAAACTCATCTAAAACTTGGATGAATTTTTAGCATATCTTCCTATTCTTTGAGGTAAATGCTTCTGCTTGTTCCAAGTCAACTCAAGGCTAAAGGAAAGACACAAACAGCTCAAATCTTATTTCTACTTACAATGTATCCATGCACAAAGCAACACTACACGCTAGGGCTTATAAAACATTCAGGCTGTCATTTACAGTATTGATCAGCCTGAAATTGAATACAACACAATACAATACAAGGTGATCAAAGCAAACCTGGGCATTCACAAGCTCAAATCCCGAAGGAAAACATAATGAGAAGTGAACCACAGTAATTAAAAACTGGTCTAACTAGAGTACAGATGACAGCCAGAGCCTAGCAGGACAGTGTGTCTTGGAAACACACTGGCTTCATTCTCATGGGTGTATTTTCCCAAATCCATTACAAGAAATAGCAGTGTCAGGCCTGAGAGCAGTCATCCAGACACTCTATTAGCGGCCGTGAGGCTTTGATTGATGTCTTTAAATACTAGGGATGCACCGAAATTTAAATTCTTGGCCAAAGCCAAACAAAATTAAACACTGGCCCGAAGGCCAAATACCGAACATGGTTTTAAAAAAATGTATCTCCCATGTAGACCTATTTAGCATTTTTTTCCACTATTGCATAGATTAAATAGCCAAAATCAGCTTTTTACTGTTTTTTCCTGCTTTACAAAAAAACTAAAAATAATTTAGTTAACACTGAAAATGTTTATACATCCTATGAGACATTATACCAACAAAGCATAATTTAACTTAAAATTAATGAGTTAGTAAAATAATATTTTTGGCCATTTTTCTTGAATCAGGCATGTATTTTTTTCTGTACAAATAAATGCAGCCTTGCTGAGCAGAAGAGACTTCTTTTAAAACATTAGAAAATGTTACAGATCCCAATTTGAACACTATTGGTGAATGTTATAGTACATGTATTAATACAGCTGTTGTAGGGTAATTATTATCATCATTAGTATTGTCTTCCTTTTTTTTTTTTTTTTAGAAAAACAGTAAAATTACAATACTAAAATGTATGAATGTTGATGGAGCTTTTATTTTGGTGGAAATATGCAGGAAGACCTCAGTGCTTATTTTTGTTGACAACAGCATGCAGATATTTCTCAGATATATCTCATTATGAATTTGGGAAGATGTTTGTCACACAGATCACACTGTCACACGCCTTTAAAATAATAAAAATGAGCAAATGATGAGTAACAGTGTTTCAGCGCAGAATTTCCTCACGCTTTGGACTTTGAACCCTGGCCCAGCGCCATTTAAATACATGCACTTCGTGCGTGTTTTAGAAAACATAACATTCTGTAGTTTATTTTCTAATCGTTTGAGGCCATTTCACGATTTCACTCATCACAGTAACCAGCAACAAACCCCCTTTCCTCTTCTCATCGGAGACATGTGATGCAGCGCTAAGCAGTCTCTCGCTGTCAGTTTTTCGTGCTTGCAATGATTTTTGCGTCTGTCTCGGACAGTTTTAAATGCTTCCACACTGCAGACGTGTTTGCTGCATTAGTGCGCGCCTCTATTTGATCGCGTAACGTCATTGTTCGGTACAAATTATTCGGTCAATGCAACAAACACATCTGCACGTCTACTATTTTCGGCCAAACAATTTTGGTTGCCAAACATTCGGTGCATCCCTAATAAATACAGGCTACATTCTCAGGCATACAGTTGCAATCGCCACCTTTTCAGCAATGCCCGCATTTGTAGTACACAGCATCACAAAGCCAGTGGACAGGTGGTGATATTAGCACCATTTCACATTATGCCAACTATTGGCTGGCCCAGTTTAGGTAGCTTCATCTTGGCACATCTTTCCGACAGAAACCGTGCCAATAGGAGCAAAGTCTCTTCAGGTCATTACTGTGCTGTCCTATGTGGACAAACCATCCCAGAGAGGAAATGGACAGTACTAGATTTTCAATCTTAATACTGTCAATAACAAGCAGCAGCTGATCAAATCTAAGCAATTTAGACTGAGTTGGAAAAGGAACAGTTCCACCAAAAGTGAACATTTGCTGTAGATTAAAATCCAAGATGTAGAGGAGTTTGTTTCTTCATCAGATTTGGAGAAAAGTAGCATTACATCACTCGCTCACCAATGGATCCTCTACAGTGAATGGGTGCCGTCAGAATGAGAGTCCAAACAGCTGAAAAATACATCACAATAATCTACAAGTAATCCAGACCACTCTAGTAAATCAATTAACATCTTGTGAAGTGAAAAGCTGCGTTTCAGGGAAACAAATCTATAATTTTAACTAGTGCTGTCAAAGTTAACCCGTTAACGAAAATTCATTTAGAGGTCGACCGATATGGGTTTTTTCTGGCCGATATTTAGAAATCAGGGCACCCGATGGCCGATATATGATGCTGATATTTTTGGCCAAAATGTGTGGCCAATTTTCTTTTTTTTTTTTTCATCTCATAAAATCTAAGTCAAGTAATAATAAGTAAAGTGATACATACAATTGCTTAAATTAAACAAAACAAGCCTCTCCAATCAGTGCACTTGTATAATTAAAATAAAAAATAATGTATACATTAAAATAATAAATACACAACAGGTAATCAAAAATCTAGGAACAAATTTGTTTTTTTGTGCACAAAAACTCACATAAATAATATAATAAATAAATTAAACAAAATTAAAATAGTGTTACACAGTAACACCCAGCAAAAAACACAACCCAATAAAATAACCACACTTTTATTGAAAGAAAATTGGACAGATCATTTATTAATATTAAATATCAATGTATTATTTGTATTAAGTTCTATGCAACAGAATCAGACATAACTTTTGTTGTTGTTGTTTTTGACTATCCAAATAATGTATAGTCCTGCAAACAGGGTTTGTCCTTTCTCTGAGGCGGAGGTGGAACAATCCTCATCATGTGCACACAATGTACACCATTCAACACTTTTTACATGCAATGTATTTTAGGTGTTATAATAATGATATGATTGAAGAAAATGACAATTATGAAGTTGTGTTTTATTTTCTCTCACCTAATGTTTTATTGTTATTTGTTTTTCAAATTTCCTAATTAAATGTTTTCATTTTTCTCAGAAAATCTGTGTTGTGTATCTGGTTATCAAATGAAGGCATAAAACATCAATTTCATTTATCTTTAAATTATTGAAAATGTTACTTTTTTTGGCAAACAAAGGGAATTTACTATTAAAATTAAAACATGTTAGAAATGTTGTGTGATCATTCCTTAAAAAATAAAGTTTTCATAATTTTAGTAGTAGTACATTCTGCTGAACAAATATTTCTGCTGCAATGTCCGGAGCAGGGATTCATAACCCACTTCATAACCAACTTCACTCACCAAGGCACATGTGCTGTGGTGATGTGTCAATAAAAGTGATTTGATAAAAAAAACTGACTTTTATTTTGACGGGTTGCCATGAATACCTTTACATATCTGTGTGTATATCATAAGAGGATAGTTTTACTCAAATTAAACGGTCAAATGCTCATGAAGTGACTCTAAGAGCAGTTCTGGAAATGTTGTTTGTGTGTTTATGTCCTCATTGAGACGTCACGCATGATTCTGTGTATGTGTGTGTGTGTGTGTGTGTGCGTGTGTGTGTGTGCAAAAGGAAAACGCGCATCTTATAAGCTGTATTATCAGCGCATGTGAGCAGAGCATAGCGGGGATCAGACCAGTAAAGGAGATCAGCTGTACCACAGCATGTCACAGCACAGCTACTGCAAACAGCAACAAGTACAAGTATACTAACGTTACATAGACCCTTCTTGTCGGCACGTTATTTGAGCGGACTTAGCTTTTCCGGTGAGCATGAAAGGTAACTGAGCGGTATGATAGAGAGAAATATTGAACGGAGCGTCATGCGGCGCTGTGATGACGGCTGAGGGACTTCTCTCTTCAAAAAGTTAGCAAACAGAGGGGAACATCACAGGGTTATCCGTTGTGCCAGTGGAAGGGCGATCTGCTTGCCGCACAAGGCAGTGTCACGTGTTGTTTGCAGACGCATCTGTATATTAATCTGCCTAATTTGCAGCACAATCGACCGATGCCGATTAATTAAAAAAATCGGCCTATCAAACAGTCGACTTCTAATTTTAACGCCACACATTTTAACGCGCGATTAACGCAGCACGTATTGTCTGTTTGACCCATGGCCCAACCCGTAGTTGGAGAAATAGAGATGCACAGTGTTGCCAACTTAGCAACATTGCAGACCCCTTTAGTGACTTTTTTCTAGGGCTGCACGATTATTTTATCTCTTCAGTGAAGACGGTTCTGTGATTAGCCGTAGATATCAATCAGCTGTTTTCAAATGGAGCGGCATTTAATACACAGCCGTAGATCGCTGATAAACCACGCAATTTGCACTCAAAATCGCAGATGCATCGCATGCGATAGTGAACGTGAGATTGCGTAACTTGTAATATTAGCTTAATATTCGTCAAATCTCTGTGATGATACTTTGTTGTATCGAACACAACACTAATTTCAATACATACAAATACTGTGATATAAAATAACTGACATCATGTTATGAGAATTTCATCATACCGCCTCTAGGTTTAAGGTTACAAAATATTTACAACATCATAATTATTTGTATTTACCACATCAAAGCCTGTTAAATAATGATTCTTTAATTTGTCAGATTAAAGTTTTTCTTTCAATCAAAGCAAAAGTTGTTTCTGAAGGGTTAATCGCCTCACCTGGTTTTGTAGCGTGCAGCACTCCCTTAATTCAAACACCACACCTTAATCTACATGACTGCAGTTAGGAACCATAGCCGCAATTATTTCACAACAGCAAAGAAATTATTCCCCAGAGTGATGGCAAAACTTTACTGCATCTAATACTTCCTCTTTACAAGCAAAACACCTACACACGGCCAGACGTAATTACGCATGCAAACTATACTAACAACAAATAGAGACATCCTTAAGTTACACACAGACACCCAAAACCATTCTCTAAACAACCCCCAAAAACACTGAAAACCATAAGCTTGCCTAAGGGAGGAAACAAGTTATGACCTAATATGCTGTGCACTTGTACTGTAAAAATATGTCATCTGAAAGTTGAACTCAGTCAATCACCAGCATTAAACCAAAACTCACACTAAAAGCACGTTCCTGGATAATACAGGCAGAGTGGAATATGCTCTTCTGCTTTCAACAGGATTATTTTACACTTTCATTCACACATGTGAAAGGAGCGCCACACTAATGCATGTACCTGGCAGCTAAAACCTCAGACATCCAATTCACAAGCCAGACCAGAATTAAGACATGGAGCAAAGAAAAGCCACGGCATTATTTTACTTTATTTACTACAGCAGTGTTATGTGAGATAGTCTCAAACAGTTCATCTGTCCATCAAAATGCTCTGTTATGAGTCAATAGGACTGTGACAGAGACTGCATGTAATGGCAAACGATCACGTCTTGTCTGTCCAACGCCACATAAACATCACTCTGTAGATAAGAGATGCCCAATCCTTTGACCTTTGATTTGGCACACCATACCATAATCGCAGGAGAGGGGGGATAAGCCATTAATATTCATTTGATTGTTTTATTTCAACAGGAATTTATGCAATGAAATGCAGAGAATATAAATTTATTTTGCTTAAAAAAAAAACATTATAATGTAATACAATTGGATATAATGTAAATGTTTTCAGTCCACAGCCCAATATTTGGTAGTCAACAATGTCAGCATTACTTTAGCTCATTTTAGCATATATATATATATATATATACACACACACAGTGGCCCTAAATATCTGGACACTCAAGTCACTTAGGCCTAATGCATGAATCTCAGTGCAATAGATTAAGTGTTAAACCAAGAATCATTTATTTACATGAAATATAGTACAAACATGCTTTATGTCAGTAGTTCTCCAAGAACCAAGGGCCCTGGACTCACCAGAGGGCCTCAGTAAACTTCCAAGCCTGGTTTAAAAGTACTCAATTACTTAATTTAATATTAGTGATGCAATTATAATATTAATAAAATAAAATAATCGAACAAGGTAAATGCTAAAAAAAAATATTACATAAAATAAAAAAGCCTTTTCGCCTTGATAGTTATTGTTTTTATTTGTCTCTCAGTTTGCTAATTAAAATAATTAACTTAAAACAATCTGCTTTGTCATAATTATTATTTTAATTATTTTGTTATTATTAATTTGTATTTATACAATTACTGGTGGAAATATCTGACCTTATATGTAAGGGGGGCACATAAATCATTCCTTTTTTAATATCTGACAACAATTAGTTATCAGTAAAAACACTAGCACCTATTTACCCATAAAACTATTGCATCATGCATTCATTCAATGAACCAAAAAAACAAATACATTATTTTTAAATTTAATTTACCCATTTAATAAAAAAAAAACGTGACTTCAAAACTCTCAAATGAATGTTTTGTTCACAAGAACATTGAACACTTCTCCTAGATTTGAAGAATGTCTTGCTGAGTTTTCCCATTCTGTAAAGTCTCCTAAACACATTAATAATAACAATCTTCTTTAGGACTATGATCTTACCTTTCTTACTGATTGTGGTGTCCGCGGTTTATCTGTTTGTCAATTTACATAAAAATACTAATTTAAAAATAAAGATGCTTTCGAGCCAATGAGCAAAAACGGCTGAGAAAAGTGAAATTTGCTCCAATAAAAAAATTGGCTTTGTATTATGATATTTTGCAATTTCATTCAGGCATTAATTGTGAAGTAACACTTTACAATACGGTTTTAACGTTAGTTAACTTGAACTAAAATGACAAATTGTTATAATACATTTACTACTTTGTTAATTTAAACATTTACAAACATATTACTAAAATAGAAAGTTGTATCTGTAATGGACCAACGATGATCAGCTGTATTTATATTAAAGTTAACGAAGATGAATTGTAACAAATGTATTCCTCATTGATAGTGAATACTTATGGGACCTTATAGTAAAGTGTTACCAACTGGGGCTTAGTGTCTCAATACTTCTGGGTGGGGACCACTGAATATAAGCCTATTGTAGACAGAAAATCCTAATAAATCAAAAGAGCTAGAGGTGCATTTTTCATCCGCATGTCAAACAAGCAGTTGATTTACGAGCCAATCTGACCGGTTCTGCCTGCCAAGAGAGCTCAAACACCCGACTTACCTTTCCCGTCTTGTGGTCGAACCACACCAGAGCGTGATTCCTGGACAACACCTTGCAGTCGAAGGTGGCGTTATTCTGGGCAGGACGACACCGGGCCACGGAGCGCCCGATCTTGACCGGCTCATCCAGGTAGACATGACGATCCTGAAACGGGTGTGAATTCGGGCGACAGGTGAACACGGCCAGCGCTGAAGGCATTGAGGATGGCTTGGGAGTGCTACTCCAACCAGAGACGAAAGAAACGGTTTCTTGATCCAGACTGGCCCGTTGCTCCAATTCTCCAATATTTTTAATGAATTAGCAGAACAACGCATATAGCAATACGAAAAACTCTTAAGAAAAGACGACGCTCTCCTGCTGACCGACTACATAACGTCAAAATGACACTATGTAGACGACTCCATGTCCCCTTGCGATACCCCCATGATGCCAAACCAGCTGCCCAATTCCATACAAATCTGTTTTTAGATGACAGTCCACAACTTGAGCTGTTACACCTCGTACCCAACACGATTCATCCTCATCCCCCTTCACAACCATAGGCCTGACCAAAAAACAAATCAGTAACTTTAACGCTAATATAACGCTAGTAACCTGTTGGACCAGCTAATCAATACTCCCCCCGTAAATAAGCCTGTTCACCGTTTGACATGCGTTTCAGATTAACTGGCAATGATTTCTGTATTAACGGGCACAAAACGCACTAACGCAAATATTAAACCCCAATGAAGATTAATAACGTGAGTGGGTTTGGCTCAAGTATGCAGGATATATCATCAAGCCACAACTCCCCAAGACTGATCAGCCTTTTACTATGAAAACAAAAGCTCAAAGGCCTAATCGACCAAACATTTGCAAGCTTTTAACAGTCAAAATTCACGTAAGCTTTATAAACCGCTCCCGCGGAGAGTGTTTTCTTGCGTACCAGACAGAGCGTCAGCTAGCTAACTTCATATTAGCGCGTTAGCTTCGCTGAGGTAACGGTGGCCTTTACCTTCTTTTCATCAAGCCCTCCACACTGAAAGAGACTTTAGAAATAATTCCGAGTGAATTTATCCGGGGGGAAGAAGTTATTTCTCCGTCTGTGCAACTTTCGTGAGCGGAGAATTTTTCGCAAATCCAGTGTTAGCTCGGGAGCTCGATAACGTTACCTAGCTTAGCTCGCTGAGGGACGCGATAAATTCCCCAGAAAAGAAACTCGCAAACGAATAAAGTCCGTGACACGATCCAGAGGTAGGCCGTGAAGGTCTCCGCTTCCGGGGACACTGAAAACGGGAGGAAGAATCGTTGTGTGCGGGAGGATAATTGGAAGTAATTCGTCCTCCTGAAGAGAAACACACACACACACACACACCGGCCACAAACCGCCGCGGGGCTCGCGCACCATCGAGAAAGGGGCGGGGACTCCCCATGACGTCACCACGGGGCGGGGCTACTGTGCGTTTCCAGAGAAAAGGGTGACGTTTTTCATGTGGAATGAAAATAGACGGTATGGAGGCCCAAACATGCAGATTTTTGAATAAGTAAGTCAATAAATACATATAAAATAAATACATATAAAAATAAATAATCAATTAAATTACTTCATAAAACACTGAACATTTTAATTCAATATTTAAATTCAGTCCTGCATTAATGTTTTTATTCACTTTATTTATTAATGTATTTATTTAAAAATAGGTTACACTTTATTTTAAGGTGTCCTTGTTACAGTGTAATTCTACATATATATAATATGAATTAACTACATGCACTTACTATATGATTTGTGTTAGGATTAGGGGTTGGCTTAGGGTTACTTGCATGTAATTATGCATAATTTATTGTTATTATATTACTTGGAACATGTAACAAGGACACCTTAAAATAAAGTGTTACAAAAATTATCTTTAAATGTTATTACATGTATATTAATTTGTTGTGTCTTTACTTTTCATTAATTAATTTATTTCCATGTTTGTTTGTTTGTTTAACTTTTTTTTATTATAATGATCACAGCCTATAAGGTAAATTCTAGACCATATTCATGAGGTGTTTGCTGGAATCCCTTTTAAAAATAGCTTAGAAGGGGTTCCTTCACTATCTGATCCAATACATTTATTTAAAAATCCAGTAAATAAGACGCCAAACTGGAAGAGTTTACCTAATATTCATTGACCAAACAGCTCACTTAGCAAACACAGACAACACAAAACAATGGGCAAAATCTAAGCCTTTGGGAGGTGCTTCGAGGCTCCCAGTAAAAGTATAAGTTATTTATGGAGTTCAAAATCATCCCTAGAAAGTATTTTTGTTTCAGAAGTGAGGCAAGGGGTTTAAAGCTAACTCCACCCCCTGTCCTTCTGTTTGGACTTGGAATCTGTGGACTTAATTACAGTTGAACATCTGTCATACCAAAAGGAGCGTGCTGATTCTAATGTCTTGCTCAAGCTAATCCAATTGCTTTGTCTTGGATCTTAATGCAACCTATAAGAAGTAATTAAGTGATCACTGTTTGAACATCTACATGCAAACAATGGTGTGTTTCAGTGATGCCTGAGACTTTATATGATGTTAAAAAACAAGGCCACCAAGTGAACACGAACACCATCCTGCTGCTCTGTTCATTTGATTAAAATAGACAATAGAGCCTAACATGTTATTATGCAATTAGCCTTGGGGGTTGCTCAAAAAAACCTTTGTCAGTTATATTATTATTTACAATAATAATATAACTGACAAAAGTTATATTTTTAGCAGAAAATTTATATTTTTAGCAGAAAAAGTCATATAAATGTTTGTGCAATTAAAAAATATACATTTTTGTATTTTTTATTTGTTCCTTAAGGCTTGTAAATAAATGTAATACATTTAAATGTAAAAACAAAAATCGCAAAGAGCATATTATATATGCCATTTTTCTAATAAAATAAATAATTGCATAGTGTATTGTTCTTTACATTACAAAATGTAATTCTACACATTAAATTACACATACACATTGCACATCAAATACACACATTTTTACAATTCAAACTCATCAACCTAGTAAATAAACACAAGAGACACCGTGGCTGCGTGCGCGCTCCGTAAATATCTTAACCTCACTCATGACGTTAGCACGCTGTCGACGCAAGCTCCGCCCCTTTCGCCCTGGACGTGTTTGTATTTACAGCTCAAGTTCCTCTAGCTTTCACCAAAAAAACCGAGTCCGATCACACCTGGACCGAACAGAGCGTATAACCATGGCCTTTCAGGGGTCTGAGGGACTGGAAGAACAGAGCGAGGAGCCGGAAGATACTCTGAGAGTGTCTCCGGCGGAGGAGATGCCCGTCGATGGGCCTCCAGCGGTAGACGAGCCGCTACTGCTGCCGTGGGACCGCTTCTCCTCCTGGCTCCACTGCATCTGTGTGGTTGGCTTCGATCTGGAGCTCGGGCAAGCTGTGGAGGTATAGCAGACTGTCATATTAGTACTATTTAAATCATATTGTCTGTTTAGTTGTCTGTAATAGTTAGCCTGCTAGCAGGCTAACGGTAACCGTGTGTAAGTCAATGGAAAACCTGCTAGCATCAGTGGCTAACAAAAATAGCTAAATCGTCAAAAACAATATGTATTAGAAATTGTGTGTGTGTGTGTGTGTGTGTGTGTGTGTGTGTGTGTGTGTGTGTGTGTGTGTGTGTGTGTGTGTGTACACATACACAGAGTTGTGCTCATATGTTTACATACCCGATTTCACATAACAGATGTTTACATATACTCCACAAGTCAAAATAAAAACTGAATTTATAAAAATGACCCCATTCAAAAGTTTACATACCCTTGAATCTTAACACTTTGTCATTTCCTGAATGATCCACCACTGTCTTTATATTTAGTGATAGTTGTTCATGATGAGTCCCTTGTTTGTCCTCAGCAGTTCAGCTGTCTGCTGTTCTTCAGCTCCTGCACATTCTTTGGTTTTCCAGCATATTTGAACCCTTTCCAACATTGACTGTATGATTTTGAAATGCATCTTTTCACACTGAGGACAATTGAGGGACTCATGCGTAACTATTACAAAAGGTGAAAGCATGCACTGATGCTCAAGAAGGCCACACAATGCAATGGAGGCTAGATGAGATATATGCACTGGGCGCATAGATCGGAAACCTCTCTCCTGGTTATTATATTAATATTTTGTAAATGTTTTTGCAACTTTTTATTTCATTGTAATTGCTGTTTTATATTACAGCAGGATATTAGAGCAGTGTAGGCAGTTCAGTGGTGCATGTTACTGTGTCTGATCTTTTATGTTGTGATCAATATGTCTGGAAGCTTTCAGTAGTTATGAAATATTTGTGCATAAAACATATGTGTTTGATCGTGGAATGCAATTTGAAAAAAAAAAAATGTTTAATGTTTACCATGTTATATTTTTTCTGCTGCAGGTGATTTACCCTCATCACTCCAAACTCACTGAAAAAGAGGTATTAACGGTTTATTTATGTGTTATCCTGCTGGTTTCATCCATGGGTTAGATGCTCAGTTTTTAAATATTGAGTGGTTTCTTTGTTTTTCTCATTTCAGAAAACAAGTATATGCTATCTGTCATTCCCGGACTCCAATTCAGGTAAATTGCATTTTTTCACTACAGTTTTTTTTCAAGGTTTCATGGTTCTTCCTGCATCTGTTGTAAATAATAAACAGTTGATGCACACATGTTTGCCAACTGTAGATTTAGGGTGAATCCCATTTCTCTGTCTTACCCCTTCGTCTTACCCCTAGCCCTTGTCCCTCGAAACCGAGTGGTAAGCACTAGGGGTGAAAACATACCCCTATGAAATGAGACGCCACTTGGTTACTGTTACATCATCATACATCGTCGCTAGCTGCTGCTACGTCACCAGAGGAGACACGTGTTGATCACAAACTCTCCGTCTAAAAGTGTGTGTTTGTCGATTGCGTGGGTTTTAGTGATGTTTTCTATAGTCGGAGAAACGCAGGACTGTTGTGCAAATCAGCAATGTAACGTTAGCGTGGAAAAATAGCGATTTTTAAAAACGTTTAAATTAAGAGCATGGTTGCAAATATATATGTAAGTTACAGGACTGTGTAGAGCACAAAACAAGACTGTCGTAATTTTAAATCAATTATTTAAGCTGAAAATACTCTCTGGATGATCTCAGTGTGTTCTGGGTACCGCTTGGTTTCAAGTAAGCTCGCGAAAATTCTTGGTTTTAAGGGCTATCTACCCCTTCCCCTTACCCCTACCCCTCGATCAAAATGAGAATTGGGACAGCACTTACTCTCACGTGAATGCGCACAACTAAGGGGAAGGGGTAAGACAGAGAACTGGGATTCACCCTTAAACCTGCGTAGCCTAAACTTTTACAATTTTTGACTGCAGAACGTTCAGTCTTAGATCACAGTTACAGTAAGCTGAAAGCTGTACAGAACTTCTTCAGAAACATCTTTCAGCATCTTTGTATTTTGTAATGCGGTTCACGTTTGTTCTCTGAGTGACCATTAATGTTATTTTGAAGCCTGACATACATTTGAATCACATTTTAAACCATATGTGAGTATTATTAGTGCTCAAAGTGTCTGTGTTGTGAGTAAGCAGTGTATTTTCCTGCGGTTAAGGTTTGATTTAGAGGATTGTAATTCATCTGAGTGAGTACTTTGACCCATGTGTCTTACTCTAATGTGTGTGGGATTTGACATCTCCCTCCAGCAACACCACATGTATATTCAGAAAGAAACTCACCGCGTGGGTTGTGGAGTATCTGACTCTTCTGTATTAGAGATATTAATGGACTGTCAATGACTGAGTAGGTCAATATGTGTGATTGCACACTTGTAGTTGCTTCGTAACAGTGTGTGTTTTGATGTAAATATAACGTGTGAGTTTGTTTCTACTTGTGAACATATTTTGAGAAATGTAGCATTACATCACTTTCTCAGCAATGGATGCTTTGCAGTGAATGGGTGCCGTCAGAATGAGAGTCCAAACAGCTGATAAAAACATCACAATAATCCACTCCAGAACATCAATTAATGTTTTATGAAGCAAAAAGCAGTTTGTTTGTAAGAAACAAATCCATCATTAAGGCGTTTTTAACATGAAACTGTTGCTTCTGTCTAAAACACCAGTTCATAATGCAAAATAATGTTTCCTCCAGTGAAAATGTTGTCTGGTCTGAATCAGGAGAGAAATCTGCACCGATCAAGCACCAAAAACAATTGTAAACTAATATGTGGGTGGTTTTTGATGGGAGACGACAACAGGAGATGGACTTTTTCACTGGAGGAAGTATTATTATGATTATTCTTTTTTTATAGAAAATTAGCATTGCATTTGATGTTAACAGCTGTGCTTATCTCCAACAAAGGTCTTCATACTGTAAATAGAGCAGTCGGTGTTGTTTTCCACAGTATCGGCTGTGATAAAAATGGCATCACTGATCTTCTCCGATTCAGCTCTGCGTGTTACTTTAGTTCGTAATAAACTTGGGTTATTAATAGCGATGCGGTACAAACGAGGAGGAACAGGATTTGAAGATTACAGGACAGTCATGTTAATGACGTTGTAAATACGCAGGCGCTCTTATTCTGCATGCGTGAGTGAGTGTGTGTGTGTGTGTGTGTGCATGTTTATGTGGTTTATGAGGACACAAATTTGTATAATGACATGGGTATAACATAGGTATTACAAGGAGAAGGTGATTTATGAGGACATTTTCAGTGTCCCCATAATTTAAAACGCTTATAAATCATACAGAGTGAGTTTTTTGGGGGAAAGAAATGCAACTGCCTCCTGTGAGGGCTAAGTTTAGGTGTAGGGTAGGTAGGGCAATAGCATATACAGCTTGTACAGTATAAAACCATTACGCTATGGAAAGTCCTCAGAACCATAAAACCAACATGTGTGCGTGTGTGTGTGTGTGTGTGTGTGTGTGTGTGTAGTGAATCTCCTGCTGGGATATTGATCCTGTTCTCATCTTTCTGAAACGGGAGAAGCTGATGTATTAGTAGACATCTTATCCCTTCATTCTGCTCCCTTCAGCTCTCCTACAATACAGTATATTGTACAGGATGTAGCAAACGTGTATCATATTTGACAAACTAGTAAAGCAATCTTATCATATACATAAATGCATGTATACATTGGAATGTGTCATATTTAATATTATTTTTTCTGTGCAAAAAATATTGACTGTCATACATTTTTACAATGATTTACAAAGAAAACATAATTCAGTGCAACAATAATTAATATACCAAAAACATGTCCGTCATGTTTAGAACAAGAATCATTAAATAACATTAAAAGACTCTATTTAGTCATTTAGCGACTTACAAATGAGGACAATTGGAAAAATGCTGATTAATTGTATTTTTAAA
Organism: Gymnocypris eckloni scoliostomus; assembly: GCA_027564155.1. NCBI lineage: Eukaryota > Metazoa > Chordata > Actinopteri > Cypriniformes > Cyprinidae > Gymnocypris > Gymnocypris eckloni. Next base: position 22,647,491 of record CM050431.1, read on the forward strand.
TATTTACAAATCGTTGCCACTATCTATCAAGCCACTATGTTTTATCCATTTGTCAGAAGGACGTTTTGAATCGTTTAAATATAATATATTAAAATAATAAACAAAAAATCTGTTTTAATAAGTACCGGTCAGAATAAGTATGTTGTTTCATTTTTACATAAATTAATATATATCTTATGCTGAATGTTGAAGGAACATTATTTTACCCATATCTTGACTGTTTTTCACAAAAATTATATGAAATAATAAATTCTTAATAAATATTTATAATATATGCGCATGTGTGCGTATATAAATTGATTAAAAGTGACTGAAAAGGTTTCAATCTTAAATAAATGTATCATGGCAACAAAAAAAGAAAGAGCACATCTGTTTTAAACATGGATAATTATAATAATAAATATTATAACAATAATTGTTTCTTGAGCAGTGAATCGTCATATTAGAATGATTTCTGAAGGATCATGTGACACTGAAGACTGCAGTAATGATGCTGAAAATACAGTTTTGATCACACATATTTAATCTTAAAATATATTCAAATGGAAAAAAGCTATTTTAAATTGTAATTATACTTCAAAATATTACTACTTTTACTAATCAAATAACTGCAACCAAAATCATACAGACCCATTTTAACTGTAATGTACTTAATGGCATCTATTATACTTGGTAAAGACAGTGATTTTAATTTATTTTAATTATTTATTTATTAAAAAATATTTTTTTGGGGGGGGGCTTAGTACACTTAGATGAGACTTTATCCTGATGTTGTTGTTAAACGTATTCCAATACATTTTGAAATGGTGTTTTCTTGTTAAACATATTCCAAAAATCAATAACTTAATGAAATTGTTTTTACAGTGTAGAAAGCTGCGAGTACATTGTATTAATACTTAAATTATGAATCAATTATAAAATTGTCAATAGCAATGTTTTGAATAAACATTAAAATGTTTGCACAAGCCATTTTGAGCTATACTTTACACAGAAAAAAAAATAGTATTTTTGAAGAACTAATATTTTACTTGTCACATTGTTGTTATTTTAGTATCACTGACATACTAATATAGTTGTATTAATATTTTGAATACGTTTTTATTTCTATGTATGTCTTTCAGTTGCAGCTTGTTAAAAATGTACTTTTTATTTGTAGTGTTTTTGACAGATGTTGAAAAAAACCATCTCATAGCCCGTGATTCATTGTTGCAGTGGTTCGCCGAAGTTATCGACCGTGGTGCTGTTTTGAAAAAGCCTCTCATCTCTGACATCAGTTTTCCTCTCGGAGGTCCGGAGTCAGATGCCGGCGTCTGCGGGTCAGGCTGTGCATATGCATATTTGTGTCTTCTCTCGCATGCTGTGTGTGGGTGAGGCGGCCCACTCGCGGTGGGAAAAGCATGCGGGTTGCTGTGAAGAAGTGCGTCTGTTGTGACATATTACGTGCCATTCGCTCTCTCTCTCAGCAGCAATATAACTGCGCATTTGTTTCAGTTATGTTCAGTAAATCTGTGAAAGTCTTACTCAAAAATGATGGGTGAGAATCCATGTATGAAGCGCACGGCTTGTTTATACACTGAAAAAATATGGTATAGAAACAACTTTCACTCAGAAATTGTAAAGTTCACAGATCATTACAAAGTAACACTGAATTAAACGTGACATTTTGAAATGGTGTTTTCTTGTTAAACGCATTCCAAAAATCAATAACTTAATGACATAGTTTTTTTACAGTGTAGAAAGCTGCAAGTACATTGTATTAATACTTCAATTATAAAATTGTCAATAGCAATGTTTTGAATAAGCATTGAAATGTTAATGGCATCACAAGCATGACCTTTTTTGAACTAGCCATTTTGAGCTATACTTTTCTTCACAGAAAAATACCGTAATCTTTGGTATTTCTAAACAATTAACTATAAATATGTGTATGTATGTAAAATAAAAAATATATATATATATATACACTATATGCCAAAAGTATTGGCACCCCGTTCTAATGACAGGTTTGACTGCTTTAGTAATTTCTATGAGTACAAATCTTAATGTTGAAGCATATAATGATATTCTAGGGAATTGTAATGTTATAGCAACAGTTTGGACTCTTTTCTATTCTAACATGACAGTGTCTCTGTGTATAAGACAAGAATCAAAGAGAAATGATGATTCAGTCAGTGTGGAAGAACTTGACTGAACACCTCTGGTGTGACTTTAAATGAGCCACAAACTCATCACCAAACACTAATGACTTGTACATTCATTATATGGACAAAAGTACTGGCACCCCTTCTTTAGAAGAGAAAAAGGCACTTACAAACTGTGGCAACAAAGAAATTAATGTACTTAAAAATTGTATTTCCGCCTCTGTTGCAACAGTTTTGAAGTGTATGAGATGACTGTATCCATATGTACAAGTCATTAGTGTTTGGTGATGAGTCTGTGGCTCATTTAAAGTCACACCAGAGGTGTTCAGTCAAGTTCTTCCACACTGACTGAATCATCATTTCTCTTTGATTCTTGTCTTATACACAGAGACACTGTCATGTTAGAATAGAAAAGAGTCCAAACTGTTGCTATAACATTACAATTCTCTAGAATATCATTATATGCTTAAACATTAAGATTTGTACTCATGGAAATTACTAAAGCAGTCAAACCTTTCATTAGAAGGGGGTGCCAATACTTTTGGCTATATAGTGTATATATATGTATGTATGTATATCTATATTTGTCAAACTATTATTCATCTGTCTTTAATGTTGTCCATGATAATGCCGCTTTAGTTATCATCTTGCGTTTGATTATTTGAATGGTTTTCTAGATCCAGGAGCGTGTAGCTGGACGATGTTGGTTCTCAGAGATGTTCTCAGCAGGATTAGTCTGTAGATGTTGTGCAAACGCTGCTTTTTATAGACTCCCGTGGTGTTGAGGAAAGGGTTAACCGAGAGCGTGAGGTAATCCATCAGTCACAGCCTGTAGATAGAGCCAGTAATCCGGTTTCACACTCGCACAAACCACCTTCCTTGTTCCCTGTGACCCACACACACATCACTGTATGTAGAAGAGACAAACACACAAACACGGCTGTCCTGGTCTGAACCGGAAGAGTCGTCCGTCCTGAAGACATCAGGAGTGCTTCTGATCTCCAGATACTTACTTGACTTATGGATTTTCTATCTTTTAAATTTTTGTGGATGTCATATGAATGTTACACCACATACAGATTTAAAAAATTATTATTAACATTTTTATTTATGTATTTATTTAGTCATTTAGCAGACGCTTTTATCCAAAGGAGGACATTATAGAAGAATTATAGATATTATTATTATTATTAATATAATATTTTATTTATTTATTAGTTGAGGTCTGAAGCTTAGTGTTATTCATAGTGATTTACTGAGTCCATATTTTGGTTTATTATAAATAATATAATGCATTTTATTGTTGTTAATGATTATTTTTGTATATTTTTACATCTGAAGATTAGTGTTATTCTGTAAATTACTGAGTTTAAATTATTATATTTTATTATATTATTGATAATATAAATAATACATGTTACCGTTATATATTATTTTTATTTTATTTTGTATTTTTTAGACCTGAAGCTTTAATGTTGGTATGATTTCAGTTATATTATATTTTAGTATTAATAATATATTTTATATGCTAATTCTATATTATTTATTATTTTGTATTTGTATTTTTTTTTTATATATGAAACTTTGTGTTATTCATAGAGATTCACTGAGAGTTCATGTAGTAATTATAAAGACCCCATGACATCAAAATGGACTTTTTCTATTGTTGTATTATTATTATTATTATTATTTTAAGAATTTGTTGGTTTGGAGTAGTTTTTGGTGTTATTTTGGTAGTGCACTCTGGAAAAATAAAGTTGATATACAAATGTAAAGTTGACATACACATTTTAAATGTAATATATTTTCTGGAATATTGGAAATATTCATGGTAATGGAAACAAAACATGTATGTCATGACCCCAATTCATTCTCACAACTAAATTTGAACTGCCTTCGTTGATTTCAAGTGTGGTTTTGCTGTACTGTGATGCAAACTAAAGCCTATTGGTTATTTTGAGATGCAAAAGCACATCAGTGTGGCCTTTATTTCCCAGAGATGCTGCACAATAGACTGATTTGTCAGCTTAAATATTGTGGCTCAAGACAAATTTGTTTTAGGAAAAAAAACAAGAACATCACATGGCTTCAATAAAATGTCCCTTTTTTCTCGATGTGTAGTTTTGCAGATTGTTTTCCCCTCTGCCGAGCCCTTTTGGCATTAAGACATGAACACATATTTGGGTTTTAAAAACTCTTTATTTACCTTGATGTGTCAGCGAGGTGGAGAGATGAATTATACACACATGAACACTAAAATTATTGGACATTTAAGTTTTCTTATAAACTGTTGCCTATTACCTGAATCGGCATGTATGGTGGCGGCCATCTTGAACTGAGTAAACTGGGAGACACCAAGTATGAGTGGAAAGGGGTGGAAAATCTTTTATGAGTTCATGCATTTGACTTTCTATAATTATTGTTGAATTGAAATGATGGTATATTATGCTATTGATATTGGTGGAGTGAAGGAAATTGTGTTATTCAATGTTTAATCCTTTTTATGTGATATTGCAGCTCCTGAGAAATGGTTGAACCCATGAGTATAAATTGTCACGTAATGAAGCAGTCAGCAGGTCATTGACTGGTGTGCAGTTACTATAGAGGAGTATTCTTATTGAATCATTGTAATCCCCGAACCAAGGTTTTTTTGTACTTTGAAGTTGATTTGTATTGTCTTAAGGGATTTTCCCCATTGGAACATCTTCATGTTTTTGCACCGGGGAGCACTCCGCACTTTATTGGCTTGGGAAAAATGAAATAAAAAGAAGAGTGACACAGATAAACGTGAGTGTTTGTGCCTCTCCTCACAGGTTGTCTCGGGGACACACAGTTCTGCTTCCGTTTCCGGCAGGCCACCGGCAGGAAGTCGTCACTCGGATGTTTCCTCGACCACTTCGACCGGGATGCGCCGGTCTGTCTCAAGGTCAGTGCTGAAAACATCAACTCATAAGTAGTGATCGACCGATATTGATTTTTTTAGTACCGATACCGATTATTTGTACGTTTATGTACCCGATAACCGATATGTATTTACTGTTATAAAGTAAGTGAAGTAAGTCCATTCTTCGCTTTGGTTTTTCCTCCTTTCAGTCATCTTCACAACAACAACAAACAATGGTTGAAAATTAACATTTTCATGTAAAATTGTATCTTCAAATTACAACACTGCTCCAGGTGTGTGTCTCCACTGCTCCAAGTGTGTGTGTGTGTGTCCACTGCTCCAGTGTGTGTGTGTGTGTGTGTCCACTGATCCATGTGTGTGTCCACTGCTCCAGGTGTGTGTGTGTGTGTGTGTGTGTGTCCACTGCTCCAGGTGTGTGTGTCCACTGCTCCAGGTGTGTGTGTGTGTGTGTGTCCACTGATCCAGGTGTGTGTGTCCACTGCTCCAGGTGTGTGTGTGTGTGTGTGTGTGTGTGTGTCCACTGCTCCAGGTGTGTGTGTCCACTGCTCCAGGTGTGTGTGTGTGTGTGTGTCCACTGCACCAAGTGTGTGTGTGTGTGTGTGTGTGTATACGGTGTGTGTGTCCACTGCACCAAGTGTGTGTGTGTGTGTGTGTGTTTGTGTCCACTGCTCCAGGTGTGTGTGTGTGTGTCCACTGCTCCAGGTGTGTGTGTGTGTGTCCACTGCTCCAGGTGTGTGTGTACTTGGATGGGTTAAATACAGAGAACACATTTCACTGCTGGTTATACTCTGTATAATTGTGTATGTGACAAAAAAATATCGGTTATCGGGTTTTTTTCAAAACCGATATCCGATTATGGTAAAATGCTTAAATATTGGGAAACATATCGGTAAACTGATATATCGGTCGATCTCTACTCATAAGTCATCATAACTCAGCTTGTTAATGAAGTAAAGACAGCTCTAAACTGAGATACTTCTTCAAATAGTCTGTTATGTGTCATTATAACTAATATGAAATGTGCTTGTTTTCTTCTGTCCACAGAGAGATCAGGGCTATTACTACGGGTATGTGTACTTCAGACAGGTGCGAGACAAGTCGCTCAAGAGGGGCTACTTTCAGAAGGTACGACCATGATGAATAACTCCTCACATGAACCTGAAGTCTCATGTTGATCGGAGAGGTGATGCATTTAAAGTGACATTTAGTATTAGTTATAACATGCAGGTCGCTTCTGGCGGTGCGACAAACCATTCCAGTGAAGCATTGTGTGTCTCATCCACACAAGAGATAATTCCTGGCCCTTTAGTGCATATTATAACTTCTACAATGCTGGCTACATACACACTGCAGCTACATTTATTTGCTTAAAGGGAAACTTCACCCAAAAATTTAATTAATTTTGAATTAAAAATTCTGACATTTACTCAGCAAACAGTTGTTGGTCTCCATTGACTTCCGTCGTATATCATTTTTATTTTTAGCTAAAACTGTGGTCCTTTGTGATTCATGTAATCAAAGTGAACCACTGCCGTCACTTGAGAGTCATAAAAGCAGATCATGGAACACACGATTAATATCCGTGGCTCCTGATGATATATTGAGATCTTGTGAAGTGAAGCGATTGGTCTGTGCATGAAACTGAACATTATTTACAACATTATTACCTGTAATCCAGAGCCGGAGGCAAATGAATCATTCTTCTGAACTGGTTCTTTTTAGTGAATTGGTCACTGAAATGTGGAAACAGTTTGACTCGGACCGAAGACCGATGAGCCGCTTGGTCTGTGCATGTGTTTCTACTGAACACTTGAATGAAGGGGAGAAATGAACATGTGATTTCTTATGGTTTATGTAAAAAGAGGAGTTAATGAAGACCAGTTTATACACTTTAGACACACAAAATATCTGTTTCACATCATTATTAGGTGCTTTAATAATATCATTGCGTAATTGCACAAACAAACTGGTGAATCGTTACTTGGATCAGTTCATTGAAACAAACTGTCCAAAATAACTTTTTTTTGGAGAATAATTATATTTCCCCGTTTGCCCGAGGCTCTGGATTACAGGTTATAATGTTCAGTTTCTTGCACAGACAGATCGTTTCACCTCAGTATATCGTCAAGAGACGAGGGTATTAACTTTGTCCTACCTGTATAAGCTTCTTTTTTACTCTCAAGTGACGGTAGCCATTGACTTGCATTTTATGAATCACCAAGGACCACAGTTTCAGCTGAAAATCTTTTATGTTGTTCTGCTGAAGAAAAAAGTCACATCTTGGATGGCCTGAGGGTGAGTAAATGAACAGCAATTTTTCATTTTTGGGTGAACTGTCCCTTTAAGAAATACAGTATTTAAATACGTATCAGAGACATGTCTCTCTTCTGTAGGCGTGATGCAAGAAGGGAACGAGGTACAGCTTGACTCTGCGTTGCCAGATCTTGCTAGAAAATACTGCAAACAATAACAAATCCATAATAAAGCTAAACAAAGCAAAATATTATAAGTAAGACCTAATTATTGTGCCATGCTCCTTCCCTACATTATTATCTCAATGAACTGGATTACTTTATAAGCTGAGCTCAAACAATAAGCCTAAAGGCGCTTATAATAAATGAACATGGCAACACTTCAAAAGCATGCCTTCAAAGCAGCGTTCCCAAACATAAACAAAATGGTCAACAGTGGTGTGGCTAAAATTACTCTATAGTCACTTTAATATTAATTTGGTCAAAAATAGTGGATGGCACAATTTCGGGTGAGTTTTGTTCCATAAACACACAAAATTATAATTTCAGTGATTCGCTCTTGTTTTTAAATGTGTACGTGTTTGTCCATTATGTTCCTGTCCTCTACTCTGATTGGTCGAGTGGTGTGTTGTTGTAATGTGAGCAAAGTTGAGTGGTGTTTTTAGACAGCAAGAGGCATTAAACGGTTTTTGGCTTTGTTTTTGGTTCCCATGTCTTTACATTAAAACTGAAAATCGCCTCCAGCTAAGATCAAGCGCGCACTGAACAAGTCCCAACACTGCATCACCGCAACAGAAGTGCGAGACTCATCTATCACCAGCGAACGTTGTTCACACCCTAAAAATAGAGGCGGAGATTAGAATTTTTCAAGAGCCTTTAATTCTCGTTATTTTTGAAGACGGTATTTCGACACCTAAACGCTTCGAGCTTTCTGGGGCTTTTGCTGCCCTACAGCTTCTTATGCAATTCTTGAGGTGATTCCCTGCGCTTCAATAAAACCTTGTGGTTTGTGACATGAACGGACACAACCCGGTTTGTTTTCTTTACTAACAGAACCATGTTGGTTATTCTGGTTTCCTTACCACTCCTTACTGGTTTCAGATGCATTTGAGCAAGCATGGAAAACATCAAGTTGATCGTTAATCCTATAACGATCCTATAGTGTTCCTGTGGCTCAGTGGTTAGAGCATCGTGTTAGCAGCGCAAAGGTTGTGGGTTCGATTCCCAGGGAATACACATACTGACAATAGCCTGAATGCACTGTAAGTTGCTTTGGATAAAAGCGTCTGCTAAATGCATAAATGTAAATGTATAAAGCCTATGTATATTTGATGTGCAAAAACATGATCCAAGCTTTTCTGAAAAACCTGTTGCACACAATTTTGAGCAATTATTATTTATTGTATTTCAATGCATTTATATGTTTTGATCATCAAACTAAGCATTTATCATCATCTAAGACATACAGTGTTATTGGGAGATACAGAGTGACAACTGACATTTATATCATTAAATTAAAATGATTAATTTATGGTACACACATTATTTATCTAACACACATACTAGTCTACACTTCAATTGCACGTAATATACCTGTACATACAAAACCGTCCATTGTTATATACCTGTACATACACATGTCAATTTGTATATTGTTATTCCTTAATTACTTGTTCTTTATATTATCCGTGTTTTTGTTCTGCTGCACTGCGGTATCTTCTGTCACGAAAACTAATTCCTCGTATGTGTAAACATACCAGTAATAAAGCTCATTCAGATTCTGATCATTTTATATAAGTAGTATGCTATACTGTTATAAAGATCCCATTGACATGTATGCATGTGTGTGTGCTTCTCTCCTCTAGTCTCTGGTCCTCGTCAGCAAGCTGCCCTACGTGACCTTTTTCCACTCTTTGCTGAAGCTCATCGCCCCAGAATACTTTGAGAAGCAGGAGCCGTGTTTAGAGGCCGGTGAGTCCTGAACACATGGACTACAGACTGGTATGATGATAACAATTAGAGGTGTTTGCTAAAGCAAGCTTCATTACGACAGTGGCTCACGGATAAGGTTAGGAACATTCAATTTCCTTTTATAATTGGAAATCTCTGGCAACCACATACCAACACTCACTTCCCAGCCATATCTTGGCAACTGCATAGCAACAAACAACAACTCGGAACACCTTAGCAACCACATAGCAACAAACAACTCAGAACACCTTAGCAACTGCATAGCAACGTATAACAACTCAGAACCTTTCAGCAACTGCATAGCAACATACAACAACTCAGAACTCCTTAGCAACCACATAGCAACAAACAACTCAGAACACCTTAGCAACTGCATAGCAACATGCCACAAAACTCAGAACACCTTAGCAACTGCATAGCAACATGTCACAAAACTCAGAACACCTTAGCAACTGCATAGCAACATGCCACAAAACTCAGAACACCTTAGCAACTGCATAGCAACATGCCACAAAACTCAGAACACCTTAGCAACTGCATAGCAACATGCCACAAAACTCAGAATACCTTAGCAACTGCATAGCAATGTGCAACAATGACTCACAGCTCCTTAGCAACTGTGTAACACCTTGCCAACTCCGTAGCAACATGTAACAACTCAGAACATCCTAGCGACTGCGTAATAACTTAGGAACTGCGTAACACCTTAGCAACTGCATAGCAACATGTAACAACAACTCAGAACAATGCAAATGCATAATAACTTAGCAACTGTGTAACACCTTAGCCACTCCGTAGCAACAATGACTCACACTCCCGTAGCAACTGCATAGTAACATGTAACAACAACTCGGAACACCACACAGCTACTGCATAACAACATAGCAACCGTGTAACACCTTAGCAACTGCATAATAACTTAGCAACTGCGTAACACCTTAGCAACTGCATAGCAACATGTAACAACAACTCAGAACAATGCAAATGCATAATAACTTAGCAACTGTGTAACACCTTAGCCACTCCGTAGCAACAATGACTCACACTCCCCTAGCAACTGCATAGTAACAATAACTCGGAACACCACACAGCTACTACTTAGCAACTGTGTAACACCTCAGCAACTGCATTATAACTTAGCAACTGCGTAACACCTTAGCAACTGTGTAACACCTCAGCAACTGCATAATAACATAGCAAACGTGTAACACCTTAGCAACTGCATAATAACTTAGCAACTGCGTAACACCTTAGCAACTGCGTATCAACATGCAACAATGGCTCACAACTCCTTAGCAACAGCGTAACATCTTGCCAACTGCATAGTAACATGTAACAACAACTCAGAACACTTAAGCAACTGCATAATAACTTAGCAACTGTGAAACACCTTAGCAACTGCGTATCAACATGCAACAATGGCTCACAACTCCTTAGCAACTGCGTAACATCTTGCCAACTGCATAGTAACATGTAACAACAACTCGGAACACCACACAGCTACTGCATAGCAACGTAACACCTCAGCAACTGCATAATAACTTAGCAACTGCGTAACACCTTAGCAACTGTGTAACACCTCAGCAACTGCATAATAACTTAGCAACTGTGAAACAACTTAGCAACTGCGTAACACCTTAGCAACTGCATAATACCTTGCAACTGTGTAACATCTTAGACACTCCATAGCAACAATGACTCACACTTCCCTAGCAACTGCATAGTAACATGTAACAACAACTCAGAACACCACACAGCTACTGCATATCAACTTAGCAACCGTGTAACACCTTAGCAACTGCATAATAACTTAGTAACTGTAACACCTTAGCAACTGTGTAGCAACATGTAACAACAACTCAGAACACTTAAGCAAATGCATAAAAACTTAGCAACTGTGAAACACCTTAGCAACTATGTAGTCAACATGCAACAATGGCTCACAACTCCTTAGCAACTGTGTAACATCTTGCCAACTGCATAGTAACATGTAACAACAACTCGGAACACCACACAGCTACTGCATAGCAACTTAGCAACTGTGTAACACCTTAGCAACTGTGTCGCAACATGTAACAAAGAGCTCAAAATATCTTAGTAACTGCATAGCAACATTCCTCCATTTATAAAGTTGTATGTTCTATATATAATGTTGCCTAATCTTGTTTTTTGCTGAAATCTCTCTATTGATGATATTGGATTGATGATTGTGTTGTGTTTTTGCGTTGAAGCATGTAATGACATTGACCGCTGGCCCACGCCGTGTCCGGGGAAGATCCTCACGCTCCCCATCATGGGTGTGGTCATGAAGGTACTTGTTCTTTCTCTCTTTGTAAGATATCAGCTCATCATAGCACTTCATTAACGAGCGTTGCCGTCTGCTCTCCTCAGCTGCGCATCCCCACGTGTTACGACAAGCCTGGGACGTCTCAGCTCGTCCAGTCCACGCCGGTATGAACTGCGCACGCTGCTGAAGTGTCATGTTCACTGGAGTCACATCATGTAATACGTCTAATCTTTCATTCACAGAGCGACAGTCTGGTGTCCATCGTTCTGCCCACCGTCCATGAAGTGGATCTCTTCAGGTAGAGCATGTTTATTGTGTGCTTGTGTGACTGTATGTGATAGTTGGGCTGCGTGTGTTTATTGCTTGTCCTCTGGAGCCTCCTGTTGGTGACTGAGAAAAGTGCAAGTGGTTCACATACACTACAAGTCTCTTCTGCTCACCAAGGTTGCATTTATTTAATCAAAAATACAGTAAAAACACTAATATTGTGAATTTTTTTTTTTTACGATTTTAATAAGTGTTTTCTATGAGAATAGGTTTTATTTTTACTTTTTAGTCATTTAGCAGACGCTTTTATCCGACTTACAAATAAGAAAAAGTCACTAAAACTATAAGTTAAGTGTATAAATACTATATACACACACATTTAAGAAGATGGAGAAATTAAATAAAATGACAAATGCATACAACAACATTTCAAAACTAAACATTTAAATGAAAACAAAAAATAAAGCTAAAAACATTTCAAAATATTAAAACAACAAAAGGTATGAGTATAAAAATTATTCTAATATGACACTAAGCCAAACACCTATATATGCATATTTCCATGTAGTAGGTTGAAGTAACGTTACAAAAATAAATACACTTTCTTAAAATTAAAATAGATAACAAATCAAATGGCAGTACTTTATCAGTAATCCTACAATTTTTTTTTTAATATAATTTATTTCTGTGATGCACAGCTGTATTTTGTACAACTTTTTGTTCATTAGGATTGTTTGATAAATAGGAAGTACAAAAGAGCAACATTTATTTGACATAATAAATAAATATTGTGTAACATTTTAAACATCCTTACTGTCACGTTTGATCGATTTAATGCATAAAAGCATTCATTTCAGTCTCAAACTTTTGAACTTCAGTGTATTGGTCATAAATTGTTTACTACGACTCCAAGTTGTCTCCAGATTTCACATATTATGGTGTTGATAAAATAAAACATTCTCAATCATGTTTGTATTGTTTCTTATGTTGCAGGTGTTTCCATCCGGTGTTTTTTCATATTCAGATGTTATGGGAGCTCGTGTTGCTTGGTGAAGCGTTGGTGGTCATGGCTCCTTCACCGGCAGATTCTTCAGACACTGTGTTGGCATTGGTCAGGTACGGCTAATAATAATAATAATAATAATAATAATAATAATAAAGCATTAATCCATGAGAGATGGTGTTAAAGTGATCTCTCAACGGTTAAAATCACTGTAACTCGTGGCATCTTCGAGCTGGCGTTTGTAAAACAGTGCTTCGATTTTATTACATGACAGTGATTCGTTCTTGAATGATTAAATCGTTTAAATGATTCGGTTCAGTCGCAGTGACTCACTTGCTAAATGAATGAATCGTTTAAATGATTTGGTTCAGTCACAATGACTCACTTATTACCAGTGACTTTCTGCCACCTGCTGGCGATTTGAATTTCACATTTAAAGTATTTTCGTTTTTAAAATAATTTTAAATATCAGTATTCAATGTTTTATTTTTAAAATGTAAACAAAATATGCATTTGTAACTGGTTAAATCACTCATTATCCATCTGAGCTGCATTAAACAGTGTGTGAATACATCTAAACACTTCTGCAAAGATTAATTTTGATGATACTGGTTTCATTTGTTTAGTAACTGCCTAAATGTGTGTTATCTTAATTGACTGATTAAATGTAACAATTTGACTCAATAGATGTACACTTTTAGAAAAAAAAATGCTTTATTAAAAGGTAAAATCAATTGAAACTAAAAGATTAATTAATCACTGATGTGAACTGAGCACACAGAATATGAAGAATATCATAAACTGCAGCTGTGCACGGTATTCAGATATTACCACAATAACACACTCTGCAAAATATCGTCTAATTATCGTTATCGACAAAATCCTCAAAAATATTGAGATACCAGGTTTTTTCAATATCGCACACCCCTACTCTTATTGCACATGAAATGTTTTTAAAAATGCTAATTGGCGAGTGAACTCTAGACGTGCACATAATTCAGACACCCGTCATTCATCAGTCCGTCCTTTGTGTGTTTATTAAGGTTGAATAATTGTGGTCAGCTGATAATAGAACTATATTGCATTTTAACGCAGTTCTGTTATTTAAATCCATTCCGAAGAATTCCTCCGATTTCTCCTTCAGAAGTTGTGCTAATAAGTCTAAAGTTCAGTGAGCGTCCAAGCACGAGGTGTGTAATGCAGTACTGAACAGCAGACAGGTCGTGTTTTCTGAGTCACATGCTGTGGTCGATCTTGAAGAAGAGCAGATAGATGAGTCAGACGTCACATGATGTGTGTGATGTAGAGACTCCAGAGAGACACTGTTACGCTCCAAACATGCTCCGTGTTTAACGTGAGCAGAGTATTCTTTACCAATACAAGAGCAGATGATGACTTTCTAAAGACCCAAACCTCTGTGTCTCTGCAGCTGTATCTCTCCGCTGCGCTTCTGCAGTGATTTCCGGCCGTACTTCACCATTCATGACAGTGAGTTTAAGGAATACACCACTCGAACACAAGCTCCGTAAGTAAACGTGGAAAAGATCTCACGTGTGTGAGGTTCAGCCCTTTTAAATATACAGTTTCATTACATTTATTTATAATAATTATAATTGTGTTTAATTTATAAACACCGGTAATAGACTGTGTTAAATATTTTATTATAATTAATGTAATTTGTGAAAACTATTTTCCCAAAAGCTAAATAAAAAACAGCATTTGTTTTAGAGACATAACGGATTTGCTATTTATATTTAGCCTACAATATATTAATGTTTCTAGCAATTGTATAAGTTAATTGTTTTCATAAAATGTATTTATTTTGATGTAATTTGTATTTATTATTATATTTACTATACAGTAATAATTATTGATATTTATTATAATAGTATAATTTAAATGTTGTTTTTTTTTAAGCAAATGAAAATAAAAATCATCATTTGTTTGAGTGAAGTTACTGAGGCACTATTCATGTTCCTGTAATTTAATCGCTCCTAAAATGTCATTGTTTTCATTAAATGTATTCATAATTATAATAATTTAGTGTATTAATATATTTTAATATACTGTATTGAATATTGCAATAGTAATTTTATTATAGTATTTTATTGTAATAAATGTATTTTATAGTATTATTTTAATATATAATGTAACTATAAATACAGCAGTGTGTATTTACTGTGTGTGTGTGTGTGTCTCTCTCTGTCTATCTCTGTGTGTGTGTGTGTCTGTGTGTGTGTGTGTGTGTGTGTGTGTGTCTCTGTCTATCTGTGTGTGTGTGTGTCTGTGTCTCTGTGTGTGTGTGTGTGTGTGTGTGTGTCTGTGTCTCTCTCTATCTGTCTGTGTGTGTGTGTGTGTGTGTGTGTGTGTGTCTCTCTGTCTATCTGTGTGTGTGTGTGTGTGTGTGTGTCTGTCTGTGTCTGTATCTCTGTGTGTGTGTGTGTGTGTGTGTGTGTGTGTGTGTGTGTGTGTGTCTCTCTCTCTGTCTATCTGTGTGTCTGTGTCTGTGTGTGTGTGTTGGCAGCTGTGTAATATTTAGTTTCTCGTTCTTTTGACCTACAAACGCAGCGTGTAATTCAATCAGTGTCACGGTTAATGATCGTATGACAGATGAGCTGCTGTTCTGCGTTCAGATCGATGGATGAGGATATTTCTGGAGTTCAGACAGGAAGTGTTTGTGACACTCTCACCGGCTCGCTCTTAACCAGACGTTGTGTTTTTCTGCAGTCCTTCAGTCATTCTGGGAGTTACAAACCCATTTTTCGCCAAAACTCTCCAGCACTGGCCTCACATCATCCGCATCGGAGACATGAAGCAAGCAGGTTCTGACCTTTAAATATCATCTAACTGCGTGTATCATTAGCCTGTGATGTGTTTGAGGAATATTATAACTCTCAAAAGATTATATTAGCAGTTAATACAAATCCAAATATGTTAGATTATCATTAAAGATGGTTGTTGGTCATTGACCATGCTTTGATCTTTATTATAACATCTTTTTTTTTTAAAGGAGAGATGGCCAAACAAATGAAAGTGAAGAAACTAAAAAATCTGAAGACCTTGGACTCAAAACCTGGTGAGACTTAAAATAAATCTATTTTGTGTTCATACAGGCTTGATGTGGTGTTCATAAAATCAGAAGTACCACCAAATCTAGTCTCTTACCGCTAAACTCAAACTGTAAAAGCACATAAAGGAGCGTTTGTTCGATTATTGGTGTCGTGTCTGGTCTCAGGTGTCTACACTGCATATAAACCGTTCCTGAACAAAGACGAGGACATTATCAAGCAGCTGCAGAAGGCGAGTGTCTCTCTGGTGCACTATATCACGGCTAAAACATTCAAGCGCATGTATTCATTCAGTATGTTTGTGTTTAACACCAGGGAGTCCAGCAGAAGCGCCCTTCAGCGGCCCAGAATGCAATTCTGCGTCGATATTTCCTGGAGCTTACGCAGAGTTTCATCATTCCACTGGTAGGAGCGTTTCTTCACACGACACCGTTTACATGTGCCACAGTGTGTCCTGAACAGAGATCGACCGATATATCGGTTTACAGATATTTAAGCATTTTACCATAATCGTATTTACCATAAAATTTTTTTTTTATTTGTCATACACAATTATACAGAGTATAACCAGCAGTGAAATGTGTTCTCTGCATTTGACCCATCCAAGTGCACACACACACACACACACACACACACACACAGATAGACAGAGAGAGACACATACACACACACACACACACACGCACTGTTTGAGTATAGTTCTGTGTAAATAGATAAACCGCGCACTCAGCAGTTTTCATAATTTAGACAAAAACATTTTAATAATTCTGATAAAACAGTTAAGAAATGCCTATAAGTTTTGTTTGTTAAAGCTTATTTCAATATTCCAGAGAATATTATTCAGTGAATTATTCTTCACTCTTTAGTCTATTAAACAGATTATAAACCTAAAACTGTAGTTTAAAATGAATTTATATGACTTCTGTCCTTTATTTTCTCCATTTGAAAACATTAGACATTCTTTTGCTTATTGTTAATATCAGTGTTGCTGATGATGCTTTTTATAAATAAAATGTTTTTATTATTGTAATTTTAAGATTAAATTTTACATGAAAATGTTAATTTTCAACCGTTGTTTGTTGTTGTTAAGATGAATGGACTTAAAGCTGAAATAACATCAAATATAAATATTGCATGAAAAAAATTACAACTTTAACAAAATTTAGTAATGTTTCCTTCGAAACTGAGTTATATAAGTACTAAAATTACTAAAAAATAAACCTGAAATGGATATAAAGCTAGATAGAAATATTTAAAACGACATACAAAATGACAAAAGCACATAACAAAATTATCAAACTGAAAATATAAATATTACAAATTAAAACACTAAATACTATATAATATATAAATAATGGTCAAATAACACTGTTATTCTGAATACCCTGAAATCATGATAAATTCATGCTACAGTAATGAAGTCCCATGCTTTAAATTAAAGACAGTAATTTCAGGATATAATATTATAATTAATAGCATATGGTTGATTTGCAGGAGCGTTATGTGGCCAGTCTGATGCCTTTACAGAAGAGCATCTCTCCCTGGAAAGTAAGACGGATTTCTCTTTCCCAGAGATTTATAGTTTTATGAATACTCATTGTATGAATCCTCGGTTTCCCAGAGTCCCCCACAGCTTCGGCCGTTCAACCAGGAGGAGTTTATGAGAACGCTGGAGAAGGCCGGCCCTCAGCTCACCTCACGACTCAAAGGAGACTGGATCGGCCTCTACAGGTGCAGATTTGTAGGATTATACTTTATTATACATATATCATTGGTTTCTGCAAAAATATTGAAAACACAGCTGTTTTCAACTTTGATAATAATCAGAAATGTGCCTTGAGCAGCACATCAGTATATTATTATGATTTCTGAAGATCATGTGACACTGAAGACTGGAGTAATGATGCTGAGAATACAGATGTGCATCACAGAAATAAATTACATTTTACAATATATTACAATAGATACCAGCCATTTCAAATTGTAATAATATTTCATGTTATTTTAAATATTTCTATCTAGCTTTATATCCACTTCAGGTTTATTTTTTAGTAATTTTAGTACTTGTATAACTCATATAGTTTCGAAGGAACCATTACTAAATTTTGTTAACGTTTTAATTGTTTTCATGCAATATTTATATTTGATGTTATTTCAGCTTTATTTCAATTAACACTAGCGACTTTTAACCGTATTAGTTAACATTAACACTGATTTTTTTTATAACTGATACCGATTATTATAACTGATAACCGATATGCAGAACCGATATTTATTCACTGTTATAAAGTACATAAATAACAGAGTGAAGCTTTGTTTTTTCCTCCTTTCAGTCATCTTAACAACAAAAAACTGTTGAAAATTAACATTTTCATGTAAAATTAAATCTTCAAATTACAACAATAAAAACATTTTATTTATAAAAGCATCATCAGCAACACTGATATTAACAATAAGCAAAATAATGTTTTCAAATGGAGAAAATAAAGGACAGAAACTTCATTTTAAACTCCAGTTTTAGGTTTAAACGCTGTTTAATAGACTAAAGAGTGGAGAATAATTTAGTTTACTGTAGAATAGAGTTAGTTTACTGTATTTTGGAGCACATAAATGCATCCTTGGTGAGCAGAAGAGACTTTAATGTTTTCGCACAGGCAATTCCTGAGGTCTCCGAACTTCGACGGCTGGTTCAGGAACCGCAGGAAGGAGATGACGCAGAAGCTGGAAGCTCTTCATCTGGAGGCGCTGTGTGAGGAAGACCTGCAGCTGCGGATACAGAAACACACGGAGGTGGAGACGGTCGACCTGGTGCTCAAACTCAAGGAGAAACTGGTGAGTACTGCACTCGGTCTGTGTGCTTTAAACGAATAACTCTGCTGAAAACGTGCTCATCCTCGGGTCATGCAAGATGGAGATGAGTTTGTTTCTTCATCAGATTTGGAGAAATGTAGCATTGCATCACTCAGCAATGGATGCTCTGCAGTGAATGGGTGCCGTCAGAATGAGAGCTGATTAAAACATCACAGTAATGTTAAATGTCTCCAAATCTGAGGAAGAAACAAGCTCATGTTCATGTTGGATGGCCTTTGCTTTGACAGATCATGTGATTGGTCTGCCGGTTTGTCCAGATATACTATCTCATTGCACATCTAAAATATTGTTTTGAAAAGACCAGAATCATCTCACACAATTAACAAACATGCATCTAGATGCAAGATAATATTTGTTTCTGCATTTCAAGAGATTTAATATGTAGGAAAAAAGTCTTGCATGCATGCCTGGTTGTTTCAACTATTTATTATTTGTGACCCTGGACCAAAACAGGACTAAACTAGTCTTAAGTCGCTGAGGTATATTTGCAGCAATAGCCAAAAATACATTATATGGGTCAAAATTATACATTTTTCTTATCTCAATTTTGAGGTAGAAAGACTGAAATTGTATTTTTATTTAATTTTTTTGTAAAACATGCTCCAGTAATCTTTGTTTACGACTTAAAAAATGTAAGAAAAAAATGCACAGTGCAGGAAACAGTTTCACTCAGAAATTATATACTGATAAAAAACAAATGTATAGACGGTTTCAACGATAACAACATAAACAGACGTTACTGCGCATGCGCGTGTTTGTGGCGCTAACTTAACTTCCGGTAGACATCCGAATCGAATCAATAACAACAGCTAAGTCCCTCTGGAGTAGATTATTTTTTGATAACAAGCTAAATATGTTTGCTTCGTAAATCAGACGGACTGAGATGCAGCGATAACTACTTGGACGGACTTATTAAAAATGCTGATTCGTTCTCTGCCAGCAGGAGACGCTTTAAAGCGGGAGAAATAACGTTAACGTTAGAGGTTCCCCGGTAACGGTTGTTGGGCTGTAAGCTGAACTCACGAACGCTGCTTTATCAGACATTACATGAGAGATGAAATGAAAATGACATCAAACAATTTCTAAAGACCTTCAGAAATATAGTGATATAGAAACACCCGCGCCTCGTTTTGATTTTTAAACGTGCATTACGTGCTCATGTTTATTCAACAAAGTCTTTTGGAAAATCGGTCAGTTTTGATATTGTGGCGGGTCGACAGAAAAAAATGTATGTACGTGAAACACATCCCACAACAACCTGAACTCAACTTCATCACTTTACCTGTGTTTGTAGCCGGTGTCGTGCCAAGGTACTTACTCCTGATAATAAGTGTATCCTCCAGTCGCGGGAGCGCGCATGCATGCAGACACCGGCGCCACTAACCAGCCCGATAAACAAACACAGACCGGAAGTTAGCTTCGATGAAACCGTCTATAAAAGCGGCTGCTAAATGCGGAAACGTAAACAAAGAAAGGCAAGTAATTGAATTACATTTTGAAATTAAGCAAAAAATACTAATATAAAAAAATATAATATTCTTATAAACTTAACTCCAATAATCTTTGTTTTATTTACAACTTTGGAAATAATTTCTACATTGATTGCATAAATATGTTTTTCACTGTAAACGTTGCTTTTCCATCTTGTGTCTCAGACTCAGGCCGAGAAAGATCAGCTTCCTGTCAAACCAGGAACTCTACCCAAACTGCAGGTCCATATCGAGAGCATCATCCGGTCTCTTCCAGAGGACCTGCAGGGGATCTTACACAGACCGCCGAGCCCCTGACCCTCAGCCAGCACTGACCGAGCAGAGCGGAGCGGAGCGGACGGGTTAACGGACGTCCACGCGTGTGCCGCGCTCGAGCTGGATCCTCCTCAAGTGCACTTGTTCCTGCAGATCTGCTGCCCTTGAACTGACAATGCTGGCATTGCCAAAACCACACCGGAAGTGACCGTGCACGAATGATAGCAGAACACACGCGCGTGTCACGGACACGTTCTGCTGTACGTCTCACCGTGTGAGATTAACATTCCCTTCGCTGTTAAACATGAAGATGGATCTGGGAATGACTGTGCTGGGACACCGGAGCGTCTGGAGTGAATCTCATGAAACCGGTCCAGCACATGCACAGGGCGTATTTCACCCCAAAATGAGGAAATTTGATTTTGCTTAAAGAAAATTAAGCATATTTGAAGCCTACTATATATTAACACCGTGACATTGTTTCATTTCACCTGAACTTCAAGTACATTATATAGTTATATATATATATATATATTCATTCTGTAATGATCCAGACATTTTCTTATTCTAATTATTTATGATAATTCTCATTATTGCATAATTTAATAGAAAAACTGCAGAACAATTATTGAAATAATATTTAACAATGTAATATTCACAATGTAAATAATGTCAATTCTATTCAAATGGAATTTGTTGCATTAGAGTAATGACATTTTATATTTTCATGGTAATTAATCACCACAGAGTTTTCAATTTAATTAGTTTTTCATTGTATTAAAATATACATTTTTTACATTGTGGTATTTGCATGATAATTAAACACTACTATAATGCAACAAATCTCATTTTGACGTATTACAGAATTGACATATAGAAATATTATTTCAGTGATTGTTTCACCTTTTTAAAATCAAGTTCTGATGCAGTAATGAGAACTGTCTTGGGTAACGAGAATAAGAAGTATTCAACTGGTAAATATTTCCATTTTTTAAATCAAGTTATAATGCAGTGCTGTAATTATCATAGATACACAGAATAAGAAAATGTCAAATAAAGGCTCTCAAAATGGGCTTTTATTTTATACAATATTTTTTTCAATGATATTTTGGGGTGAAATATTCCCTTTAAATGTTTTAGTGAAAGTCAGCTATGTTTTGAATCATGTGCACTGATGTAATATTGCAATAACGCGTCTGTTTTACAGAAACTAACACTATTAATCTATAACTGATGATGAAGAGACACTAGAGTGAATATATTTCATCTTTACAAGCTCAATAAGCACATTAATGAAGGCAAAGACCAGTGCAGTTTTATATGTATTTATTTTCATTTTAACTCTAAACTGACTGACCACAAAAGGAAAATAGCCTTTCTTTCCACCTTCCCGACCTGAAATAACTCATCTAGATCATAAACACAATATAATCTTCAAATACATAATTTGGTGAAAATGGCTTGTTTTGCAGTTTCTCGTGCCTTTCATTTTTGTGATTTGAATGATTTTGCATCTCTTTAAGGACCAAGTGTAGTTTAGCAATGCTTTAATGTCACATGACGGGATGAAATGCATTTGAAATGATTGTTTGACCTTGAGAAAGAGCTTGATGCACTTTATCTGTCGAACAGAAGACAATATTCTAGGCGTTTCTATTCAAAATGCACATAACCATGGCTTATAAAACACGTTTCATGCCTTGTGCATCACAGCTGGTCATAATCCATGAAGTAAATGCATGTTGGATATTTAAAGATAGAAATGAAACCTTTCTGTTGGTGCCTTGAGCTTGAAAGACAAAGCGGTGAACGACCAAAGACCGTCACGCGATCTAATCCATACGAATGATGCTGGTTGTGTTTCGTCTCCGCAGAGAATCATGGGACGCCTTACAGATGTACTTTCTTTCTCAAACCTGTGAAAACTGGTTGTTGGGCAACTATTGGTGTTTTATATTTGAAGAACAAATGCTTGAATTTGATAGAGGTATATTCTAATACACAGATAACGAATAGCTTTTGTCACGATGCCTGTTTGTTATACTGATGGATATTTTATAACATCTGTATTTTTGATCTGCTCATTTATATCGGTAGTTACTGTACAGGATGTTTTATTTGTTGCCGTGGTGATTATTATAGAATTATATCAATTGAAAAGTACGATTTTTTGTATACTAACCGTGTACACAGAACCACAGTCAGCTGTTTCAACATAAACAATATTTTTCTATCAAACCATAAACCACTAATGATTTTCCCTCGTAACCATATATTACGCACTGTAGCTTTTTGTTCTGTTACCATCATGAAGAACAAGTATATTTATTCCCAGGTGTAAATAAATGTCAATAATGCAGCATAAATCTTCTGTAACATTGCCTCTTCATTCTAGTTTCGATTTCATTTTTGTATTCTAGTGTAGAAATCACATTGTTTTTGGAATAAATGTTTGGTTGTACACGGAAAAATTGTCACCGCAGTAAAATATTTGTGATTATTTTCTATTATATTTTAAATGGGAAAAAAAATTATTTTGTAAATAAACACAATATGTATTTAAGGTATTTGTAAGCAGACATGTACATTAGTACCCAAAATGAATCAAATATGAATTCTGAATTTTACTGTTGTTATTCACCAGCGGTCGAATTGTAGAAATAAAAGTTTGAGGTCCTCGTTCAGTTCAAGCGATTCACATTGAATCTCGTTTCGTATCGCGGATCATTTGATTTAGATCAGCACTTCAAACAACAATTTCACGTATTTAATGATCTGAAATGAAACGATATTATCAATATCGTTATATTTGACAACAAAATAAGTTCCAGCGAAATCCGTAACAGAACTGGTGTGCGTCTCCGAGAAACAGAGGTGTTCATTAGTGAAGGAATCTGCAACTTTAAACGAGTCAGCGATTAATAACACGTTCATAATGATGAAAGAGTGAATTAATGACTGACGCTTTGTTCATTAAGACGGTGACGTGTCGCCACCTACTGGTGATTTTACTTTCAAATCTACAAGCATCACTTCATTTTGACAATTTATTGCTTTATATAAAAAATACAGTTAATGGAATGTTAAGAATATGACAAAAGATTAACCATTTTGTGCAAAAATTTAAGAAAACTTGCAAATGTTTGGATTTAGATTAGAAAATTTTTGTAATGATCATTGTTCACACAGTAAAACTTACTGTAAATTAGTAATTTTCTACGAAAAATGTATTAAATTACAATTATTTGATGCATAATATTAACAAACAAAAACATGAAATAAATTTATTTTGTAAAAAAGTACAACTGTATTTGAAAGATATATTGTAATCAATAATGTACATTAGAACCAAAAACAGAACAGAAATATATATATATAGCTTTATCGAAGTAAAACTAAACAGGTATTAAGATAAAATTATATATGAAGATGTAGAAGAATATTCCATAAATAAAGCTGGAGATAATATATATATACATTCAGTTCTGATTAAGTCGGTTTTCTTCAAGTAGTTTGCTCGCTGAAGTGTTTTATCGTTTGGAGAGTTGATCCGAGAGCCAATCCAGTCCTTCATATAAACCTGATCCTTGAACCGCACACGTGGACTGAACAAACCACTGAGACAGAGAGAGAGAGAGAGACAGAGTCAGAGTGTGTGTGTGTGTGTGAGAGAGAGACAGTGTGTGTGTGTGTGTGTGAGAGAGAGAGAGTGTGTGACAGAGAGAGAGAGAGAGAGAGCCAGAGTGTGTGTGTGTGTGTGTGTGTGTGTGTGTGTGTGTGTGTGTGTGTGTGTGTGTGTGAGGAGTGAGAGACAGAGTGTGTGTGAGAGAGAGAGAGAGACAGATTGTGTGTGTGTGTGTGTGTGTGGAGAGAGAGACAGAGAGTGTGTGAGAGAGAGAGAGAGAGAGAGAAACACAGGTTTATTTGACTGAAACACACTGAAACACACATCACGTGTCAAACAGAGAGTGTGTCACCTGTCTTCCTCTCAGTGCGTGTAAACCCAGTCTGTCTGTCAGCTCGTGGACCGGCATGGCTTTGGGTAAATCCTGCTTGTTAGCAAGAACTAACAGAAGCGCGTCTCTCATCTCGTCCTCCGCCAGCATCGCGTTTAGTTCCTCTGCTGCGGTTTCAATCCGGTCATGATCACTGCTGTCCACCACAAAGATCAGGCCCTGGATCACACAAAAGCCCTCTTTAAGACAAGCATTGCAAATAAAACCACACTCAGGCAGACATTTAACTCTGTTACCTTGGTGTTCTGATAGTAATGTCTCCAGAGGCCTCGAAGTAAATTCTGACCACCGACGTCCCAAACCGTGAAGGAGATGTTTTTATATTCAACTGTCTCCACGTTAAAACCTGCAGAAGAAGAGTTATGAGCAGTTCGACATGGCATGATGAATTTATCATGATTTTGATAAACTGCGAATTGCTCTGTGTTCTTACCAATAGTTGGAATAGTTGTGACAACTTCACCGAGTTTGAGTTTGTAGAGCACTGTTGTTTTCCCTGCTGCATCCAGACCAACTGAAGAAGAAATATTCACATTTAATCCACAACGAATACAAGATTCATAACTGAAATATCTTCTTAAGCTGTATTAAATGTCACATATCAGTTAGGCCTAATTAATATGCACAGTAATATTCATACTTAATTAAATAGGATAATTATAAATATATATAATTATATATATATATATATATATATACATATATTGTATTATATTTGGCTTTTAAAACATTTTGAGAGAGAAAAATGTTTTACTCACCCATAAGCAACCTCATTTCTGTCTTCTTTACGAGACGCGAGAATAGGTTGGAGAAGAAGATGCCCATGTTTTGATACAGCAAGATTAAAAAACACTGCTTTATTAAGTGACAGTTATTGCCTACCGTTAAAGCCTCAGATAATGGTGTGTGTGGTATATAGGCTTGTTTACTTTCGGTTTGATTGACAGCTCAATACCGCCACTCTCAGTTCTTCTCGCGGCAAATCCAACGCGTTCGAAATGACGTCACCCGTTGTATCACGTGTTCAAACAAACCTTTACAGTTTAAGTTTTAAATGAAGTTTAATACCTGTCTAAACAAATCTTGTTGCAATATAGCGCTTAAAATCTCTTGGCTGAATAAATCGAGGATCATGCTCAATGTGTTTTTTAGACTTTGTAATGCAATTCATTTCTGAAGTTTAATTTCACATCATATACTACTGTTGAAGATTTTTCTTTCGCTACAAACAAATCTTGTTAATTATTTTAAATAATAGCTTTTTAATTTATTTATTTTCGGGTTTGGGACATTCTGTGGTGGAAATGTCACTCATATCATACACATACATAATATTTTCTATGTTGTCTCACATGTAACCTAAAGCCTTTTGGACATCAAAACTAATAACTCTTGTTTATTTGACTTAGATTTAGACACGTGACACAGAGGGTGACGTCATATGGAACGCGTTGGATTTGCCGCGAGAGAAACGGAGCGTGTTTGCTGTGAGCTGTCAATCAAACCGGAAGTAACAAACCCTATATAAACCCGCACACAATCACAGCTTCATCACACAAACAACCCGAGCCTCATACTCCGGACAGATATTGTCTCTAAATTTGACCTGCACTTTTTAAAATGGGCGTCTTCTTCTCCAACCTTTTCTCGCGTCTCTTCGAGAAAAAAGAGATGAGGTTGCTTATGGGTGAGTACATGTTTTACTTCACTGTTATTATCTGATTCTTATTCAGTTTCTGAGAAAATATCGCTGCATATTAGGCCCATCAAAGTATAAAATAGCCTATTACCATTATGTATCTTGTATTCATTGTGGAATAAATGTGAATATTTCTTCTTCAGTTGGTCTGGATGCAGCAGGGAAAACAACAGTGCTCTACAAACTCAAACTCGGTGAAGTTGTCACAACTATTCCAACTCTAGGTAACAAACTTCAGATCATAAATGTAATAGACTAATATTTAAAGGGACAGTTTACCCCAAAATAAGAATTCTGTCATTTACTCGCCCTCAAGGTGGAATGAGGTTTTTTATTCCATTGAACATAAAGGAAGGTCTCTTGAAGAATGTTGGTAACCAAACAGCTGGCGGTAGCCATTGACTTGGAAAAATACTATGGAGGTCAATGGCTACCGTCAACTGTAGCCAAACTGAAGTACTTCAGCACATGGAGTGCTTGAATAGAGTCTGATAATGACTGACTGATTCTCTCTAGGCTTTAACGTGGAGACGGTTGAATATAAAAACATCTCCTTCACTGTTTGGGACGTCGGTGGTCAGGATGTTATCAGACGCCTCTGGAGACATTACTATCAGAACACTAAGGTATGATTATTTTAACATTTCAATTCTAATCAGCTACTTTCATGAACTGTATTGAGTGTAAGTGTGTGTGACCAGGGCCTGATCTTTGTGGTGGACAGCAGTGATCATGACCGGATTGAAACCGCAGCAGAGGAACTAAACGCGATGCTGGCGGAGGACGAGATGAGAGACGCGCTTCTGTTAGTTCTTGCTAACAAGCAGGATTTACCCAAAGCCATGCCGGTCCACGAGCTGACAGACAGACTGGGTTTACACGCACTGAGAGGAAGACAGGTGACACACTCTCTGTTTGACACGTGATGTGTGTTTCAGTGTGTTTCAGTCAAATAAACCTGTTTCTCACTCTCTCTCTCTCTCTCTCTCTCTCTCTCTCTCACACACACACACACACACACACACACACACTGTCTCTCTCTCACACTCACACACACACACTCTGTCTCTCTCTCTCACACTCACTCACTCACTCACTCACTCTCTCTCTCTCACACACACACACACACACACACACACACACACTCACTCTCTCTCTCACATACTCTCTGTGTTACTCACTCTCTCTCTCACACACTCTCTGTGTTACTCACTCTCTCTCTCTCACACACTCTGTTTTTCTCACTCTCTCTCACACACTCTGTGTTTCTCTCTCTCTCTCTCTCTCTCACACACACACACTCTCTCTCTCTCCACACACACACACTCACTCACTCACTCTCTCTGTCTCTCTCTCTCTCACACACACACTCACTCTCTCTGTCTCTCTGTCTCTCTCTCTCTCTCTCTCACACACTCACTCTCTCTCTGTCTCTCTGTCTCTCTCTCACACACACACTCACTCACTCACTCACTCACACTCTCTCTCTCTCTCACACACACTCTCTGTCTCTCTCTCTCACACACTCTGTCTCTCTCTCTCTCTCAGTGGTTTGTTCAGTCCACGTGTGCGGTTCAAGGATCAGGTTTATATGAAGGACTGGATTGGCTCTCGGATCAACTCTCCAAACGATAAAACACTTCAGCGAGCAAACTACTTGAAGAAAACCGACTTAATCAGAAATGAATGCAGTCTATATATTATGTCTCTTTTCTTTTTATATTGAGATTTATGGGATGTTATTACAGTATATTTTCTGTTGTGTGTGTATATATAATTGTAGTTCAGTGTATTGGTAATTTACCACTATCAAGACATTTTTAAATAATTTTTGGTTCTGATGTACAAGTTTGCCTTCATTATGTGCCTTCAGGTCACTAGATTGTACATGAATTTATAAATGATGCACTACTGCTGTAAAAACATGCTGATATATGTCACGTTTGACGTATTTTAAGATTTTCTTGTATTTGGACTCGGAAAGAACAAGTTGATGTCTGCCTGAAATATATGTGCCTTTCAAATATCTCCAATAAATGATGCATATTTATTTACATTAGTGTGCATGTGTCCTTTAATAAATATTGCAGAATAGAAAAATGCATGAGAACGAGTAGGTTTTGCACAATTCTGATTAATAATGAAGAATGTAAACCGTCATATTATTGATCAAGATTGAGGGATACAGATACATACAGCATCTCACAGAAGTGAGTACACCCTCACATTATTGTAAATATTTTATTATATATTTTCATGACAACACTGAAGAAATGACATTTTGCTACAATGTAAAGTAGTGAGTGTACAGCTTGTATAACAGTGAACATTTTCTGTCCCCTCAAAATAACTCAACACACAGCCATTAATGTCTAAACCGCTGGCCACAAAAGTGAGTACACCCCTAAGTGAAAATGTCCAAATTGGGCCTCTATAAGGATTTTTTGTAATTCTCCCCGGTGTCATGTGACTCGTTAGTGTTACAAGGTCTCCGGTGTGAATGGAGAACAGGTGTGTTATCGCTGTCACTCTCTCATACTGGTCACTGGAAGTTCAACATGGCACCTCATGGCCAAGAACTCTCTGAGGATCTGAAAAATAATTGTTGCTCTACATAAAGATGACGTACTCAGCAGTGTTAAATTTGGCAGGCATTAGTCTTAGTCTTTATCTTGAGACGAAAATGCTTAATAGTCTTCGTCACATTTTAGTCATTTGAGTCTTTCATAGTTTTAGTCGATGAAAGGTCATTGCATTTTAGTCAACTCTTAGTCATTACTTTTAATCAACTTATTTATATTTTACCATATTCTAATTTGAATAGTAAATAGTATTGAGTACATATACAGTAAATGAACATACTTTCCAGAAGGACAACAATTCACTAAAAATATTTGTTTTGTTATTGATCCTTATGAAGTATTCTAATTTGTTGAGAGTGAATTGGTGGGTTTTTGTTAAATGTGAGCCAAAATCATCACAATTAAAAGAACCAAAGACTTAAACTACTTCAGTCTGTGTGCATTGAATTTATTTAATACACGAGTTTCACAATTTGAGTTGAATTACTGAAATAAATGAACTTTTCCACCACATTCTAATTTATTGAGATGCACCTGTACATCATTCAAAGATTTTAAATATAGAACACAAGGACAGTTTAATTGCCTTTCTATTTGTATTATGTTGAATAGTATACAAAATTGATGCTCTCTTCATTTTTAAGTTATTATTTTTTTTTATTTGTATTTATTTTATTAAATGTCAGTCATATTACAGCCAATGAACATAACAGTAGTCATTCCATTATATCGTATAGAAAAAATATTGAACATAGACTACATTATGTAAAATATGAGAACATACAGCAAAATTTTGATAAAAAAATGAATAATAATAATAATGAAAAAAAAGTTAGAGACA
Organism: Gymnocypris eckloni scoliostomus; assembly: GCA_027564155.1. Classification (NCBI taxonomy): domain Eukaryota; kingdom Metazoa; phylum Chordata; class Actinopteri; order Cypriniformes; family Cyprinidae; genus Gymnocypris; species Gymnocypris eckloni. Next base: position 22,677,139 of record CM050431.1, read on the forward strand.
CACAAATAGCGTAAAAGATTCACTTAAACTGTTTACTAATTTTCAACCAAGTAACTCAAGATAATGTCTCGCGCTCTTCATTTTATTCTTTAATCAGTATGTGTTCCCTGGGAATCGAACCCAAAACCTTTGCACTGCTAACGCAATGCTCTACCACCGAGCCACAGGAACGTCTCGCGCTCTTCATCATGTTTCGTGATGTGGCACCGCTGACGTCATTTCGACCGCGTTGGAGCAGAAGTCGTGGTCCAGAAGCAGTCTCGCTCAAACTGCTGCTCAAAACACACGTTCAGCTGGACCGAGAGCAGAAAGAGGGAAAGAAAGCAGCAGAAAGAGTATAGTGACTCTGCTGATGTGAGCTGGAGTTTGAGCAGGTTGATATTTAGCGGAGGTAGATCTGAGGCGCTGAAAGCTGCTGTGCTAACGCGCTAGCGGCGGTAAAACTCCTCGAAGAAGTTTGACTTTGACACTTTTGACGCTTTTTGAGCCGTTTTTAACATGGGTTTGACCATTTCAAGCGTCTTTTCTCGCTTGTTTGGGAAAAAGCAGATGAGAATTCTCATGGGTGAGTTGGAAGTTGTTTGATTTTGTGAGTTAGCTTTGATAAATGGCTATTGTGTTGACATTTTCCATTAAATTATGTTTTAGAGCTCTTTCTATATAACGTTAAGTCATGTATGAATGCTCTTATATGATCTATAGATGTTGACATACATTCAAACGGTTGATGAATCAGTAAATCAGTCACTTCTTAGTTGTTTCTCCAGAAATAGGAAGGTGTTTATGCGAACTAAAGTGTCCCAGTGTGTTTGACTTTATTTGATTCCTGTTCTTCTTCAGTTGGTCTGGATGCAGCTGGGAAAACCACAATCCTCTACAAACTCAAACTGGGAGAAATAGTCTCAACCATTCCAACTATAGGTAAGTGATAGAAGATAACTATGGAAACTTGTTTCTGCCATGGGATTAAAAAAAACCTGTAATTATGACCTTTTTGTCTCACAATTCTGTCTTTTTCTTGCAACAATTATATGTATTTTAATTCTGTGGCATAAACAAACAGAATTGCCTGTTGCAAACACTAAATTCTTAGGGAAAAAGGAATATTTTTTCCCTTTAGAATTACAAGAAAAATGTCTGCATTGTGAGACAAGTGGCAATTATCTTTGTTATTGACCGAAACAAAAATATAATTGTGAGATATAAACAGACTTCTGAGGAAAAAAGTTAGAACTACAAAATATAAACTTAAACTTGTGAGGAAATAAGCCAAAATTCTGAAAAACAAACAAATTATATCTTGCACAAAAAATACAGGTGCTGGTCATATAATTAGAATATCATCAAAAAGTTGATTTATTTCACTAATTCCATTCAAAAAGTGAAACTTGTATAATGTATGCATTCATTCCAGACAGACTGATATATTTCAAGTGTTTATTTCTTTTAATTTTGATGATTATAAGTGACAACTAATGAAAACCCCAAATTCAGTATCTTTTTGATGATATTCTAATTATATGACCAGCACCTGTATGTATATATATATATATATATCTTGCAAATCTAACTTTATATCCTTACACATCTGTCATTGGAATTGCAAGAAAAAGAAAATGTCCTATTTGCAATTACCTTTTAATTTTTATATTTGTTTTCTGGGGCAGAAGTGGGCTCACATATACATCATCACATACATCTCCGCAAAGATAAAATATATGATTAAAATGACAATATGCAGATATTGTATGGATTTTAGGTTATAGTAAGTATTTTTTAATGGGCAGATAATCTCACAAACGCATATATATGCCATATTTGTGTTTGAAATCGAATATTTACCTTCAAAGAAAATTCATGACCCGTATGTGCACTTGACAGGTTTTGTGAATGATTTATAACATGACTCTCATCTTGATGTGAACAACTGCAAAGATGTGGCAGTGTGGTTAGAGCATTGTGTTAGCAGCTCAAAGGTTGTGGGTTCGATTCCCAGGGAACACATGTACTGACATAAAATGTATAGCTTGAATAAGTCGCTTAAGATAAAAGCGTCTGCTAAATGCATGAATGTAAATGTAAATGTGCCTCTCTTAAATGCTATCACACCCAACCCTGTGTGCTTCCTTTAGGTTTTAACGTGGAGACGGTGGAATACAAGAACATTTGCTTCACCGTGTGGGATGTGGGGGGTCAGGATAAGATCAGGCCTCTTTGGAGACACTACTTCCAGAATACGCAGGTAAACCGTGCATCACTTCACAGCAGGACTAAGATAGTCAACAGCATTCCAGCAGGATGAAATGCTCATTCTGCCATGACTGTACTGATTGAGTTTGATCGTCCAGCCTTGTGAGCTGCTAGAATAACAACTACGGGTGTGTAGCTATAGTTTGGCTGGATGCCGTTGATGTGCTTTGTATGAGGATGTTGGTGTTTCTATTAGGATTAAGTTGAACTGGAACGGCCTTTAATAGAGTTTGATTTGGAGAACAGAACAGTTTCTCTTCTGTCTGTGTAGTTCTCTTTTTCTTTGCCGAATATTTTTGATTAATAAGCTTATAAGAGAATATCTAACTTTTGCTTGCTCTTTATTTCCTGAATTGTTATGAGTCATGAGTGGATCATTTCTAAAAGATATGTTTGCAGATGATCTTGAGGTCGTAGAAACGCACCGACAGTAGAGGTCTGCACAGGCTCAAAACTGAAGCCCGAACCCGGCCCGTACCCGAGATCGTCCGACCCGACACAGTTGACCCCACACAACTGCGGCACAGTTCAATTTAGAGCCCGAACCCGACCCGAAATCTCTATTTCACAAACATTTACCAGTTATGAAAGTTTGTGAACATCAGGTGCAGCGGTCGCATACATTCTGCCGAGTTTATGAATTTTGTATGGACAGGAAGATAATTCTTCCACCGTGCAAATTATGGTCATTTTTTTTGTCAGTTAAGGCTCGTTAGCATTCTGTCTACTTTAAATCAGACATAAGATTGTATTTATTTGAATGAATTAATCATTTATTTGAATTAGCGAGAGAGAGAGAGAGAGAGACCGAGACAGACAGAGAGACAGACAGACAGACAGAGAGAGAGACAGAGAAAGAGAGAGAGACAGAAAGAGAGAGAGAGAGAGACAGACAGAGAGACAGAGAGAGAGACCGAGACAGACAGAGAGAGAGAGAGAGAGAGAGAGAGACAGAGAGAGAGAGAGAGAGAGAGACAGAGAGAGAGAGAGAGAGACAGACAGAGAGAGAGAGAGAGAGAGAGAGAGAGAGAGAGGGATGAATGTTGCCTGCATGTGAACCTGCGTCATGCATGTCTCTCATACAAGCAATGAGGCTTAGTTACTTCAAAAACAGCGATTTTGCCGCCTCATTGCAGATAAATATAATGTTGTGACTTAATCAGTAGCCTGTCGAAGCTATTTTACTAATAAAAGTAAAAGTTTGCGCGATCTCTGATATCTGTGTGCAATGTGTGTGCGTGCGTCTATGAAAGCAGCGAAGCCTCTGCATATAGTTTTGATTTAGCTACAAACCCGACCCGACCCGAGCGAAGCTATCCATTAAACATTAACCCGAAACCCGAAATACTTTCGGTTTTCGGGTAGCAGACCTCTAACCGACAGTGACATAAAATAAGAATTTGGAAACAAAACCAGTCACTAACCTCTTTTTTATTTATTTAAATGCCTAAAAACATTATTATTCTGTGTAACAGATATTATAGTTTGCATGCTGTAAAATTACATGGGTCATAAAATGAAGAATCAAATGTTTTAAGTGTTATATTTATAATAAGTGTGGTAAGGAAGCAAGATAGATGCAATTATTCCTAGTAAATGACAGAATTGTATCTCTTTAAAAAAATCTTAAATCATGGATTTAATTTTCCATTCACAGAAAAAATGAAGAAAAATCTTCCTCCGTGTGTTTGTCTTGTTTTCCAATACAAATATCTACACCTTCTTAAATCAAGATAGGCCTACATGAAACGCAAAATGAAGATATGAAACAAAATTGAGTTTATTCTTAAAACAAGAACAAATATCTAACTTGAAAAGTTTTTTTCCTTAATTAAGTGTGTTTTTATTGACTCCATATTTGTTCTTGTTTTAATCATACATTTTGAAAAGTTAAACAGAAAACAAGACTTGCATCATTTTGCTTTTCAATGTATTTTGATTTAAGAATATTTAGACATTTGCACTGAACGTCAAGACAAAAATACTGAAGAACTATTAAAAGTTGTTTTCACAGTCTAGTTAAGTTTTGTCTGAAAGTTGTATTTAAATTTGCTTTCTAAAAACCTGCAGGACTCGTGGAAATCTTTAAGAATAGAACTTGTGCTGGAAGTCATTTTCACTCTGAATGTTGTTTCTTCAGGGTCTGATCTTTGTCGTGGACAGTAACGATCGTGAGCGAGCACAAGAAGCAGCAGAAGAGCTTCAGAAGATGGTGAGGACATTAAAAACAGCTCTGGTTTTATCTGTGGACCTGCGCCGGAGTGAACACTAACTAACGCTTCTTTTATTGTGCACAGCTGTCTATGGCCACGTACACACTGCAGCTAAATTCGGTTGTCAGTTCACCTTTACTCCTTAATCACGTTCTGTACACACATAATTCACTAAAATATTCGACAACCGCATTAACTCCTGAAAAATACAGGTAGTGACAACCGCATTTACAGAAATTCTACACAGTGTGTACTAAACTGAACAACTAGTTGTTAATGACGTATTTGAACGTGCATCGTGTATTCGTCTGTATGTGAGATGCAAGAAAATAACAGTGAAAGAAGTCTTAACTTAGCACAGGGCTAGCTGCGCTCATGAGCCGTGCGGTAAAGTGTCAGTGTTGCCAGATCTTCACAGGAAAAACAATAAGAAACGAGGATAAGCACAAAAACACTACAACTCCAACATGCTTTGTTTTATAACACCAAAATAAGATTTCATATATCTCATATCCACGACAGACCACTTTATTAACTCCTAAGTGCCTGTCTTTATGAGCTACGACCAAACAACATGAAAGCGCTTTTAAATATGAGGACATGGCAACACTGCAAGACAGCGCTCTCTAAAGCAGCCTCCCGAGCATAAACACAACACTGCACGTCTATCAGCGGTAGTTTAGTTCAAATCGACGGACAAAAACAGTCTTTAGTCAAAAAATGACCCTTAACGAACGGCTAAACGTTTATTCACTCCTGCAAGATGACAGATGTTGCTGTGGTTAACGTACTAATGCGGGAGTGAGTTGTTCTGTACACACATGGAACGATAGTTTACGGGACTCACTCCTGCATTTAAACGCGGTTGTCACTCCTGAAACTTGCAGTGTGTACGTGGCCTGTGTGAAGTAGTTCTGTTTCGTAAATATCTGCTCATATTGTGTCTTCAACAGCTGCAGGAGGATGAACTGAGAGACGCCGTTCTACTGATCTTTGCAAATAAACAAGATCTACCAAACGCCATGCCCATCAGCGAGATGACGGACAAACTCGGCCTGCAGGCACTCGAGCAGAACTGTGAGTTATGCAGTTATATGCCTAATCTGCGATATTATGATGGTTATGCATTATGATAAGCTCCATTAAAAAAAGACATAGTGATATTGGTTTTTGGTTATTCAAATGTAACATTGATCTAGTCTAGGTGTGCATATAGACCTGTAATTAATCATATTTTGGTCAGTATGTGCTCTACTGGTCAAATATTTGGAATCAATACAACTTGCATTTTTTTGTAGTAAAACAGCAATATTGTGAAATATAATTACGATTTAAAATAGCTGCTTTCTATGTGAATATATCTTAATGTAAATTTATTCCTGTGATCAAAGCTGTATTTTCAGCATCATTACTCCAGTCTTCAGTCACATGATCTTCAGAAATCATTCTCATATGACGATTCACTGCTCAATTATTAGTTATTATTGGTGTTCAATTAATAATAATGGGTGTTATTCATATTTTTAATGTCAAGTTTTTTTGGTGGGAAACTGATACATTTTTGGATGAATAGAATGTTCAAAGGAAAAGCATTTATTTCAAACAAATCTTTTGTAACATTATAAATGTTTTTACTTTCACTTCGGAGCAATTTAATGTGTCCTTGCTGAAATAAATACATTATTTTCTTGTAAATAGTACAGTTTTCACGTTAATAAATGACTTTTACCGTTTATAATAACAACAAATGTTTTTTAAGCAGTAAATCAGCATATTATTATGATTTCTGAAGATCATGTGACACTGAAGACTGGATTAATTATGCTGAAAATTCAGCTGCGTATCACAGAAATAAATTACATTTGATTATTTATTTAAATAGTACACCGTTATTTTAAGTTGTAATAATATTACACATTATTTCAGTTTTTTTATGAAATTAATGCAGCCTTGCTGAGCAGAAGAGACTTCTTTAAAAACATTTAAAAAGATATAATTTTTTCATTCACTTCTATTGGTAAAAATGTTCATATTGTTGTTTTCATCAGTGGTATGTCCAGGCGACCTGTGCGACTCAAGGGACGGGTTTATACGAGGGATTAGACTGGCTTTCCGAGCAGCTCTCCAAACACTAAACTGCACTTCCTGTCCAAGCAGGATGTGTGCTGCTCAATGGACATGATTAGTGTTGATGCGGCACAGAAGCTCGTTTTCAGTTGATCGTTACCAAAACTCCTCCTGCTGCAGTGCATTTTAACACGTTCCTTTTTTAATTCATTGCACCTTTGACCTCGACTGACATTTCTCCCAGATTCATGTGTGTAGCTTTATAGTCTTCTGTAGATCTGACCACAGTATGAAAAAAAATACTAGATTTGTGAAGAAGCTCTTGCAGTACTTCTGGGTTCTTGTTACAGTAAGCATAAACGTCAAGCATTTTCTTAATAATGATCATTTAGTGTATTTATAAAAATGCTCTATTTTTGCTCCCTCAACTTGATTTATTCCATTATTTTCATTCCGAACAGCTCAATCCCAGGCGTTTGCGTGCCATACATCCAGGGAAAGGTTCTCAGAGAAGCATGCATTTAATAAATAAATAATTATTCTTATAGCAGCACACTTAGAGACGGACAATGCATTGATGTAAGCGTTAGTTTTAATGCTTCTACGATGCATGAGTGTATATTGGGAACCAGTCAGATGTTTGTATTGTAAGTAAACAGACTTGTTATGTACGTAATCAGTTGCCTTAAACGTGTTGTGCTTTACTGTGTGAATGCACTCGCCTGATACACTTTTAATTTAGCATTTCTATTGAGAACGAACCCGTGAAAATTGTTTTATTCCCAGCTTTTGAAAATATTAGGACTCTATGCTAGGAATCGTCTTGCTGTTCCCTTTTTAAAAAATGTATTAAAACATTATGAATAAAGAGTGAAGCAAATAAACGTCTGAAATGCATCACTTGTATGGGTGTGTATTAACTAAGGCTCACGAAAGAAAATAACTCATTTAATCTGAATGAACCAGCTCTTTTACCAGTTCTAAAGGGTCGTGAATCATTTAATTTTTTATTTTAAGAGTTATATATTATACACAGGTTGCACATTGCATAAAACTGATGGTATTCATGTTTATTATTAAATCAATATTTCACCCTAAACCCTCGGACCATACAAGATGTAGATGAGTTTGTTTCTTCATCAGATTTGTAGAAATGTAGTTCACCAATGGATGCTCTGCAGTGAATGGGTGCCGTCAGAATGAGAGCTGATAAAAACATCACAATAATCCACACCACTCCAGTCCAACAGTGGACATCTTGATTATTATTAATATTATTATATATTATAAATGAATGTCTTGTGAAGCTGCATGATTGAAACAAATCCACCATTAATGCATTTGAAATGTAAACCGTAAAATGAGTGCATTATCCATAACGCTTCCTACAGTGTAAAAGTGGTCTGATCTGAATCAGGAGAGAAATCTGCACGAACCAAGCACTGTTTACAATCAAGATCAGATCAAAACAAACATGATGAAGGATTTTGATGTGACAGACAACAGGAGATGGACTTGTTCTCTGGAGAATGCATTCTTATCTATTACTATGGACTCATTTTAGCTGGACACAGTGGTTTAAACTTCTCATAACTGATGGACTGGACTGGAGTACTTGTGGATTATTGCAGGGGTTAAAGCAATAAAAATCCCGAGCCTGAACTTTTTTCTCGGGTGGGGGTTTGGTTTCGGGGAGGACACATTCACAGGGTTATTTGGCAAACAAAAAACATTATTTAAATGAATTTCCATGAAACAAACTAAGCCTCGGAATACTGAAATGGTTTTGTTCAAAATAAATAATGGTGAAATGAATATAAAAAATGAAGTATACAAAGACAGTTTACTACAGAAAACTACAGTTCAGTTAATTTAATAACTACAAAAATAATAAACGCTCCAAGAACTGGAAACTTAAAAAGGGTTCATACAGATACTGTTAAATCAAATTCCAGGACTTTTCATGCACTACTTTTAAGTTATCACTTTCATTATTCCTTATGGGGCAGTCGTGGCTAATGGATAGAGCGCTGGACTTGTAATCCAAGGTTGTGGGTTCGAATCTCGGCTCCGGGAGGAATTGTCCACGACTGAAGTGAGACCCTTGAGCAAGGCACCGAACCCCCGACTGCTCCCTCGGCTGTCCACTGCTCCAGGTGTGTGTGCACTTGGATGGGTTAAATGCAGAGAACACATTTCATTGCTGGTTATACTCTGTATAATTGTGTATGTGACAAATAAAGCTCATCTGAGCTTAATAATTACGATTGACCTGAAGATGGGGTGTAACAATGAACTTAGCTCATGAGACGCATCAAAATACAGACTGCATCTGGTTCGAAATATTTTTTTCAATGACAGAATCACAAGTAAAACAATGCAGATGTTTGAACTTAATTTAGGGCTGTAACTAACGATTATTTTGGTACTCAAGTAATCTACTGATTATTTTTAGTAACAAATAGACCCTAAGTGAAAACGAGGCTTTATCATGACATTATTTACATATAAACTAACAAATAGGCAATAATAATTGGCTTAAAAGTATCAAAACCAGGTAATTACATGGATTTATTGAACCACACACCAATATGCCAATAATATGAACAAAACCAACTTAAACCATTGTTATAACACATAGTGTAACAGCAGAGGGCGCTAACGGCCCGGTGTTGTTTCACTTTACAGCGCGATTTAAATCCGTTTAATTTCACCTGCAAACTCTTAAACTCTTCTCTCAAACTTTTATTTTGAAATCGCGATGTGCAACAAATATGTTGATATATTATCCTGTGTTGGCATGGGTTCATAATTGATTTACGTTACAAATCTAGTGAGATAATACACACTGTTTTCCGAGATGACCGTTAAGTAACACAAACTCACAGCAGAGGAAGAGTTTAGCGCCTTTCACACATACCGTCTTTACTGGAAAATTACCATTAAGAGATCATGTGTGAACAGCACCTTCTTCAAAAGTCGTTCTGACAATCATATCGTTTTTATTGAGATGACGTGCTTACTATGAGCCGTTTACAAAGCTCTGCTGCTTTTTAAAAGCTTTTCTATGTAAACAAGCACTAGAGTGATATCTTTGACCATTGCACCTCGTGCTCGAGACCCAGACTTCTTCTCCATTCATCAGAGCTGTGATATTATTATGTGCGTCATGTGTTTATAAGAGCAACAACTTCTGATTGGCTAGTAATGTTAGTTTGGTTGAGAGTGAAAGCTGTGTTCCTCTCATATGATTGGTAGACGAACTTGTGAACTCGCACATGATATCAACACGTTTTTTTTTAAATGTAGGACTTTCTTTCCCCCCCCCACAGCCGAACGTTATTGTGATGTTTTTATCAGCTGTTTGGACTCTCATTCTGACGGCACCCATTCACTGGTGAGCAAGTGATGCAATGCTACATTTCCCAAAATCTGATGAAGAAACAAACTCATCTACATCATTGGATTAACTATTATTTATAGGGGGAACTGGTTATGTCCATTCGCTCTTTTGGTTTGAAAAGCAAAGTTAAAGCAACAATGCTGAATGAATTTAAACAGTCGCATATTGTAATTACATATTTTAATATTTCCAAGTAGGTGTCAATACTGGCATTTAAAGAATATCACACAATAACTTATCCTTTCATCATAAATGTAATTTGTACAAGTGAAACTGAAGCTGTGTGATAAATATAAATGCTGAAATCAGATCTTTAAAAAGCTTTTGCTTTTGATGAAACAAAACTTTGTGATCGTTTCACTTCCACTTGAGGTCACACACCAGCGCGATGTGATCTGACGGGTGCGAGACGCTCGGCAGGGCCACACAGGTCGTGACCTCCTGAAGACCGGGCAGAGGAATCACCTGCTCCACCTGCAGCACATGCGGCTCCACAAAAATATAGTCCAGACAGCCCTGGAAGCCCCCGACGTAGTTGGTGAAAGCCGGGACGCCACAAGCACTGGCCAGCCGGAACGGGTTCATCAGTCCCACCTGGATCTGCTCCTCCGGCCCGCTGGAGACCCAGTCGTCATGATTCTCCGAGACGGATCCGTCACAGACGAGCTGGAAGAGACCGGACGAGGGCGTGCTGTTGAAATCACCCAAGAATATGAGCCCGGCCCCGGGATGCTTCTCCAACACAACCTGCTTCATGTGTTTGAGAGCCACTGCAATCTGAACCAGTCGAACGTTTCCTCCTGAACACACAGCAGACTGTCAGAAACTACAGCTAACGTCATTATATTCACTCTGAGTCTCACCTTTAGGGTGCCAGTACAGGTGTGTGTTTCCCACACATAATACCCTTGACGGGTCGCATAACGACTGCAAGACGCTCACCTGAGAAAAACAGGTGCAGATGCATTTCTATTGGGTTTGATTTAATATAGCACTAAACAAGGATTTAAATAAGCCAAAAAATATTCTAATTCAATAAAATAATTAAAAGCAAAACAGTATAAAAATTAAAAAGATTAAAATAAATGAAAAACATTACAATAAACAAAAATATATTAAAATAAGCCAATTTTTTTTTATTTTGATTCAAGGAAAAATAATTAGAGAAAAGCAGTGTCAAAATAAATAGATAATAAAATAAGATTAAGATAAAGAAATAAAAATGACATTAAATGAGATATGATTTAAAATTAAAGTAGGACAAAACAAGGATTTAAATGAGCCAAAAAATAACTAAAAATATTTAATTCAAGAAAATAATTAAAAGCAAAACTGAAATGAAAAAGATTAAATTATTGATTTTAAATATATTTTTGTTTATTTTAAAGACATCGATTGAAATTTAAGTAAATCATTTTAATTTTATTCAAGAAAAAAATACTAGAAAAATAATTAGAGTAAAGCAGTGTCAAAATAAATAGATAATAAAATAAGATTAAGATAAAGAAATAAAAATGACATTAAATGAGATATGATTGAAAATTATTTAAAGTAGGACAAAACAAGGAATAAATCAAAACAACTAAAAAATCTATACATTTCTTTTTTCAATTCAAGAAAATATTTATTCAAAAATAATAAAAAGTTGAGTAAAAATAATTAGATAAAGATCAAAATTAAAATAAATGACTTAAAATAATTTAAAGTAAAACAAAACAAGGATCAAAATAAACCAAAAATCTATATATTTATTATTTTAATTCACAATCTCAACAATGTTTTTTCTTCTTAAATTTCCAGTCTTGAAATTCGAATGAAAAAAATTGATTTCTAGATCTGGATTTTTTTTTTAATTGCAATATTTTATTTATATACATTGCAATAAAAAAAATCCAGGTCAGTTTAGCATTAGTCAAAAAAGTAAATATATATATATATATTTTTTTTATTTATGCAAAACTGTAAAAATTGTATGGGAACATTTCATATCTAGTAAATCAAAAACAATAAGTCTTGAGGCCTTTGTGAAGAACTGGAGGTCAGGTCTCGGAGTCAAAAAGCCCCCCGAAATACCTGCAGCATGGTTGACCTGCTTTCGATCTTCTCCTTCAAGCTGGGATTACTGCACACTTTCTCCAGCAGCTCCCGGTGAAGAGCATCTGTCATCAAAGCCTCGCTCAGCTTAACATCATACTGCTGGAGCATCTTCAGCTTAGACCTCCTAAAATACGTGGCCAGACCTTCATGCTGCCTTCCCTTGATCCTAAAAACCCCTTCCAACCCAAACGCATCCAACGCAGGAGACAAACTATCTACAAAAGCCCCCTTATCCACCTCCTGGAGGCAGACAATGTCAGCGTTGTACCCTGCCAGCTCCTTCTTGATCAGATTCTGCCTGTAGTCCATTTCTAAAGCGTACGGGGCACAATAAGGGTACAAGACCGTTTTGGAAAGATCGGTTTGAGCGTAGATGTCAGCTAGGATGTTATAAGACACAAGCCTCAGTGAAGACTCATCAGTGACCTTCTGAGTGTACATGTGTCTGGTATCAAAGGTGCATGTTCCTGGGCCGGCTTCTACTACACTAAAGATACCAGTTCCTTAGGTTCTCCAAACCTGGGTCCGTTCCCAGGTGTGCATCTCAACATCACCCTCAAACCGATGTCCAGATTGGACGGTGTGAACACACGTTCATGTCCAGCCTCCACCCAGCAGTCTTGATCTCCTCTCATATGTGCATTAGGAGAGCTTTCCTTCAACCATTTAAACTCAGAGTCCCTCAGATCTCCAAACTCCATCTCCAGCTTGGGACACACGGGGAATTCAGCCATTAGAGATGTTGGGAGCTCAGAGACGGTGAATGTTGGAGGATTCAGTTCCACTTTATACTTAAAATCCCCAACATGCAGCACAGCTCCATTCTGCCACGCGTCCGCGTTCACGGTCTCCTCGGGAACGCGCTGTTCGTTCACGCGCAGGCTGATTTCGGCTTTATCCGCGTCTGGAGTCTCGCTTTTCTCTTTGTTTGGTTTGGATTTTTTCGCTTTGTTTTGTCCCTTGGTGATGCTGTTGGCTATACGAGCCAGGACTTTGCCCAGCGGCTCTGTCTGCTCTCTCAGCATCTGTTTATTGCTGCCGTTTAGATTGAACGAGATGGTCAGTTTGGACTCGCGCGGCACACACCTCACCACACATCTCTCCATATTCATATTAAACCGGGTGCTGGAGAGGCTTCTGAGGGTTAGGATTGAAGAAGGGGGGATATTACGGAAAAATAATTTAGTTGAGAGTGACAGCCTGTTCAACATGAGCGCGGAGAAGAGAAACATCCGGTGACTTCCACGAACGAAACACTTGTTTTGTTCAGAACACCAGATTCGACACATTTAATATGAAATTATGGAGATTTTTTTTTAATTTGATGTGAATTAAATATTTTATTATATTAGTAAACTAAGGTGCTGAAGCATCCTTGAAAAAGATTTGAACGAAAACGCTGATCTCAATATAAAGGTAACCGCATTATTCGGGGAACTAGATTCGACAATTTTGTCTGTGTGGGAAATTATTATTTTGTTTGTTTTATATTCCTTTTAATTAAATACTTTATGGTGTTATAAAGTTATCACAACATTTGCGTGATATTATGTAAGCTTTGGGGTTTCGTGGGGTCTGTGGAAAAGAGAAAAAAACGGTGTAAGTGAATAATAAAACATAAGATTAAAATAAATACAAATTAGATTAAATTAATGCATAATAATTTATTCATATATGTATTTTAATTGATTATCAAACTATATCTCTCTACATATAGCCTACATAAAATCAATTATTTAAAAATATTAATACATTATTTTAAAAGTTTAGAGAGAGATTTGATTAAGAAAGTTATATTATATTAAATATCTAACAGTAGCCTAATATATAATGAGTAGAAAAATAGTAATAAAGTATCTTAATATTATCTTTAATTAGACGATTTATATATATATTAAAGGTCACAATATTATACAATTCTAATGATATATAATTCATTTATATATATCAGAATTGTTTAAATTATTTATTTATTTTATTTTATTTTTAAGTGTAAATTGTGGGTGTTTATACATGAAACTACATAGATACCTTTCAATTTTTAAAATATTAAATATTTAAAATATTAAAAAGCCCTGCTCCAAGTAAGATATTTTAGAAAGTGATCTTTTAAACTCATAACTGAGTATTTTATAATATAGGTGGCGCTGTTTTCAAATGATTGATCTCTTTTTATAGCTCATCAATAGTTTGAGAAAATAACATGTCATTTTTATAATAAACTGTATTTAATAATGTACTTTTAGTCTACGTAATTGATTCGAAACAGTG
>CM050431.1:22696439-22731439 GCA_027564155.1 Gymnocypris eckloni scoliostomus
TGCAGGTCTTGCCGTTGTAAGAAACACTCAGAGGAGAATACGACAGCATTCCCGGAGACTGAAGCAACGTTCTGCGCGGAGGAGTGTGAAGCTGCCATCCGTACGGCTGAAACAAGAGCAATGCACACGATCGTTCTCAAGATGATGTATGATGGTCTACGCAAGTATAGAACTTCATCAAATCATCTGCACTAATTATTGTGGCAACACACATCTTGGTTTAGGGTTTGTAATAAAAAAATGCTTTTGAAAGAAGCTTCCTTTCTGATAAAATATACAGGAAGAAGTATAGAATTGTGAAATATTATTAAAATTTTAAATAACACATAAAACTGTTATTTTAAATTTTAATAATATTTCACAATTCTAAACTTCTTCCTGTATTTTTAATCAGAAATTTCTGAAGATCATGTGACACTGAAGACTGGAGTAATGATGATTTTATAGTTTATACATTTTATATAAACTATAAAATCATCATTACTCCAGTCTTCAGTGTCACATGATCTTCAGAAATTATTCTAATATTCCGATTTGTTGCTCAAGAAACATTTCTGATTATTAATAATGTTGAAAACAGTTTAATGTTTTTGTGGAAATCATGATCAATTTCATTTTTCATGATTATTTGATAAAAAAGAAAGTTAAAAACTTAGAATTTATTTTAAATAGAAATCTTTTTTAACATTATAAATGTGTTTAATGTTACTTTTAAACCATTAAAATTATGTATATTTTAAACCATTGTAACATATTTTAAACCATTGTAACATATTTTAAACCATTGTGTAAAATATGTTACAGTTTACATATTTGTAACATTTTAAACCATTGTAACATATTTTAAACCATTGTGTAAAACGGATGTTTTGGCCCAACAGACAGTATATTGCAATTAAATGTAATTAAAAAACTATTTGCAGGAATTAAAGTCTGAGTGCTCCATGTGGGCATTTATAAACAATACTCTTGTATCTGTATGTGACAACTAGCCCCCAGCTATGCTTTGAAATACACTTAATACTCATTGTAAAACCATTGTAACATATTTTAAACCATTGTGTAAAATATGTTACAGTTTACATATTTGTAACATATTTTAAACCATTGTAACATATTTTAAACCATTGTAACATATTTTAAACCATTGTGTAAAATATGTTACAGTTTACATATTTGTAACATATTTTAAACCATTGTAACATATTTTAAACCATTGTGTAAAATATGTTACAGTTTACATATTTGTAACATATTTTAAACCATTGTAACATATTTTAAACCATTGTGTAAAATATGTTACAGTTTACATATTTGTAACATATTTAAACCATTGTAACATATTTAAACCATTGTGTAAAATATGTTACAGTTTACATATTTGTAACATATTTTAAACCATTGTGTAAAACGGATGTTTTGGCCCAACAGACAGTATATTGCAATTAAATGTAATTAAAAAACTATTTGCAGGAATTAAAGTCTGAGTGCCACATGTGGGCATTTATAAACAATACTCTTGTATCTGTATGTGACAACTAGCCCCCAGCTATGCTTTGAAATACACTTAATACTCATGAAAAACAGTTCATATTTGCAAAGGGAATTAGAGAGTCTTGGGGCGCTGTGACAGAGGGAAATTCCTGATTAAAAATGTAGCATGCATGTAATCTGTTTTTCCAAAGACAATGCAGTCTGTGCAGGATTAAATTGATCTGCTTTGGAGGTTTGGAGGGAAATCTGCACCCCAGCGGTGGCACAAGGTCACATTGGCATCCGTCTCACCTGCTGCGCTCGTCTGAGACGCTCTTCAGCCGCAGCGTCCTCTCCATCTGCACAACAACACGACAGACGTCAGGTCCACACACACTGCTTTCATTATCAGAAACTCTGCTGAAACACTCGTTCAAATGTGTGCATTATATCGCATTTATTCAAACAAATATGCAAAACTAAAGCACCGTGTGTACGGTATCATGTTTTTAAAAGAAGTCACTTCTGCTCATCAAGGATGCATTTATTTGATCAAAAAACTGTAATATTGTGAAATATTATTGCAATTTAAAATAACAGTTTTTTATTTTAATTAGTGCTGTCAAACGATTAATCATGATTAATCACATCCAAAATATATACTGTGTATATTTATTCTGTATGTTTAAATACACACACATACAGTATATATTTATATTCATATCATTTATAGTATATATAAATATATTTAATATATAAACATAACATGTTTTTCTTAAATATATACATGCATGTGTTTGTATTTATACATAATAAATATACACCGTACACACACATATATTATGTGAACAAAAATGCTAATTTTATTATACATTAAATTATAATTTATTTCTGTGATAAAAGCTGAATTCTCCGCATCATTACTCCAGTGTTCAGTGTCACATGATCTTCAGAAATCATAATAATATGCTGATTTATTATCAATGTTGGAAACACTTGTGCTGCTTAATTTTTTTTTTTTAAGGATTCTTTGATGAATAAAAAAGTTCAAAAGAACAGCATTTGTTCAAAATGTTATAAGACTTTACTATCACCTTAAAAAATCTATTTAAAACATGCATTTTGAAGAAAAGTATTAATTTCTTTTAACAAAAAATAAAATACTTTTGTGAATTTACTGACTCACAATTTTTGAATGTATATTGTTACCAAAAAAAAGCAATTTGGTGCAGATCATTATATTTATATGAACAAAAATGTATTAAATTCTGATGTTTGTCATGTAAATATGTGAGACTTTTATAACAATATAGCAGATACTTATTTAACATGATATACATATCAGTTGTCAATCTATATCTCCAATAAAATATCTTGGTAAGATTAAATTTAAATGATCCAAACATATAATGCAATGCTGATTGAGAGAGAAACAAACGCTCCTCTAAAGATCATCTGATGATCAGATTTGAGACTAAAACATGATTGATGGAGAATCAAGTAAAGCTGAGCTGCTTCAGAAAGTGTTCATCTGGAGATATGACAGACGTTATACTTTATCAAAATCAATAAAGAGTTCAGATTAAGAAGACACGTGAAGCACCAGCTGAAGTCGGACGTTTGTAGAATTACACTAAAAGAGCTTTTACTGGATTAGAGAAAGGCTAAACCATCGATCAGACGACAGAAGGCATGAGGAGATCATGTTGATCATTTAGAAATGTGCATATCAAATATGATACAGTAGGATTTGTAAAGAACCACTGAAAGTTATAATCAAAATAACTTACTTTGTTGAATTCTGATGTCTTGGGATGGTGCTTCATCTGAGCTGTAAGTACGATAATTTAATGAGTGCATTAATAACCTTCATAAACAACTGAAATCATGTTTATAGTTGGACACAATCACTCAGTCGGAGCTGCAGATCCGTTATGAATATGAATGAGAGACGGGAGGCTGTGAGTCACTGCTGAGACGTCACCGTCCGTGAAGTGAGACAAACTCGCTTTCATGACACGCTTTTGTTCCCGCAGGATATTTCTATTGCTCAGGACATCAGCTACGTTTCCTCTAAGCGTCAGGAGAAATACATATACACACAAACGAGTCAATTAACATGCAGCAAGAGATCTGAAATCACGATGGAGAGCAGCTCGGATTATATGATGAGATGAGAAATGCTCGAGTTCATATTGAAATCATAAAGAAAATGTCCTCACTCTCAAGCTATCCAAGATGTAGATGAGTTTGTTTCTTCATCAGATTTGGAGAAATGTAGCATTACATCAGTGTCTCAGCAATGGATGCTCTGCAGTGAATGGGTGCCGTCAGAATGAGAGTCTGATAAAAACATCACAATAATCCACAGTCCATCAGTTAACATCTGGAGAAGACAAAAACTGTGTGTTTTATTAATTAAATCAATCATTAAGACGCTTTTAACTTCAAAGTGTTGCTGTTGGCCAAAATACGAATCCATAATATTGCTTTCCCTGATAAAAAAGTCATCTAGTCTGAATCAGGAGAGAAGTATACTCAATCTAAGCACCGTTTACAAGCTAAAACAGCTCTAAATTAATATATATGGGTGGGTTTTGATGCGAGAGACAACAGGAGATGCACTTTTTCTCTGTTATTATGGATTATGGACTAAGCCAGAAGAGACAGTTATATCTTAAAAATATCTTAATGATGGATTTGTTTCTTAAAAACACACAAACATGCAGCTTTTGTCTTCTCAAGATGTTAATTGTGATGTTTTTATCAGCTGTTTGGACTCTCATTCTGACGGCACCCATTCACTGCAGAGCATCCATTGCTGAGACACTGATGCAATGCTACATTTTTCCAAATCTGATGAAGAAACAAACTCATCCTCATCTTGATGACCTAAAGGTGAGCACATTTTCAGCAAATTTGTATTTTTGGGTGAAATGTTCCTTTAAGATCTCTTCAGAATAACCGGTGTGATTCTCTGGGTCTTTTTCTCAGGAGAAACATGTCTTAATTTACACTTTTGAATGTTATTGCTGTCTAGGAGAAATGCTTTAAATCTGATGTGTGCATGTTCTTGTGATTTCTTTAACAGTAAGACGGATTACTGAGAGATGAACAGTTTAATGGCTGAGTAAATGCTGCTGAAATGGGCTTAACCTGGTTCTCAGACCTGATTACGGGTCGGTCTGACCGGCGCTGGCACATAATGTCGGTCAGGGATCAAAGAAAGACGTGAGGATGAAAGAGAAGAGATTCTGACTCGTATATAAACGAATGTTTTCTTACACCTGTTTGGATCGATTAATAATCTCTGGTGTATGTGAAGAATTACTAGTGCTTTCAGAGTCAAGTATTACTATTACTATCACTATACTAGCACTTCAGCGAGTAACTCGTCCCAATCTGTGCTGCTTTAACACGGTCACTATTGTGAACACTTTTAATGAGCTGATATAAAATTAAATATAAATATTTAATGAAAAATGTACATAAAAACGGAAATAAGTTTAAGTAATACAATTATAAAAACTGAAATAAGTTTAAGTAATAAAATTATTAAAACTGAAATAAGTTTAAGTAATAAAATTATAAAAACTGAAATAAGTTTAAGTAATAAAATTATAAAAACTGAAATAAGTTTAAGTAATACAATTATTAAAACTGAAATAAGTTTAAGTAATAAAATTATAAAAACTGAAATAAGTTTAAGTAATAAAATTATAAAAACTGAAATAAAAATGAAAGATTGTAATAGACATGAAAAACCACATTAAATGTATAAACTCCAGCTCATTCAAAATTAATAAAAACTACAATAGCACATAAATAAAACTAAAATAACACTGATTCACAATGACTATATATATATATATATATATATATATATATATATATATACATACATACATACACATTTATTACTGTTATATAATTGTTATTTAAGTATCAATGAAATACTATTATAGTTGTATTAATATTTTGAATATATATTTGTTTTATTTTCCTTTTCAGTTTTATTTAGTGACATTTTTATTTGAGTAAATTTGGTGTGTTTGTCATTTTTTTAGCAGTAACTGTTTTTGTAATATTTCTATATAGTTTTTATTAATTTTATTTCAGTTTTTGTTATTTTAGTACATTAAGTTTAATTAAAATAAAATGAAAAATGTTGCTTTGACAACTAAATTAAATTAAAAAAATTATATATTTCAGTTAATGTTTACTTTATTTACTTTATAACAAAAATGTTTGTTATGGTTTTAGATTTGCTAATTAATTTTATTTTCGTATCTATCCTATAATGTTTAAATATATTAATCTGCAAATATTGTGTATTAATTTCTCGCTATCTAAATGGTTAAGTTATCTATAACTAAAACTAAAACCATAGAAAAAGCATTTTGGTTACTTGAAATAAAATA
The DNA here is from genome assembly GCA_027564155.1 of Gymnocypris eckloni scoliostomus. Taxonomy (NCBI): domain Eukaryota; kingdom Metazoa; phylum Chordata; class Actinopteri; order Cypriniformes; family Cyprinidae; genus Gymnocypris; species Gymnocypris eckloni. Next base: position 22,702,334 of record CM050431.1, read on the forward strand.
ATCTTTAACTGAAATAAATATAAAACACTTTATTTCAGCAAGTTGCCATATTTTCTCATTTTAAATTGAGTTTATGCACTAAAATAACAAAAACTGAAATTAAAATGAACAAAAACTATATATATATAAACTAAAGCTACTAAAAAGGCCAAAAACACACAACAAAATAACTTAAACTGTAAAATTAAAATGTAAAATATAAAAATAACAACTGATTCAAAATATAATAAAACTAGTATCTCAATAATACTAAAATAAGGCAGTTTTCTGCAAGCAAACATGTCAGAGTTATCATCAGCATGCCATCAACACACTTGCATTTAAGGAATATGTCTTTAATGCATCTTTAACCACTGCTTTTCAATACTAAACGCATGTATTTGTTGTCGCTGTGCATGATGATTTATCAGCTCAGTGCAGCTTGGAGTGACCTGTGAGTGCGGATCTGCCCTTGTCCACGCGGGGGGGTGTTGTTGTTTACCTGCCCTGTAAATAACAGCAGGCCTGTGACGCTGCTTCTGATTTTCATCACTCTCGGATGAACAGAAGCCCACGAGGGAGATGTGGGAGGGTTTGTGTTCTGTTATTGTTGCATAACTGCAAAACTGAGAGTTTGCATCTGCACGGCACCATCCAAAACAACAACCTGAGCGAATAAAGCCCAGCCAGACGAGAAAGAGAGAGAGAGAGAGAGAAGGAAGCTCTTCTTCTGTCTGCTTCGGCAGGGTTTATCCGCTCAGCGCTGCACCTGAACACAGTCGGCACATTTATATAATCAATGAGATCTGCAGACCGCATCGAAACGCATGCAGCATATTTCAGTCGGGACGCTCAGATTAGAGTGTCTTTAAAGTTCTGGCGGCATGCATCTAGATGCTTCACCAAATCAAATCTGTTAATACACAGCTAAAGCCCAGACTGGCCTACATGTAGTAAAACTCCATCTGTGCAAGAGGAGAGACGCTCAGCTTTCAGCTCCTAGAAGCAGTGTGCTGCCAGTTATATCCGTGTGTTTAATACGAGCTGCAGAATGAAGTACACTGAGGAGAAACTCCACATATGTGACCATACAAATACCACAAGAGTTGCATTCACTGTCACGACGTTCAGATTAAACCATTATTGGCGTATGCTGTACAAGAAAATACTATCAGTTTTGCTTCAAAATGTCATGCTATTGTCTGTTTATTTGTACATTTAGCAATTTCTGTTTCTACACAATATTGTGTATATTTTTGCTGATTTATTAATGTTTATTTACTTATTCTTTCAGTATTTCTTTCCATGCATAAGTGTGCCAAGAACTTTAATAGATACCCAGGATTTCTATAAAATAAAAATAAAATAAAGAACAATTGCATTTATTTGTTGGTTAATTTGTTGTTTATTTACTTATTCCTTGTGCATTTTAACAACACAAGTTTGTCAAATTAAATATATATTCAAATAGATTAAATAGATATTTCAAATAAATTTTATGGAAAAATAAAACAAAATAGCATTTTTACTGATTTATTTTCTGTTTATTTAATTATTCTTTCAGCATTTTTACATGTCAAATTAAATATATTGAGGTTTTTGATTTTTATTATAAAATATTGAAATAATCAAATCAAATAAAAAATATTAAAACCTTTATCTGGTGGATAAAGATAAAATGGCATCTTGTTGAAACACCTGAATTTAAAATTGCGTGCTTAATTTTTTTTAAAGAGATACTCAAGGTTTTATTTATTCATCACTTACTCAATTATACAGCATATAATCAGCAGTGAAAAGTAAGTAAAGCATTCCACCTCAAAATTATCATTTTGTCATTTTTCGCATGTCGTTCCAAACCCGTGAAAGCTTTGTTCGTCTTCGGGACACAATTTAAGATATTTTAGATGAGACCCGGGAGTCTTGTGACTGTCTCATTGACTGCCGAGTAATTAACACGGTCAAGGCCCAGAAAAGTATTAAAAGCATCGCCAGGATACTCCATCTGACATCAGTGGTTCAATCTAAACCCTATGAAGCGACAAGAATACTTTTTGTATGGAAAAAAACAAAAATAATGAGTTTATTCAACATTTAGGCACCGTAACGTCTCCTTAGAGTCAGCGTAGCACCATTTTGGAGATTACGGACATAAAATGCGTAAACTCTTCTGTATCAGCCGGGCCACAAGGATGAGTCTTCGTCGATTTACGCTCTGATTTGAACACAAACAGCGCCTCCGTGTGGCCCGGCTGATGTAGAAGTGTTTACGCGTTTTGCGTCCAGGGGATAATCTACGAAATGGTGCTACGCTTGACGCCAGAGCCGATCCTCCCTATACGCAGAATACACAAGCCCCGAAACACCAGGGACCCCTTGATCTCAAAGATGATTTCATTTTAGTGTTGTTTAGATTTGGCCAGTGGGTGGTGCTGCCGCCCTTTCTGCGTAAAAATCGGTCAAATCATGTAACGTGAATGTCGTTAGAGTCTCTTGCTGGAGATGAAAGCGTAGCGAGCCGCGGAAGAGATACTATTTCTCCAGCGCTTTTCACGAGCGCGATTGAGGGCGGAGTGAAACACAGACAAATGCGTTTCATTCATTAGTTTTTAACCACTTAACCCCCCCCCCCCCCAGAAGTCTAGGATCGGCTCTGGCTGACGCAGAGGAGACGCATGTAACTTAATTCTAACTTAAACTAATGTAACTTAATGTAATTTAATATGCAGTCAATGGGACAGTTACACGATTCTCATCTAAAATATCTTAAATTGTGTTCGGAAGACGAACGAAGCGTTTACGGGTTTGGAACGACATGCGGGGAAGTGAAAAATAACACAATTATAATTTCGGGGTGGAGTATCCCTTTAAATGATTGATTATAAATTTAAATAATATATGATTAAAAAAATGGTTTCTACATTTCCTTTTTTACACACTCAGCTACTTTCACTACATTTAATGTGAGTATATGTGCATGTTGTGTGTACTGTATTGTTATGGCACCAGGTCTTTTGCATATTGTCATATTATAAATTCTGATGATCTGCAGCGGTCTTCGAAAGATCTTCCCCTGTGGATTAATAAAATCAACCTGTCTCTTTATAAACAAGTCAAAATCAACAAATTCATTAGTGTATCAAAAGATCAATTATTACGAATAAACACGCATCTATATAATAAATCAATGATTCATAATGCGATCCTGCAGCTTGATGGTGTTATGTGACGCTCAGCCCAAGAATAAATGGTACGTGAATCACAATTATATTTTATATTTCATATGTTTTCATTCATATTCTCATCTCAGCCTGAAGCTCAAACAGATGCATTCCTGCCATTCCTCCAGTGATGCTGATCATCCCTGCTCTCATCTTATCCAGCACATCTCTGCCTCCAGGTTCAGTATCATATGGATTTTCTCTTGTGTTTCACTGCAAGAGCTCTTCAGTTGAGTCTCAGTGCAGACATGAAGGGTGGACAAAGGAGGCGAGCACTAGCAGTCTCCGCCACACCAGTTCATCATCGTTTAATAAATCCATAGATACACTATATATACACATATAAGCTTTGTTTCTCCCGGTTTCACCATTTGAATAAAAGAGCACGTCTCCGGTTTAATTCACAATAATCCACTCACCTTCCTTCCACAAAGGCAGACAGCTGCTCGTAAGACGAGGATATCTGCAGGAAAACTAAAGAAAATAAGGCGAGAGACATTGGGCGCCACGTTGATGCCATGTATCCATCCAGATGAGTCTGTCAGAGATGATGCTGAACGCTGCTGCTTCATAACCTGCCTTGATGACGAGCGCAGCCTCAGCGGCGCGGCGGCCAATCAGCGTCCAGCGGGCGGGGCGATCCGGCGACGTGGCCACGCCCACTCACAGAACGTGCGCTGCCTGCTGACGCACACAAACCAGCGCTGACCCATTAAACTAAACTAATTAAGCGCGTGATTAACCAACATAAGACAATAGTATTGATTGGGAACTGTGGCAGGAGGTCGAAACTGTTCCTGCATTGATGTGTGACCACATCGCTACTTTAGTGCACATTAATCGGCACAATAGAAATGCATAATACAATTCTGTATAGAGCTGTACTATTTCGGTTTTGAACCCAAAGGGAAAATGTATGTATTTGTTTACATTTCGTAGATACACATTACCAATGTAATATATTTCATTATTAAATCCAAAGGGAATATATTTAGATATTTATTTCACATTCATAGACAGTAACAAATAATTATATATTTCAATATTAAACCAAAGGGAACATGTATTTATTTATTAACTTACTCACTAAGGCTACTTACAATACATAGATACATATTAATAACACTTATAATATATTTCAGCATTAAATCCAAAGGGGTTTATTAATGTATTTCCCATTCATAGATAGATAGATGTTACAAATAATAACACATTTCAGTATTAAACCCAAAGGGAATATTTATTTATTTATTTACAATCATAGATAGATACATTTTACCCATTGCAATACCTATTTCAGGTAATACCATAGTTTCTTGACACTTACATTAATGTTATTAAGGTCATTGCATTCTTTAAAATACTATGTAGTACCATATATCTGCTTGAATATTGTAATCATAAATGTATATGCTTTTTTTCAATCTCAATCAAGTAGCCTAGAAATATTAATCTAATATTTTGATTTGGATGATGGTGAACTAGATCAGATTAAATATATTAAAGTGTTATTTCTGCCATCCAAATAGAGATATGAAAAGGGAAAAGTCTGAAATTAAAAACCCTTCCTTAATCTCTGATATTCAATCAAATGAGCATTACTGATTTATGAACAGGCGCTCGTTCGGTCTACCCGCGGGGTCCTTCCAGCAGTCATTTTGCGCAGAGCGTCACGTGATCGTTCTTTCCTGTCCGGACTCAGAACACGCGATCATGGGTACGTGTGAGGCGACAATAAAACTGCACAAAACGCTCAAATACTCGGTTTAACTACACAATCGTCTTGCTTTACATGTTGTTAAAAGTTTAATGAATCCGTTTCGACAAAGTGGAGCTCGCTATAAAGCGGTTTTGTCGGTATTTTGTGTTTTATAACGAGGCATCGTGGAGCGGCCGTGAGCTACACACCGTTACAGTCGGAAACATTAAACACTGACACGGTCTTTATTTAGACTCCGACTCACTATATTAAACTGCATCTCGATTTATGCAGAGTTGATATTGTTAATCAGACTTGCTTGTTGAATACAATAATTCAGCTGCTTTAAATTTGTAGCAACATTCAGGTGTAATTACGACTGCTGAATGCTAGTTTGAATCTAGTTAACCCTCTACTAACGTTAGACGAATTACTGGCTTTTTGGGTTTAAAACTGTTCCTCAGAACCAGCAAGGCCTGTAATTATGGGGTGTGTTTGGATGATGGCTGTCAAGATGCTCAAGTGATCTACTTCATCTTCTGTAACGTTAGTTTTAATATGGACGAGTTTTCACTTCATAGTCAATTCTATTCCATTTATAGTAGTTAGTTAGACGTTAGTTACACACTCAGCTCAACTCAGTGTTTCCTTGTCAATGCAGATTGTTCGGTGTTTCAAATGTAAACCGGTCCAAATGTGTGGGATGCTGGGTATTTGAACAGTTTTGGGGAAAACCAGTGATGTTTTTTCTAATTGGGGAAAACCAGTGATCTTTTATTCTAATGCCGTTCTGTTTTTCCTCCTCCAGGCAAGTGTCGTGGACTGCGTACTGCTAGAAAACTGCGGAACCACCGCCGCGTTCAGAAATGGCACGATAAACAGTACAAGAAGGCCCATTTGGGCACCGCTCTGAAGGCCAACCCCTTCGGTGGAGCTTCTCACGCCAAAGGCATTGTGCTTGAGAAAGTGTAAGAGTCAAGACGGTGCTGAATCGAGGGGTAACTAAGGATTGAATGACTGACTCTGTTTGTCATTGACAGTGGTGTTGAAGCCAAGCAGCCCAACTCTGCCATCAGGAAGTGCGTCCGGGTCCAACTGATCAAGAACGGCAAGAAGATCACCGCTTTCGTCCCCAACGACGGCTGCTTGAACTTCATTGAGGTAAACTGGATTCACGCATGTGAGACGTGTTTGAGGATATGTCTGCAGAGGTCTCAGTGTGTGCTTTCTCTCTGTGTTTCAGGAAAACGATGAGGTTCTGGTGGCAGGATTCGGTCGTAAGGGACACGCCGTGGGAGATATTCCCGGTGTTCGTTTCAAGGTGGTGAAGGTGGCCAACGTTTCTCTTCTGGCTCTGTACAAAGGCAAGAAGGAGCGACCCAGATCATAAACTGTTCTTGTTAAAATCACAATAAAAGGAATTTTTCTGTTCCATAAACTGTCCCTTGTGTTTCTTGACGATGTTTCTAGTCCACCGTGCGTACACCAAACATATAACCTGTTTTAAAGATCTTGTCTTTCTTCTGTAAGTAAACAGTGCTGTTAAACATGTTCATATGGCTCGAGTAGTTTGTGTTCTGTAAGCAGTTATGAACTTTATTCATATGGATTATTGCTGTTTCTGAAGAGCTTTAGTAGTTTGTGATGTTGAAGAAATGCTCTTAAGTCATTAATATATATACATGTAGTTTGCTAGTGTATCTTTTGGTCTTGAGTTCAATCAAATTATTCATATATCCATGTTTTTATTTGTCCATGTTACAGGTCTGGGTGTTGGTCTCAAGTTATATATATTAATCTTAATTTAGTTTGGCGGTGTATTTATTGCTTAAGTTGTTATATTTCATACGTGTGCATATGGAGTATTGTCATTTAGTTTATATGTCTGTGTTGGTCCTGAGGTGTTTATATTTTTATATACAGTATGTTACATCATATTCTTATATAGTCGTTAAAGTTAAAAAGTGCTTTTTCTCAATCAGATGTGTTCAGATATTAGTGTATGGTCCTTTTTCACATTAGGTGTACTTGAAATATATGGATTCAAACGATCAGTTGATGGATTAACATGGAAAGGTTATTATTTAGCATGTTATTTAAGTAATTATTTGGTCAAGGTTATAAGTGCCTAATAATGGCCTCTTTAACCAATAAAAATGACACCTTTCTGTCTAAATGTGAAGCCAATTGACCGTTTGGACGGCTTCTGGACTCAAAATCACTAGTTTCATAATAGATCAAGCGTATGGGACTAAAGACACATTCGTGGGGTTTATTTCTGAGCATCTGTTCATTTGTTACCCAGCAGAATGTCCACTGGTTCGTATGCTGTGTTTGGTCAGGTTTCTAAGAGGACACGCTACAGGTGTGGATTGGATCATGCAGAAACCGTATTAAAAGTGGAAGAGAGGCGGGAGAATGTGCAGTAAACACCTGGGCCCGTATTCATAAAGATTCTAAGAATCCTCTCAGAGAGCTCCTAATTTAGCTTAAAAATTTCTAGCTAGGAGTCTTAGCTTAAAAGTGATTCAGAACCAATCTGAGAGCAACTCTGAGCGAGGAAAAGACAAAAACTTTTATCTTAGTGAGGAGGCGGGGCTGACCCCGTTGCTAGGAATGACACAGTCTTTTGAAGACTGTGATTGGTTGGTTGTCCAAGAAGGAAGTAAGAGCGCGTTTAAGAGTAGGGTTTATTATAAGCCTTCGCTTTGAAATTACAAGCGTAATTTTTCCTGTTTTACCGTACTCTCTCTCTCTCGCGCGCACACACACACACATTATATTCTTTATTTTGATTTACCATGCTGTCATACTTAACGTATTTTATAGGACATGAACAGCGACACAATACGGTTCTGAAAGTGCTGTAACAGACCCAAATCATCGCTTCTGCATAGTTGCATTTTTCCAGTTGCCAAATATGTTAATGTAGTTAATGTAGTGATTACGTCCATTTCTGGTGCTATGGCATTTCTGCGCAGTGTCAGGGATGTTAGCGTGTCTCTAATCAGATCGGTCACAAACATGATCCTGCACGATCTAATGTGCAGCGTCTTATTAACTCACTGTCATGCATTGTGTGCAACACATTTCTTCTCCCTCTTCATGTTTCATCCATGTTCTCCGCTGCTAAAGAAACTCTTAAGCCTCTTAAAAGTCCTCGTCCGTACTCCTAACAATTTCGGACCTTAAGACCTCTTTTAAGGGTTAAGATGCTTTCTGAATTACTTTTTTCTTTACTAGGATCTTTTCTTTAAATTTAAGAGGAAACACCCACATTTCTAAGAATTTTCTTAGAATTGTGTTACTAGGAGCAACTCTTAGCACTAAGATTTTTCATGAATACGGGCCCTGATGTGTTAGATCTGCAGGATCATCTGAACGAGCTCGTGAAGTGAAAAGCTTTGTGAAAATCCCAATGTCCATATAACACTTCATCCAGTGAAAAAGTTGTCTTATCTAAAACTGTGCTTAACAAATACTTTGTCAGATTTTGATGTGAGAAGACTACGGGAGATGAACTTTTCACTGGAAGCACCTTATAACACCTTAATGATGGATTTGTTTCAGCTTTTGTCTTCTTCAGATGTTAACTGATGGACTGCAGTGGTGTGGATTATTGTGATGTTATTATCAGACTCTCATTCTGACGGCACCCATTCACTGCAGAGCATCCATTGCTGAGACACTCATGCAATGCTGTATTTCTCCAAATCTGATGAAGAAACAAACTCATCTACATCTTGTATGATCTGAGGGTGAGTACATGTTGTTTGTGGTTGTCAGATTGACTTTTAGTGGAACTAATAATTAGTTGATGGTCCATTAAGCACTTTGTAGGTGTCTTGTTCTGATCTGTCTGGTGTCCAACGGTGTAGAATTGAGTATATATGCTATGACACGTCCCTAACAATATCCAGTGACTACTAAATTGTCCTAAAAATAAATTGAATCAAACAGTTAAATGTGTGTTGTCTACCGTTATGACCCCACTAAAGCCAGAATCAAACCTCCACCCTTGCTAGTGTGGACAGTACAGATGAGGACACATCAGGCTCTGGTTCGACCCATCTGAGCAGTGTTTCATGATTTCAGAAGCAGCTGTTATTGTTTCTGGAACATTACCCTTCCAAGTGCACATGGTCCCGCGCGGATGCCTTCACTTCACCAATAACGCTGATCTTCTGACTCAATGTGCAACCCAACTGTAATTCAGCGCAGTGTGATTGTAGTATCACTGAGAGAGTTGTAGTGAAGGTTTTATGTTTTTAGTCATTTTATTTGGTTCATCTTAGGTCAGGCAGAAAGTAACAATAACGTAAATATAGTCATATATATATATATATAAATAATACAGATATCTACATATAACATACAACCATACATTAAATCAGAGGAATAAACAAGAAAACACCAGACAAATCAGAGTTTTTGTTCATATTTAGATTTAATTTCATATCTTCTGTTTTCACTTTTGAAGGACTTTTAATTTGTTTTCATTTATTAGTTTGAGTTATTTCAGTACTTATAAGTGTAAATATTTTAATATAAGTTTTTATATTTCATTATTTATATAATATATATAATTAATATACCTTAACATGATTAATATATTTTAATAATTCTTCGTTAATATTTTTCAATTTTATGTAATATATGTTTTCACTTTAATTTTGCTGTGCAGTTTTGTCATTTTTACTATAATTTTGTTACGGTCTATATTGTTTTTATTCATTTTATTTGTTTTTTTAATAATTTTATTTCCATTTCAGTAAAAAGTGTAATTTTTTAATGTAATTTTTTTTATATTTTGTCATTTGTAAATAAATATAACATATGTTTTAATATATATTTATTATATTTGAGTTAATGCATATTTGTTTATTTGGCTTTTGCAAGTTTTATAGTTAGTATAATAACCACTTCAGCAGCCAAAAACAATAAATAAAGTCTTTATAATCTTTTTATAATTTATAATCTTTTATAATATGCCTTTTCCCCATTTGATCAGCTGCTAGGCATAACGTAATAGCGGCAGTGTTTAAGGTGTCAGTGTCTGCATCACACTCCCTCAGATCACTAACTCTAGTGAATATAGTGATGTTGCCCTGAAAGCACACGCAGCCGGTCCATACACTGCTGTATGAAGTCTGTGTGGTGTTCTCTATCGTCTTCGGTTTGCTCAATCTCACGACGTCCCGCTGCACCTGTGACTGATGCTTTCACAGCCTCGTACATCTACTGTCAGAAGACAGAGAGAGGAATCTGTTATTAGTGCTCTGTTTACAGCGTTCCTAAGAGACAGTTAGCACGCTGTTTTTCCTTCAAATACAGTTTACATGCAGCTGTGTTATTTTTTGTGACTATTCAATGTCATTTCTTATGTTCCCCAACTTTTATTTTTCATAAAACTGAATTAAAATAGCAAAATAATCATATTTATTTATTTATGATAACTCACACAATTAAATATACAACCTACAGAGATTAGCAAGCTATTTAGAAATCAGTAAAAGGAAAAGATAATGTATAAAAACATCATACATTCATTTTATAAATGTTTTAATATATATTTAAAATCATATTTCTTTATTATAAATTGTATTTTCTTTAGCCTGTGTGTCCTATTTAGTTTGCAACTGCTTTTATTTATTTTTATTTAATTTTATTTAGTTTAGTTATGTTTAGTTTTGTTTAGTTTAGTTTAGTTTAATTTTATTTTTATTTATTTTATTTTGTTTAGTTTTATTTTATTTAATTTTAGTATTTTATTTTTTTATTTATTTTTTTATTATTATTTTTTTGTTTAGTTTAGTTTAGTTTTGTTTAGTTTAGTTTTGTTTTATTTTATTTATTTATTTTATTTTTTTATTCATTTTAGTTTTGTTTAGTTTAGTTTAGTTTAATTTTATTTTTATTTATTTTATTTTGTTTAGTTTTTTATTTTATGTTATTTTATTTTATTTTATTTTATTTAATTTTATTTTATTTTATTTAGTTTAGTTTTGTTTTGTTTAGTTTAGTTTAGTTTTGTTTTATTTTTTTTATTTATTTATTTATTTATTATTATTTTTTAATTCATTTTAGTTTAGTTTAGTTTATTTATTTATTTATTTATTTATTTTTAGCTTGTCTAACATTTCCCTTTACAGCTGCTTTAATTTAAGCAATTTAAAATGTCTCATTTGGATATAATTTGACATAAACTGGGTTAAAAGAAGTGGCCAAACCAAGCCTTACTTCTGAACCTTTGCATCTCATGTTAAACAGTGGCTACAATCACTAGTCGTCATTGCTCAGCTGAGTAAGGTCAGGTTTATTGATCTCTGAGTGGCTGGTTTTAAATATAGCCTGGGATTCAGATGCCTCTGTATCAGCTGAAGTGATTCACACCAGTGCATTTCTTCCATTACAGCCTTCCTACAACGGAGCAATCATTTGTTTCATTAATACAATCAATATTGTATATATATTATTATTTATTACGTCCACAGAATACTGTATTGTACATTTTATTTCATTGCACATTTTACCCCTTATTTTTTTTCTTATTTTTATTCTATTCTTACCTAGATTTATATATATTCTCTTGTGTTATGTTTCATTTTTATTGTAATTTTTTTGCACTGTCCATTGAGCGGACCTGTCCTGATTTACATTTCACTACTGATTATATCCTGTATAATTGAGTATGTGACGAATAAAACTTGAACCTTGAATATAGTTTACAGATAAACCTTAAGAATCTGGGTGAGATGCACTAATGCAAGTGCATTACATGTTATTAGCAGATGTGTTATTAATAAATAGCACTCAAATCTGATGCATCCTTATTCTTTGCAGACATGATACGGTCCAGACACGTCTGAAGGAGATTACAGACTGAGACAAACCACCTAACAAAAAGACAAATGAAACAGTGCAATGTAAGCGGATTCTGGGCAGATTAGGACAGGAACACAAGTGAGATATGAAGTGATGAAATATGTTTTGTCAGATTGGTGTCAAGCCCGTCCTGGCCTAGAATCAACCTGGAACATTATATCATCACCTCTCAGCAGCCAGAGGCTGAATGTCATTCTTCTGAACCCAGAACCTGAAGTACTCTGTGTTAGAGCAGTTTCTCTAATGCATTTGTGCACTGTCACATGTCACAAACGTGCATGTGCAATTATCAGTGTGTTCAAACTGAATTACCTCGTAACCCTGTGAGAGATCTTTATGTAACATGATTTATTTCATGAAAGTGTTTAATGAATTTCCACGTTTGTTCCTCGGGCAGAACAGTCAACTTCTTTAACAGCTCTTCTCAAAAATTACTACTGATCTTTGTTTAACTGCTTTTATTTGATTTTATTAGACGTCTAAAATGTGGCTCTTTTCATACATTAAATGAGATTAAAAACGCTAAACAATCATATTAATTTCTGAGTTGATAACCTAAATATGCAGTGTATGTAATGCATAATGATTTCTGTTTCATATAGCCTAATATTTATTTATATCCAGAGACTATATAACTTTCGAAGTTGGCTTAACACAATACTAGTCCTGTTTCTGCATAATATCTGTCACAGTATATGCACATTATCTGTATACATAAAAAGTATTATACTATAATATTACCTTCTAAAGCCCGAACTGAACCAATTGACTGAACTGAACCAATTGACGCTCTAAAGCCCGAACTGAACCAATTGAAAACGCGCTCTAAAGCCCGAACTGAACCAATTGACTCCGCGCTCTGAAGCCCGAACTGAACCAATTGACTCAAACGCCGCTCTGAAGATCCGAACTGAACCAATTGACTGAAACGCGCCTGAATCCCGAACTGAACCAATTGACTCGAAACGCGCTCTGAATCCCGAACTGAACCAATTGACTCAAACGCGCTCTGAAGATCCGAACTGAACCAATTGACTCGCGAAACGCGCGCCTGAATCCCGAACTGAACCAATTGACTCGGCAAACGCGCTCTGAATCCCGAACTGAACCAATTGACTCAAACGCGCTCTGAATCCCGAACTGAACCAATTGACTCGCGAAACGCGCTCTAAAGCCCCGAACTGAACCAATTGACTCGCAAACGCGCTCTGAAGATCCGAACTGAACCAATTGATCACAACGCGCGCTCTAAAGCCCGAACTGAACCAATTGACTCGCGACGCCTCTGAAGATCCGAACTGAACCAATTGACTCGCGAAACGCGCTCTAAAGCCCGAACTGAACCAATTGACTCGAAACGCGCTCTGAAGATCGAACTGAACCAATTGACTCAAAGCGCGCTCTGAAGATCCGAACTGAACCAATTGACTCGCGAAAGGCGCTCTGAAGATCCGAACTGAACCAATTGACTCGCAAACGCGCTCTGAATCCCGAACTGAACCAATTGACTCGCAAACGCGCTCTGAATCCCGAACTGAACCAATTGACTCGCGAAACGCGCCTGAAGATCCGAACTGAACCAATTGACTCGAACGCGCTCTGAAGATCCGAACTGAACCAATTGACTCGCGAAACGCGCTCTGAAGATCCGAACTGAACCAATTGACTCGCGAAACGCGCTCTGAAGATCCGAACTGAACCAATTGACTCGCGAAACGCGCTCTGAAGCCCCGAACTGAACCAATTGACTCGCGAAACGCTCTAAAGCCCGAACTGAACCAATTGACTCGAAACGCGCTCTGAAGCATCCGAACTAAACCAATTGACTCGCGAAACGCGCTCTGAAGATCGAACTGAACCAATTGACTCCAAACGCTCTAAAGCCCGAACTGAACCAATTGACTCGCGCGCTCTAAAGCCCGAACTGAACCAATTGACTCGCGCGCTCTGAATCCCGAACTGAACCAATTGACTCGCGAAACGCGCTTTGAAGCCCGAACTAAACCAATTGACTAAACGCGCTTTGAAGCCCGAACTGAACCAATTGACTCGCGAAACGCTCTGAAGATCCGAACTGAACCAATTGACTCGCGAAACGCGCTTTGAAGCCCGAACTGAACCAATTGACTCGCGAAACGCGCTCTGAATCGAACTGAACCAATTGACTCGCCAAACGCGCTCTGAATCCCGAACTGAACCAATTGACTCGCCAAACGCGCTCTGAAGCCCCGAACTAAACCAATTGACTCGCGAAACGCCGCTCTGAAGATCGAACTGAACCAATTGACTCGCGAAACGCGCTCTGAAGCCCCGAACTGAACCAATTGACTCAAACGCGCTCTGAAGATCCGAACTGAACCAATTGACTCGAAACGCGCTCTGAAGATCCGAACTGAACCAATTGACTCGCGAAACGCGCTTCTGAAGATCCGAACTGAACAAATTGACTCGCGAAACGCGCACTGAAGCCCCGAACTGAACCAATTGACTCGCCAAACGCCGCTTTGAAGCCCGAACTAAACCAATTGACTCGCGAAACGCGCTTTGAAGCCCGAACTGAACCAATTGACTCGCGAAACGCGCTCTGAAGCTCCGAACTGAACCAATTGACTCACGAAACGCGCCTGAAGCCCGAACTGAACCAATTGACTCAAACGCGCTCTGAATCCCGAACTGAACCAATTGACTCGCGAAACGCGCTCTGAATCCCGAACTGAACCAATTGACTCGCTAAACGCGCTCTGAAGCCCGAACTAAACCAATTGACTCGCGAACGCGCTCTGAAGATCGAACTGAACCAATTGACTCGCGAAACGCGCTCTGAATCCCCGAACTGAACCAATTGACTCGCGAAACGCGCTCTGAAGCCCGAACTGAACCAATTGACTCCAAACGCGCTCTGAAGATCCGAACTGAACCAATTGACTCGAAAACGCCGCTCTGAAGATCGAACTGAACCAATTGACTCACGCAGCTCTGAAGATCCGAACTGAACCAATTGACTCAAACGCGCTCTGAAGATCCGAACTGAACCAATTGACTCGCGAAACGCGCTCTGAAGCCCCGAACTGAACCAATTGACTCGCGGCGCGCTCTAAAGCCCGAACTGAACCAATTGACTCGCGAAACGCGCCTGAAGCCCGAACTAAACCAATTGACTCGAAACGCGCTCTGAAGATCCGAACTGAACCAAATTGACTCAAACGCGCCTGAAGATCCGAACTGAACCAATTGACTCGCGAACGCGCTCTGAAGATCCCGAACTGAACCAATTGACTCGCGAAACGCGCTCTGAAGCCCCGAACTGAACCAATTGACTCGCGAAACGCGCCTGAAGCCCGAACTGAACCAATTGACTCGCGAAACGCGCTCTGAAGCCCGAACTGAAACCAATTGACTCGCGAAACGCGCTTTGAAGCCCGAACTGAACCAATTGACTCGCGAAACGCGCTCTGAAGCCCGAACTGAACCAATTGACTCGCCAAACGCGCTCTGAAGATCCGAACTGAACCAATTGACTCGCCAAACGCGCTCTGAAGATCCGAACTGAACAATTGACTCGCGAAACGCGCTCTGAAGCCCGAACTGAACCAATTGACTCAAACGCGCGCTCTAAAGCCCGAACTGAACCAATTGACTCGCGAAACGCGCGCTCTGAAGCCCCGAACTGAACCAATTGACTCAAACGCGCTCTGAAGATCCGAACTGAACCAATTGACTCGAAACGCGCTCTGAATCCGAACTGAACCAATTGACTCGCGAACGCGCTCTGAAGATCCCGAACTGAACCAATTGACTCAGCGCGCGCTCTGAATCCCGAACTGAACCAATTGACTCGCAAACGCGCTCTGAAGATCCGAACTGAACCAATTGACTTCAAACGCGCTCTGAAGATCCGAACTGAACCAATTGACTCAAACGCGCTCTGAAGATCCGAACTGAACCAATTGACTCGCGAAACGCGCTCTGAAGATCCGAACTGAACCAATTGACTCGCGAAACGCGCACTGAAGCCCCGAACTGAACCAATTGACTCGCGAAACGCGCTCTGAAGATCCGAACTGAACAAATTGACTCGCGAAACGCGCTCTAAATCCCTGAACTAAACCAATTGACTCACTAAAACGCGCGCGCTCTGAATCCCGAACTAAACCAATTGACTCACAAACGCGCTAAAGCCCGAACTGAACCAATTGACTCGCGAAACGCGCTCTGAAGATCCGAACTGAACCAATTGACTCGCGAAACGCGCTCTGAAGATCCGAACTGAACCAATTGACTCGCGAAACGCGCTCTGAAGCCCCGAACTGAACCAATTGACTCGCGAAACGCGCTCTGAAGATCCGAACTGAACCAATTGACTCGCGAAACGCGCTCTAAAGCCCCGAACTGAACCAATTGACTCGCGAAACGCGCTCTGAATCCCCGAACTGAACCAATTGACTCGCGAAACGCGCTCTGAAGATCCGAACTGAACCAATTGACACGCGAAACGCGCTCTGAAGCCGAACTGAACCAATTGACTGAAACGCCGCTCTGAATCCCGAACTGAACCAATTGACACGAAACGCGCCTCTGAAGCCCCGAACTGAACCAATTGACTTCAAACGCGCTCTGAAGCCCCGAACTGAACCAATTGACTCGCGAAACGCGCTCTGAATCACCGAACTAAACCGATTTACTCGCGAAACGCGCTCTAAAGCCCCGAACTGAACCAATTGACTCGCGAAACGCGCTCTGAGTCCCGAACTGAACATCCCATAATTACACAAGCTTCAGTCTGGATCCAACCCTTAAATGATCTGAGATGACCGAACACCTGAGAAGAGATGAAGCCAACCCAAATTTTGCCATAAGTTAATTATATTGAGTTTCTACAATATAAATCTATTGTAGAAACTTAATTTCCTGTGAAGATGCTTTGCAACGATTGTCTCGTAAAAAGCGCTATACAAATAATCTTGAATTGATATAAAGTTCATGTCTAAAAATGACTTTTATTGCAGAATGACAAGATGTGTAAGGATCATATCAGAAGTCCTGATCCTGTCTTCTGTGTCTCATGATCAGGTATTTATAGAAGACCTGTGACCTGAATAACCTAGTGTGCAGTCAACAGTAAACACACTGGATCGACGCGACAACAACACTTAACTTACCGTCCTAAAACAAGGTAACGTGAAAATAAAATGCCTGAAATTTTGCACTTTTAAACGTCTGATTGCGCAGCTAAAGAGAGTTGGTGTAAATCGTTTACTTGTTATATTCAGCCAGACACACAACATGAATGAATTATTACGCTCTGTGATTATATTACATTTATGCATTTAGCAGACACTTTTATCCAAAGCGACTTACAGTGCATTCAGGTTATACATTTTCATTAGTACATGTGTTCCCTGGGAATCGAACCCTGACGCAATGCTCTACCACTGAACCACACAGGAACACTATTGTACAACACTATATTGACACATTATCACAGATTAAATTATTTAAACATCATGTTATTCGCTCATGTGTGCTTATAGACTCGCACGTGGTGTTATTTGTTTTATTTATTTTTTATTGAATGCTATAAAGAACATACAAAACCAATGCCAGGGGTGAGTGCAATTAGAAATTCATTTTTAAGTTACAAAATCATGAAAATAGTATTCAAATGACACAATGAGATCGTTTTGAGGGCTTGTTGGATGTAAGAAGAGTATCCAGGTAAGATTTAAGGTCCTTACATTTGTGCAAAAAGAATTTTGCAAGAAAAAGTTTATCAGAAAATATTTGTCATTGTCTTCTTTAGTAACGTTATGACAACCAAATAAGACAAAAATAAACTCTGTGAAGAAAAAGCATGTATAAAAATTAATAAATCCTTCCAATATAAATTTGTATATGTACATTCCCAAAAAAGATGGGACATAGATTCATCTTCAGCCTCACAGAAAGAGCATAAAGACTCAATATCTGGAAACATTTGTTTCATATAAAGCTTAACAGGGTAAAAAAGATGAAGCAATTTGTACGAAACCTCCTTAGTTATTAAATATTTAGATGACAAAGTCCACACTTTCTCCATGGAATGTTATCGTATAGGCCATTCCAGTGGGATACAATATATGGGAGAGAAGTTATGAAACATTGTCTAATTCTTTTGTTACGACCGGAAGAGGGAGATAAATCGCACGTGGTGTTGTTGTGTATAGTTCGCGTGTTGTTTTAATCACGTGAGCGTGCAGCAGGTGCAGATCGCGGGTCACGTGACGGCTTCTCTCTAACCATGTGCACGTCTGTAATCAGCATCCAGCAGGACAGTGATGGACTTGGACACATCTGGAGGGGGTTTGGACGAGGATGTGTCGACTCAGCTGATGATCGAGCAGCAGCGCAAACACGCGGAGGTCAGGAGCTCTTTCTCCGGGCAGCCCTGCAGGTCAAAGACCCTTCACACTTTCACTGAGTTCAGATTGATCTGTGCTGCTGCTGCTGCTGCTGTCCTGATGAAATACACTGTATCTTTATCTGCAGGATCATTCAGATCACTCCTGAGAGAGAGAAGATATTCAATGCGATAAAGCATGGTATGAATGAGCCAGTCACACAATGACAAGGTCATATTTCATCCCTAAATAAAGAGAAAAAGGGCAAACTGTAAATAACTATTAATGCAAACTGTTTAATTGTGTATTTTATTTATATTTTAAATCAATATTTTCATGACAAATACACACATTTTCTCAGTAGTGTAGATGTTTACTTATTTTATACTTTATTATTATTGTTATTGTTTTGCACTTTTTATTCCATTGCACATTTTACTCTTATTTCTCCTTTTTACCATATATATGCTCTTGTGTTGTGTTACTTTATATAATTTTTATTTTTATTCTTTTGCACTGTCCACCTGATTTGATTTACATTTCACTTCTGATTATACCCTGTATAATTTATTATGTGACAAATAAAGAAACCTTGAACCTTATTATTATTAGTATAAATAGTAGTGTTTTTCAATTATCCTTATATTCTCATAGGATATTATTATTATCATCTGTTCTACATTATTAGAAAATGATGGAATATTTTGTATTAAAATCAGATTAAATCAAAGCAGTACAACAGATACTTCCATAAATACTTTATTTATTTTTCTCATTGAATTAATGCATTTTTTGACAAGTGTGTTGATTGTATAATGATTATCAGGACCATTATGTTAATTGTAATGTTTTTTTTATTTTTTTTTTTTTTATTATACAATATTTTACATGACTAAATTAATTAAGCTAATTTCCCCCAAACTCTCATTGTAAATGTCTGTGTATTCCCAATAGTGATTATTATTGTGCTGTATAGTTATTTTTCAGCATAAAAAATATTATAATTTTTTAAAAACTTTTATTTTAATTAAGTTCAATTAAAGTAGTAAAACAAAATCTACCATGTCTAAAAACTTTACAATTAAAATGTGTTAAAAATATTATTATAACAAACCATTATAAAATAATCCTTTTCATTAAGAAAAATATAATTAGTAATGTATTTGTTTGTTTGCTTATATGAGCTATCACCTGAATATGTTATTAATTACACTGATTATCATCACATTTAAACAGCATGGTTTCTGCTAGTTTTTGCTGGTTCGGTGCTGGTGAAGTTCACAGAATAATTCAGCTGGTTAAGCGCGCTCATGTCTTTCTCTGGATGTGTTATTATCAGGTGATGAAGCGTCCCTCCGTACGCTGACCGTCCCTCCGCGAGCTTTCTCTGAAGAATACGACTCAAGCTTCATCCCTTTACACGAGGCGGCCGTACAGAAGAACCAGAACATCCTGGAGATCACGTTTACCGGTCTGTAGTGAGGATCCTCGTTGTTTCTGATCATCATTGGTGATCTCATGACTGTGATTTCTCATGTTCATCAGCGTCTCCCGAGGAGGCCAAGCACAGAAAGACTCGTCAGGGAAAGACGGCTCTCTTCTTAGCGGTGGAGGAAGGTCTTCTGGACAACGCTTGTTCGCTGCTGGACCACGGCAGCAGTCCGGACGCTCTGGATGACGAGGAAGACTCGCCTCTCGTCGTAGGTCAGAAAAGCCCTCGGGTCATTCCTACATCGGAGTGACACGCGGAAAACTGAATTTGAAGAAAACAAATATTTAATTACAAAATGTATTGCTATGTATTTAAAATGAGTTTAATATGCTATATTCATTAAAATAGGGTAATTCATTTTTAAATTAAATGTATTAAAAAAAATGTATATGCTATATTCATTAAAATAGGGAAATTTACATTTTTAATTAATTTTATTCAAATGCTGGTGCTTATACACACACACACACACACACACACACACACACACACAGACACACACACACACACACACACACACATGTTGGTTTTTATGGTTTACGGGGACTCTCCATAGGCGTAATGGTTTTTATACTGTACAAGCTGTATGTGCTATTGCCCTACACCTACCCTACACCTAAACTTATGTAGTTTACACCTATACTTTATACACACACACACACAGACACAGATACAGACACACACACACACACACACACACACACACACACACACACACACACACACACACACACACACACACACACACATATGTATGTATGTATGTATATTTATTTTGTATAAAACATTCATGTAAAATATACATTTAATAAAAATGTAAATAAAATGTTATATTCTATTAAAATAATATATAATATTATTATATTAAGTTACATATATATGCAAGTTTCTAAAAATTCATATTTAATTACAAAATATATTGCTATGTATGAATTTTATATGCTATATTCATTAAAATAGGGAAATTTACATTTTTTATTAATTTTATTCAAATGCTGATGCTTATGCTTAGACTTTTCTCAAATATCAGCTGCCATTAAGATTTCATGCAGCGTTATTTAAATATAATTGAGAAATTATTATAGTTTTATTAGCATTTTGAATGAGTTTCTATTTCTGTTTTCCATTTTAAATGTAACTTTAGTTTTAAAATTGAATATTATGTTTTACAAAAATGTAATGTCTCTGTAGTTTTTATTAATTACATTTTACATTTAGTTTTAGTTAAGCAAATGTAACTTTAGTTTTAAAATTGAATATTATGTTTTAATAAATGTAAAAAGTTTAATTAATTTTGTTTTAAATTTAGTTTTAGTTAAGTAAATGTATCTTTAGTTTTAAAATTGAATATTATTATTTTTTTAATTAATGTCTCTGTAGTTTTTATTAATTACATTTTAAATTTAGTTTTAGTTAAGTAAATGTATCTTTAGTTGTAAAATTTAATATTTTTATTTTTAATTAATGTCTCTGTAGTTTTTATTAATTACATTTTAAATTTAGTTTTAGTTAAGTACATCAAAAGTACAACTAAATGCAAATGAAAAATAATGTCTTGGGAACTAGCTGAAATAAAATATATATTTGTAAATGTTTATTTTAATTTCAAGTAACAAAAATGGTTTTAATGGTTCATTTCTTGTTTCAGCTTCTATTTATCAAAATTTAGATTAGAATATATAATGTCAGCAAGTTATCAGTATAACGCCATGGACTTCAGTAAACACATGAAACTGTCAACAATTTAGCAAAATTAATAGGATATTAATAAAATCACCTGCAACATTGTTGCAACACAGATAAAGTTGTGGAACATATCTTTTTCTAAAACCGAATAAAATATATATTTATTTCAAACAAAATAAATTGTACATGTTAAAATCTATATTCAGAATATAACCACTTTATGTGTGTTAAAATCTTATATTGTTGTAATTATAAACCAGGATGCTTTGATAGCGGTTAGAACATGCAGATTTGTTTCAAACTCAATTAAAAGTGTCACACATTTACCCCACAGAATACAAATATTGTATTATTTATTATAACTGAAACAGTTGTAAAGTAGATAGACATCACTAGCCACCGCAAATAAAGGATGAGCTTCCTCGTTAAAAAGCCAGCATTCTCAAATCCTGATTTCAGTTTAGCTGCATTCGTTCTTTATGCTTCCTGACCAAACGGTTTATTCCCGCAGCCATAAGAAACAACCACTACGACATGACGAAGCTCCTGCTGAACTTCAGTGCCACAGTTAACCAGGAGGGGGCGAACCGCAGGACGGCCCTGCATGAAGCCGCCAGACTCGGCCGGACGGATTTGGTGGATCTGCTAATGAAGCACGGAGCTCGTCCCGATCCCAGAAGCTCCTACGGCCTGACGCCGTTAGCATTAGCTGCACAGGCCGGACACCTGGAGATCATCCGAACACTTCTCCGGAGAGGTCAGCAGAGAATCAGGGTCATTATAGTAAACTAAAACCCTGGCCAGTTCATTCTTTTGTATTCATTTACCTTGCTTAATGTGTCACACTTCATTAAAATTAAAATGATGTGGTGTTACGCAGATAACTTTGACTATTTTTGAATATAGCCCTATTGATATTTGCATAATGTTCTGTGATTTTAAAACCAAGGTTATTGGTTTAGTTTTATTAGTTAACTGAAACCTAAAATAAAAAACAAAACAATTTATTTACTTGAAATTAATTAAACTTGAACTGAATTTAAACTTTAACTTGAAATTTTTTTAGCTAGTTTGCCAGAGCAACATTTATTATTTTCATTTATTTTAACTTAATGTACTTAAAAAAACAAAAAATTAGACATATTTTAACAACACAAAAACGGAAAAAATGAAATTTGTTCAGTAAATGTAATAATAATAATAGATATGCATTATATAATAATTATATAGTAATATTGTAAATTATTGATGATATTATGAATAATAGTAATTACTGTTATTAATTACATTATTATTTATATGTAGTTGAATGTTTTTAACTGCTGATTAACATAGAAATATGTAATGCAGTCAAAAATTACTTTTAAATGAAAAATAACAGCAAATTTTAAGGTATGTACAATAACGGTTTATATAATAACAAACAATTATTATTATGTTTTGTATATTTGTATATAATTATTAAGAATATTTCAAACAGAGAAAAATAAAAAATAAATAAAAAAAATTAAAATTGAAAAATATAAAGATAAACTAATTCAGAATATTAATAAAAATGTTGTAGTATTTCAATGAGTATAAGATATATCATGATGAAATCTTGTAATAATCTGAATATTTTGTGTTTTTTCCATTATCTGTGTTTTGAAGTGACTTGAATGCGATGCATTTGAGAGTCTTTTCTGTTGCTGTGCTTTGAGTGTTAATAGTGTTGTGTTCAGGTGCTGATGTGGAGTCTCAGGCTCAGGATCATGCATCAATACTGTTCGAGGCGTCTGCTTCAGGAAACCCTGACGTCATCTCGTTACTGCTGGAGTACGGGGCTGATGCTAACATCCCCAAACACACGGGACACCTGCCCATCCACAGAGTGGCCCACCGCGGACACGTGAAGTTAGTGCAGCATACTGGATCACAATGAATCAGACGAAGCATTCGTAGTGTGTTCTTTGCTAAACAAGCAGATTTAGTCCATGCTTAAACTTTCTAAATAAACTAAAAGTGAAACGTTTAAGGTTTTAAATATTAAAATGTGATGTATACATATTACCAGTGCAACACTTTTTGGAATAATTATGATTATTTAATGTTAATGAAAAGTCTTTTCTGCTCCTCAAAGTTGTTTTTATCTGCATTTAAACATACAGTAACATTTTGTATTATTATTATTATTAAAAATAAAATAACTGTTCTAATACATTTTATATTTTAGTAATACAAAGCAGATTTTTTTTAGCATCATTACACCAATCTTCAGTGTCACACGAATTAACAGTTTCAAAGATCAGCATTTATAAAAAAAAAAAATCATTATCACCAAATCATTCATAGGTGTATTTGATAAAACTTGCATCAGTTAAATAATTGTAAACAAACTTAAAATGCATTATAACTCATACTTTTGACAGCATCTTTTGCTGCCTAAGCGCACTGCTTACAGGATTGCACTACAGCTATTGTTAGTGCCATTTCAGGTAATGTTTATTTTATTTCATGTAATGAAAAATTCTGGTTAACGCCCAACTTTAATGCTTTCATTTCACTCGAAATGTGTTACCTCTCTATTTGGCTCTGGATACAAATGGCCCTAACCGCCGCTAGGCGATTCTGCTGGTGCTGGGAGTCTACTTGCCCAGCTGCCTGTCAATGCGCTGCATGGCCACGTCAGTAATTACTACTGCAGGTGTGAGTCCACGCACTTCCCGTCGGCCTTACAGTACGCGCTGAAGGATGAGGTGGTGCTGCGGATGCTGTGTAACTACGGCTATCACTTGGAGCGATGCTTTGACTGTCCATTTGGGGAGGGATCGCACGTGCCACACGCTTACAAGGGCTGGAGTGACACTGTCATTAAAGACACGCCGGTGAGTTCGGTTCTGATGTTTGGTGTTCGATGTTTCTGGCGTGTGTCTTGAGCTCTTTTTTCCTGTCATCTTCTGTGATCTCTCTGCATGGTCCTGCATCCGCACATCATGGTTTCATTGACTTGCTCAAACTGAAGGCTGTGCTCATTGAGCAGAAACAGTGGCCTGAAATCTGCAAAATTCAAGGTTTGTTCAAAAATCTTTATTTGACCCTCTAACTCTAGCACTCTCTATTCTAATTCTATTTTAAATATTTGTTGATTTGACCCTCTCTATTTGTTTTCTAACTGCTAGTTTACTTAAAAAGGCCCCTAACACTAGCTTTCTCTATTCTTTTTTTATTTGTCTACTTGTGTTCTTTTTGTTATATGTATGTGTATATAATTGTCACGGTCCTGCTGGTGTGCCTTGACCGGCCACCAGATGTCTATGTATGTTGAGTACATGGCTTGTTGTTTGTTGTTGGTGCCATGTGCTCTCCTGTCTATTGTCTGTCCCCTCCCATCTTGTTACCTAATTATTGTTTCAGTTGCTCCACCTGTGTCTCACTCGTTACCCTCGTTTGTCTCCTTATTTAGCCTCCTGGTGTATGTAGTCCTGTGCTGATCCGTTGCCTTTGTCGTGTGTGTGTTATGTTGACTGTGCAACAGTTCTCTGCCTGCCTTCCTTCCTGTCTTTCCCCTTCGGGGTGTTTTTTGTTGCTCTTTGTTTTATTTTATTATTAAAAGAAACATTCTACTGAGTTTGAGTCCTCGCCTTCATCTCTCCAGTCAATCCATGACAGAATGGATCAGCCAGAAGACCTGCCTCAGAGTCATCTCCAGAGTCCTGGCCCAGAGCCTCCCAGGCTCCAGAGCCGCTCCGTTCCGTGAGCCCACAGAGTCCACTCCAGAGCCCGCTCTGTTCCATGAGCCCACAGA
The DNA here is from genome assembly GCA_027564155.1 of Gymnocypris eckloni scoliostomus. NCBI lineage: Eukaryota > Metazoa > Chordata > Actinopteri > Cypriniformes > Cyprinidae > Gymnocypris > Gymnocypris eckloni. The sequence goes on from CM050431.1 coordinate 22,727,457, forward strand.
GTCCACTCCAGAGCCCGCTCCGTTCCGTGAGCCCACAGAGTCCGCTCCAGAGCCCGCTCCGTTCCGTGAGCCCACAGAGTCCACTCCAGAGTCCGTTCCGTTCCGTGAGCCCACAGAGTTCGCTCCAGAGCCCGCTCCGTTCCGTGAGCCCACAGAGCCCGCTCCAGAGTCCGCTCCAGAGACCGCTCCGTTCCGTGAGCCCACAGAGTCCGCTCCAGAGCCCGCTCTGTTCCGTGAGCCCACAGAGTCCACTCCAGAGCCCGCTCTGTTCCATGAGCCCACAGAGCCCGCTCCAGAGTCCGCTCCAGAGTCCGCTCCGTTCTGTGAGCCCACAGAGTCCACTCCAGAGTCCGCTCCGTTCCGTGAGCCCACAGAGTCCGCTCCATTCCATGAGCCCACAGGGAGCCCACAATCACTCAAGCTGTTTTCAGATGACTGATTTGATCTGATGGTTTGTGTGAATGTATTTACTCATCTAAACTATATACGCTATATTGAATAAATGTTTTGCAGTAATTTCCCTCATTTTAAAGTTGAAAGTTGCGGGAATTAATAATGCGATTATTCCTGAAATTCAGGACATAATGAAACATAATTCAGGACATAATTAAACATTTATACAGAAGATTGTGAAATAGATTTTCATGACTTTTCCAAAACTTTCTGGGTTATATTATTTTTCCAGGACTTCGGAGCATGGATTGCAAATAATTAGATTCTGATCGCGTGCCACGAATCATTTGATTCAGATCGGAATTTCGGAGCGGGTTCGTGAATTTAATGATTCTTGATCTGCTCTCCGAGTCCTGATCTGAAATATTGGCTAGTGAATCATTATTTAGATCTGGACTTTGGAATCCGGAATACGAATCATTTGATTCAGACTTCAAAGCGGATATCATGAATCATTTTATTCAGATCAGGACATTTTGGACAGATCATTTAGCAAATTGAATGATTGGCTATACACGCTCCTAGTCCTGTTCTGAAATGATGGTTTGTGAATTGCGTTTTTCAGATCGGCTTTCGCAATCTTTTTCAGAGGAGTGACAAAAACAGCAACTCACTTTAATGTCTGACTTCTATTATAATTATGTCCATTAGCTTTTTGTGAAATTTGGATGAAGATATTAATCTGTTGAGCATTTCATATTTAAGGATAGAACTATAGTTTCCAAAGTCGGACATCACTTGTTATGATTTTCAAGGGTGTATGATTTAGTAGGGACACTATGACTATGAATATCAGCCACTACTAAATTGTCCCTAGCTTTGATCCCCAGGATCAAACAATGTCCCCATTTATATGTCCCCACCAATGCCAAAATCAAACCCACACCTTTGTGCAAAATATATGAACTTTGGTGTGTAACTGCTTTTGCTCTGCTCTTGTCATGCTTTCATTTTTGACTAGTTTTGTTTCTTCACAGAGAACGTCCGCTGTCTGCAGCATCTCTGTCGGCTGAAGATCAGGGCTTGTTTGGGTCGGTTGCGTTTGAGAGCTCCGATCTTCATGAGCTTCCTTCCTTTACCAGACCGACTGAAGCAATACATCCTATACAAAGAATATGATCTGTACGCTCAGAAATGCCAAACACTGAGCACATAAACCAGAACACACACCTGTAGAAGCAAACATTACAGCTCGGCGCGAGTGTAATGGACACTCAATGATAGACATCTTGTCCAGAAATATGTGCATATTCTTTAAATAAAGTTCATATGAACAGAGTCTTAATGTTAACGAATATGTATAGAACTAAATAATTTGTTCAAATAAATAAATATATATTTTTTTTATAAAATATAGCCATTAATGCATTTGTTTATGAAGAAAAGTGGTCTTTTTTAGGCAGCACATCTGTGTAAAAAAAGAGCTGTTTTATCTATATAGAAATCATTTTAAGGAGGGCAAAGTTTTTATGCATGCTGCTTAAAAAATGAAAATAAATTATTTAGCAGATTGTCTAATGAAACTTGTATTCCTTATTTCCTTTTTTTTCTTTATTGAAACAACATTTGACAAATATAGAACAGATATCAGCCTGCCATACTTCTGAAAGGTTTTTAAATGAACTAATGAATGTTATAAAGCGTATGAGTAATATTATAATATTAGTAACCATCAGAGAGCCACGAATGGATTTAAATTCTTATAAACAAACACGGACGTCATCATAATATCCACAGCGCCTCCGCCAATCAGGAGCGGGAGGAGGCGGGACTTCCGCGTTTGTGGGCGGATCCGGGCGGGTGTTGATTTGTCAGGAATAAAGCGAAGATCAACATTAAAACATTGTGATTTTTGTTTCTGAATAATAATCTAAGTAGCTCTTTACGCTCGCGGTTAATCTGCAGTCATGCCGGGAATCGATAACTTACCGATAGAGGAAACTCTGGAGGACAGTCCGCAGGTAAATCAGCAGCATTTAGCCAACAAGCTAACAGACAGAATGAATACACACTGATCATAATAAACATCTGCTGTTCTCGCGCTGTTAAACCGAGCAGTTTCTCCGTGTTTATGTTCATCCTGAGGGGTTAATCTGACTGATTTGGAGCTCTTTCATTTTTAATGGGTGGTGGTGGATTGGGTTGGGCAGTTATCAGTTATTAGAAAACACATGAATCTGAAATCATGTCAAAAATATAAAGGAAAACTGCAGTGAGAGGGTCTAAGCATTGCTTTACTTACATGTTGTAATTATTGAAACTCATCAATCAGAGTGTTCTCATTTACATTAAGACTGCATCACTCTGCTGTGAAAACAGTTTTAGTGTGTGTACACTCACAGCTAAAGAAAGTCTTACGTGCATCCACTATGAGTTAATAAACAACTGATGTTATGATAGTAATAACACATTGAAGTCCTGTCTGAACAGTGCTGGTGTTTTCCAGACTCGCTCTCTGCTCGGTGTGTTTGAGGAAGACACCGCAGCCATATCCAGTTATTTCAGTCAGCTCTTCAAAGCCATGCAGAGAATCTACGACGCCCAGGTGACGACAGGGAATATGAAATATGATCAGTAATTACATCATAATAGTGGCTGTGACCTGAATCACACACAAGATCTTGTCATGATCACATTGCATACAAAAAAACAAACGATAAAACCCATTTTTAAGGCAATTATGTTTGTAAATATTTATTTATTTCAATATATATTATTCAAATATTTTCAAAATAATATATTGTTGTTGTTAAGAGTATTTAAAAAAATATTACATATTTATTATATGAAATAATAGTATTGTATATTATTACTAGAAATTATTCTACAATAAAATACTACTAATAATAAATATTAATATTATATGAGAGATAATAATTATATTTTAAAGTATGGATATTATTATTAAATTATTATAACTCAATAATAACATTAATATGAATAATAATGTAATTAAAATAATAATACATATTTATTATATGAGATATAATAACACTGTTGTATATTATTGATATTATTATAAAATTATCAATGAGAATATTGTTATATTAATAAGAATAATACATATTAATTATATTATATGAGATATACTATTATAAATTATTAATATTTTAAAATGGTTAGTTACTTAATTATATATTAAATAAAATAAATTATTATTATTAATAATAAATACAAATAATGAATGCATAAACAAATATTTATATAATTAAATAATATTAAAATAATATTAAATAATTCATAAATATGAATAATAATACAAATATAATTTTCATGCATAATATAGTACTTTTATGACTTTTTTTTAATGAGACTCGTGTGCTTCTGCTTTCAGAATGAACTGAGTTCTGCCACACATCTCACGTCTAAACTACTGAAAGACTACGAGAAACAGGTGATTGTATACATACTATCTCAGCTTTCTTCAGCTCTTGTTGTGTTTATGTAGTGATAGAGTTGACATCTGTCTCTGCTGTGCAGCGTTTTCCTCTGAGCGGTGATGATGAGGTCATGAGCTCCACTTTGCAGCA